>JBBPDA010000009.1:1422982-1477029 GCA_037974385.1 Arnoldichthys spilopterus | reverse complement strand
TATCCAGGGTCACCAGCCTTCTTTACAGATATTTCTATGGTTACCAGCCTTCTTTACAGATGTATCTATGGTCACCAGCATTCTTTACAGTGGTATCTATGGTCAACAGCCTTCTTTAGAGAGATGTCCAGGGTCACCAGCCTTCTTTACTGATGTATCTATGGCCACCAACCTTCTTTACAGATGTATCTATGGTCACCAGCATCCTTTATAGTGGTATCTATGATCACCAGCCTTCTTTAGAGAGATATCCAGGGTCACCAGCCTTCTTTACAGATATTTCTATGGTTACCAGCCTTCTTTACAGATGTATCTATGGTCACCAACCTTCTTTACAGATGTATCTATGGTCACCAGCATCCTTTATAGTGGTGTCTATGATCACCAGCCTTCTTTAGAGAGATATCCAGGGTCACCAGTCTTCTTTACTGTGGTATCTATGGTCACCAGCCTTCTTTACAAATGTGTCTATGGTCACCAGCCTTCTTTACAGATGTGTCTATGGTCACCAGCATTCTTTACAGTAGAATCTATTGTCACTAGCTTTCTATATATATGTATTTATGGTCACCAGACTTTTGTACTGCTGTCTCTTTGGTAACCAGCCTTTTTTACAGAGGTATCTATGGTCATCAGCTTTCTTTACATAAAGTCCTATGGTCACCAGCCTTCTTTACAGAGGTATCTGTTGTCACTAGGCTTCTTTACAGCGGTATTTATGCCCCCCGGTCTTCTTTATAGTGGCTGTTTCTATAAAACCAGTTTTCATTTCTGCAGCTGTTTCTATGGGTATTTCACTGGTGATGGATCTGCTATGTCAGGACTGTCCCCAAGACACTGAACCCTAAATTTGCAACTGCATCAGTGTAAGAACATGATAGGCCAAATTTTTCCCACTGGTGCCAGAGATGAGACAGGGTGATTTTTTCCAGGGGTGGCTCATCCTATCGGTGCATGTCTCATTTAGAGCTCGACCTGTCGGAAGCTAAAGCTTCCACATTAACAGAGTGCAATCCACAGCTTGTCTTCACAACCCTGGTAGGTGTTTCCACGTGTCTGCCATGTGTCCACTGACACAAAGCAGCGTCACACTCTCCTATTTCATGTGGTAGCGCAAATGACAAACAGGTGTCAATTAATTGGTTCAAGGAGTGTTAGTGATTTTGTTGTGAAAAATGACCTCCTCCAGTGCCGCATGGGTGGGTGGCCTCACGCTGACCTGCTGTCATCTGAAGGCAAGAGAAGAGGTGGGAGACTGAAGAGGAAGCTCAGGAAATTGTAGGTAATTCCCTAAAAATGGATCAAGGTTTTATACACCTCCTATAATAAGCAGCAACAAACACACACACACACACACACACACACACACCAAATAAAACATATTATTAAAATACATATATGTTTATCATTTTGGTTTTAGGCTGCTGAGTCAAAAAGAAGACCAGACATACCAAACCTGTCCTGTGCAGAGGCAGTGAGGCAGTGACTCACTGCTGATTTTGAGAGAAATGAAAGAGAAATTCAGCTCTGAAAGACCTGCAAAGACAAGAACTCACATTGGGCAATATGCTGTAGGCAGAAGTAACAGGCTTTAACAAATGAGCACTTTTCCCCTTCAGAGAGTCTGCACAGCTAAAGCAGTGTTTATTACACACTGGGGTTCAGCTCTGGATGTTTTCTATGTTTTATTCATAATTATTCAGATTTTATTCAATAAAACCTGACACAGACTGAAACATTATAGACACGACTCTTAAATATGCTTTTAGATTCACTTTGCTTTTGTATGTTTTCCTTGCAAACAATAAGACATTTTACAGTTTTAAACAAAGGTTTTTAATATTTCAACAGCTATTCTAGATTTTTAAACTTTCTACATTTTTAATAATCATTTTTTTAATTTAGATTATTTAGACAGTGATTCTAAACTTCTTAACAGTGACTGTAGATTTTTATTGTGAGGTATATGAAAGGCCTGCAGTACACTGCACACACTGAGAATTCCTCTTCAGACACTCCTAATCAGATGGAGTTTTTCTGAGACAAAGGCTTTCTCTTATATCTGTGCGCCGGGTGATTATGACATGTCTAGCTGAGAGACTAATGAAGTGACAGCGGGAAAGAGAGAGAGAGAAATGACCAATAAACTTGAGCAATAAGGAGGAGGAGAAGTTGATTAACAGTGTGGTTCCTAACTGGCTAACCACACTGACATGCTAGCTCTATGCTTTTGAGGCCAACAGGCTTTAATGTCCCCCTTTACGGCACCACTGCTGGTACTGTGTACTTAATGCTTCCAGTCTCTACACTTTACTAACACCAGTGGCTTAATGGGCACCTGCATAAAACCTGCATCCTTACACCCGGCAGCTGACAGCCCTAAACCTGGAAATGAATCTCTAGCTTTACAGAGCTGAGCCCCAGCAGAACTGGGCTGGGACCAAAGAGGAAACCCACATGGTGCTCAGGTATGGACTGCAAGAGTGTATTTCTTATAGATAGGGCAGACAATATCAATCATGTCAAGTCAATTTTATTTCTATAGCGTTTTTTACAACTGATGTTTTCACAAAGCAACTTTAAAGAATCCGGGTTCCAAGTCCCTAATGAGTAACCCAAAGTCAACAAAAGCAGCCACACACACACACACACACACCACACACACACACACACACAATATTAATATATATAACCCATTTCCAGAAAAGTTAAAGTATTTTCGAAAATGCAACTGAAACAAATGTCTGTGATATGATCATTCGCATTTTTACAGCATTTAGCAGATGCTCTTATCAGAGTGACAAACAACAGTGCTTTGTAATCCATGTCTGTTCTACTATCTGTAAAGCTAAACCCATCTGTCATTCTGCATTCTACCCACGGACCTTTATTTAACTGATAAAAGTGCAAAGAAAAGATTTTCAAAAGTTTTACTGACCAAAGTAATTGTATTTTGTAAATATAAACAGATGTATAATTTAATGGCTGTAACACACTCAACAAAAGTTGGGGCAGAGATACCATCACAGATGCTGGCTTTTGCACCTTTTGCACCTAGTGGACAGGTCGGCCTAGTGGTTAGGACCTTGCCCTTGTAAACAGAAGGTCCCATGTTCCAGCCCAGGTACCACTGAGGTTCCCTTGAGCAAGATACCATCCAACACTGATCCCAGGACGCTGGTGATAGCTGCCCGCTGCTCCATGTATGCACATGTGATGGGTAAAATGGTCACATTTTATTGTGGTGTGTTCACAATGACAAATAGTCACTTTTGTTGATAATCTGGATGGTTGTTTTCAAACCCCTTTTTTCTGAAAACAAGCTAATATGTGAACTCATCTGACAACAGCACAAGGTTTCATAGTCTTTTGGTCCATCTGAGATGAGATCTGGCCCAGATAACTCGCTAGTGTTTCTGTATAGTGCTGATATACGATTTCTTTCTTGTGTAATTCAGTTTCAAGCTTCATTTCTGGATGCAGTGACAGACTGTGTTAAATGATAATTTCTCAAGTTCTCCTGAGCTCAGGTGGAGATATTAATCACAGTAGCATTTCTTAGGCAGTGCCACCTAAGGTGAGTGGCTGAGATGTCTGAATTCCCTCAATTTGTTCAAAATATTATGTACTGTAGATGTTGAAAGACTTAAATTCTCTGCATTCTTTCACTGAGAAATGTTGCTTTTGAGCCCACTGACAATTCTCTCATTAATCTTGGCACAAAGAGGTGAATCATAACCCATCCTTGCTTGCAAAGACTTTGATGGATGCTTCTTTTATACCCAATCATGATACCTCACCTGCTACCAATTAGCTACTGGAGTCTTCAAAGCCAGTGTTAACTGAATGTTCTGTGCATATTTCAATCTTATTTTAACTCTGTTCCATTTTTTTGTTGAGTGTGTTGCAGACCTTAAATTCTAAATTTGTACGTCAACAAAAAATACAATTAGCTTCACTGAAAACTAATGACAACCTTTTCTTTGTGATTTTGTCAGTTAAATAAAGGTTCACGTGAATTAAGGTATCACAGGTTTTTGATTTTATTGTATTTTAAAGCATATCCCAACTTTTATTTTGTGTTCTGTTGTTTTATAAAAACACAAATCCAACAACAGTGTGACAATCAGTGTAATCTGTTATAGGGTACTGCTTTAATGTAAACACCTTGGCTTATTTAAAAAAATTGATTTCATTTGAGGAGTATTATTTAATGGAATTTGCTTTCTTCTTTTATTTTACAGCAATTATTCACTCACTGTGCTAAGCAGGCTGCTACCACACAGTGAACCTGATCTGCTCCCAGGTTTCAGGTGTCTGATTCCTCAGAAAGAAGCAAAGGCCACTAATATTCTTTGTTATTGTGATGCAGGTAAGTTTAGTAGAGCTCCTAAAGTTGACACCATGTAGTCCGGCGGGAGTGTTGCTGAGCAAACTTTATTGATAAGATTTTATATTGAAACATACAGAATAGCTGTTGTGCTGTGTTCCAAACCACTCACTTCTGTACTATATGTATAGTATATAGTTTTACAGAGTATTTAGTGTGGTAGTGTGCAGTTTGGGATGTAGCCTAAGATGAAGCGACACCCTTACACTGATGACAGAGCAGTTTTTAACTGGTTGACTCCAGTGCTCTTTCTGTAGGCTTTCAGGGACTCATGAATACTCCAGGTGTAGAACATTCCAGCTGTTTCAGTATTTTCAAAAAGCCCCCTGGAGGATGCTATAAGGTTCAGTAATGTTTAATCTGTCAAGTTTTGCCTCATCCTTACTGGTCGAACAGAATTCATGATTTTATATAGTTTTTGTGTTCGTTTATCAGTGTTTTGCTACTACAATACCCAGCATGCATTACACAAACACATAATACAGCCATCTGGAATCCCTGTGGCATCACCCAGTTGTGACTGTTGGTTGCTGAGCTTACAGTTAATAAACTAAACCAGCTAAAGCAACCATGATTTTTCCACCTTCTTCAATCAAAATATTGGATGGGTTTCCTGACCTTTAAAGGGGAAAAGCTCAATGTAGAGTCAGTGAGGCACTGTAGGAGGAGAGCAGGCATGTTCACAGTGATGTCATTTTGGCTGGAGAGACATGTCACTCTATTGCTTCAGTAAGATGAGCAGACTAATTAACTCATTACTGAGATTTGGCTGGAATATCAGGCCATGAGTGCAGGTTCAGTGTGGTGAGACTTCAACTCATCCCCTCTCCTCTGCGGCACCTAAGGAACAATAATTAATCCTAAAATGTGCCGAACAGGCTGCAAATAAGAGGGAAGACCTTCGGGGACCAGAGGATAATGACATCACCCTCTCCAAAGGGAGGTGTTTGGGACAGACCTGAATGTTTTACTCAAAGATAAGAGAGGAAGAAGGGCAAGCCTTAGCCCAGCGCTAACAGCTGTTATCCAGAGTGTCAAGGCTGATGTGTGTGTGGGAGGGGGCGTTAAGGGGTAGGAGCTGTCAGTCCAAACAAACGCTTGTGACTTCATCTTTGGCTACGGCCATGCTTGACCCCCACACACTGACCCCAGAACTGCACTAATGCCCCAACAGCTCACTGCTGAGGAGAGGAGTCCCGTCATTAGTGTCTTTAATTAAAGATAAACAGGTAAATAAATAAATCGCTGTGACAGAGACAAAACTAACACTGTCTCTGAATTTCCTTCACTAATCTGTTTTTAAAGTGAGTTTCATTATTTGTCTTTGTGAACACACCACAGCATAGCACAACAAAATGCAATCTTTGCAGTTGACCCATCAGTGTAGGAGCAGTGGGCAGCTGACATGGGCAGCACCCGGGGAGCAGACGATTGGGGACGATACCTTGCCCACAGGTACCTTAGTGGTACATTTACTGGTCCAGGATTTAAGCTGGTGACCTTCAGGTCACAGGGCAGCTCCCTAACTGTTACACTACCACTGTCCCTGTGCACTGATGGCGCTCACTATTTACATTCTAATTAAAAGTATTTGCTGCCATTTTTAGGGACCCGGTCCAGTCCTCTGGTGTCCTTAACCTCTTAATGTTTTGGTCAGTTGTTTGGTCGTGTGCATTTTGAGTCCCTATATCTTACTGAAACATCCACTAAACATAACTCAACCTGACCTTTCCTTTGCCTCCTGGTTTAGGTCAGTCATCGTAAAAAAAAAAAATCCACTGAATTTCACTGAATTTCAAATTCTGAACTGTCAGCTTCATAGACAAAGGCATGCAAGTTGCTGATGGTTCTGTTGCACTAACACACATTTGAGGATGTTTTATGGGTTTCTCTGAGAAGTTTTAAGAGAATCCGATAATTATACATTTACTAAGAGGTTTATGTATTAAGAATTTTATAATAAAGAGAAATCTCGACTGTTTGACCAAGGCCTATATTTAAATACTCATGGGGTAATTGAATAAAAAAATAATATTGATATTATTGCCTCAAATGAATATAAAATATAAAGAAAAAGAAAGTTTTTTGTGTGGCCATTAAAGGGTTAATGTAGACACCACCATCAAGTCTTTACTGGAGGTTTGAAGGAAACCCATAAAATTGTGTTAAGCAGCAGGACCCTCTGCCCGGTCAGCTGCTGTTTGATGGAAAGTGATCTACATGTGACATTAAAGTGATAGATGCCATATGTCCCTCCATTTTTCCCAGATTCCTCTATAATTAATAGGTTAAGACCTAAACAGAATGGTTCAAAGTGAGTTTGGTGTAACACTTACCAAGTTAGAACTGTTAGCAGTAATGGTGAATGAAACCAGGCATCAGGTTCCTATAAAAGCTCCTCACAGAAAGTTCTTCTATGAAATGGATAAGAAGACACTGCCTGATGCCTGAAATATTGTTTTACTAGAACTTGAAGAGGTTTTTGGACCCAAGCTAAACCCATTTATGGTGGAGTGATACATGTAGAGCGCTGTGAGGCAAAATAGTCCCCAAACTGATTTAGTTTAAATTCACTATTTTACCATCAACAACATTCCATAGAAACACAGACATGTGGAGCTTAGCTGGGGGGTTAGAAAAGGAAATGAATTAGCTCTGTTTGTGTTGGAAACCTGATGTCTGGTTCCATTCACCACCACTGTAGAGAAATCACAGTCTGAACCATTTCAAACAAACCCAATCTGGAAGACTGTTTATGCTGAATTATGGGGGCATTAGGTCAGCAGTCTCTAGACTTGCTTATGTGGTTTCTGACACTGTATGATTCTATAATCTATATGTTAACTAGGATGGCTACTACAGCGTTTCGCTATGCTAATGTACTTAAGTCCATGGTTCTAGTTAACAATGTTTTAGAAACCACATAAACAAGTCTATTACACACTCTGAGACTAGTGTCTGATGATTAGGGAATACTAAATGTTTTTGCAAACTTTGGACACTAAACACCTACACTGAGTGGAAGGTTTGGGGAAAACTGGGTAGAACTAGATGATTTGCAGAACTATCACTTTAAAGCCGGTGAGAGTGAGTCATGTGACCCGATCGGCCAAATGGGCCGAGTGTTAGTGCAGGCGTCGCTGGGTGGGGAAAGGGAGGCTGTTTGTGTTTGTGTTTACACCCAGCAGGCAGGGGAAGCCAAAAGGCAGAGAGGTGGTCTGGGTGGTCTATGTGTTTGCAGAGTTGAGCTTTGGGGGATGTGTGGGTGTGTGAAGACTGTAGCAACATGGTCACCCACCAAGTCCCCCCCACCAATAGCACCTGGAAATCAGTTGTCACATTTCACATTAGCCGCACCGCAGCAGAGCAGGGTCAGTCCAGGCCTACTCACCCATGGCATGCGTCACTCCAGGGTTTCCCATCAGACAACTCAGGAAAAAACTCTAGTTGTGTATATGCTTACAGAATACATGTCTGAGATGGAACTGCCCAAATATATGTATATAAATTCAGGGTGTAACAGTACCCAGTTCAGTTCACAAGGTTTGGACATTATGGTTTGGGACAAGCTCAGTACAACATATGCATCAGGCTGGGTTTCTTTCTACCAATGTGAACATTCACTCTGGGGGTCAGAGGTCATATTGTTTATGAGGCACTGATAAACAACAAAAGGCAGCAGCACTGAAAAGCAGCTCTTGTCTTATAAAAGTAAAGAATAAACAGAAGAATAAAGAATAAATCTTAGGATGAGTGGTTCAGTATGTTCCACTTAGGCTTTAGTTAAACATTCAGCGCTTAAGACCCGCCCCCTCCCTAACAGAGAGCTCACTTGCAGAAGGAGGGGCAGCAGCTACAGCCTGGGGCCAACTCTGCAAACTTCATTATAAAAATAACTAGATCAAACATTTTCAGCTACAGCTACAGGATGATATTGTATGTTGTGTCCAGGTGGAACTTGCGCTCATGAAATTTGGTTCCACATTACATTCATCAGTATATACGTATAGGCTATGACATTCTCCATATGACTGCTAGCCATCATGTCTGTGCTGTGGCCAATATGTGTGTGTGTTTGTGTGTGCAGACAACTTTTCAGCTGAGTGTTCAGCATCTCCTATGAATCGAACATTAATCTCCAGTGTAAGGGACTATTCCAAAATCTGAGCTTTCATGCTGCTACTGGTTCTGAATAACAACAGATCCTATTTCTCTCTTTAGAAAAATCAAAATGACCTCATTTTTCTAACTGGATTCCAGTCCAGTATTCATAGTTTAACACGCAGCAGAAGCCGTGATGCCCTCAGAGTGGCCCAGCAGTGCTGAAGGCCATAGACAGGAGCTTTCTCCACACCACGGGAGATCTTTCACAGCATAGCTTCTCATCTGACTGTGTCTAAAGTGCAAATATTTACACTCAGACTCAGTTTTCTGGAAGAAAGTCTGGGGGGTCAAATGTTGCTCCTAATTCCAAGTGGGAGCTGATAGCTGAGGGGGGTGTCAGGCTGTGCTGTATTAGACACAGTTTTTGGGCCAGAGCTACAGACAGGCCAATCAGTACTAAAGCATTCTGGCATCTTCTAAGAGAATCGGTCAAAGCTGATGTGCCTTTGGTCAGTTTATGTTTATCTGAAGCCTCATTTACACTCCCTTTTAAATATGTAAATATATACATAAACTAGGTGTAATTTATGTTGACATGGATGTTAAGATATACATCCACTAGGTGGCAGAATCTGTTTCTGACAGCAACAGACATGGCGACGGTGGAGAAGATCATAAGCATGTACGAAGAGGCACATTGGAGGCAGCATAGATGATGTATCATCAAAGGTATTGGTATCAGGACACTAAGTGTCACTCATCTTCTTTCAGAACATGCAGAATTAATTTAATAATTATTCAGTTCAGTCATAATTTAAGTGGTTTACTTGCACATTAAAAAGGATCAAAGCACCAGTTTAGATTCACACTTCGGAATTTACAAAATAAGGAACAATTTCTCAAGCACTGATGGAGCCAAAATTTTACTTCAAAGTATTACTTCGTTTCTAGGGTTGAAATATAGTCTCAAAAGTGAAATGGGAGAAGATGGAAATGCTCAATAACCAACTTTTACTTATTCAGTGATCTGCTTTCCTCTTCATTCATTCGCATGGTTTATTTTAGTGAACAGCTGAATAGTGCAGAGTGAGGGATTGTGGGACGGCATTATCTCTTCTCCTTTGGTGAAGGATTGTTCGTTTCCTCCGCTGCACCCAGTTCAGGAATAAGCTAAGTCTTCACTGTAAACTCACAATTCAGCTCTGAGCTGTCACTCTGAGGTGTCAGAGAATATCCGGCATTCAGGTATGAATAGGGCATCATCAGTATCACTAAAGGAAGACCAGTGTTGTGCAAGTAACAGAAAATGAGTAATTATTTACAGGTACCAGTCAGTTCTTTCAGAATGAAAATACATGACTGATTAATGCCTATTAAAGTAATTAGTGAGGGAAAGTAACATTTGTGCTGCTTCTAAATGTCAGATGTTATGGGTGATGCTGTTTGAGGCAGACTAAAAGAGTAAAAACAGTGCTACAGCAGTGGTCTACATGCCGAGTTGTGTCATACAACACCACTTAGGTTATGACAAGCCACTGGTAACCTGAATGTTGTGTGTCTTAAAAACTCATTTAAGATACACAGCTGGATCTTAGAGGCCATGTTGCACCTTTGAGGGTATGTCTTGATACCTAAATATTGATCCTTCAGATCCCTTTGAATTCTTTGAGAATCATTTGGCACATGCAAACCTTGATACTGAAGTAAAAATGCAATTACACAACAGCAGAGGGCTTTTATTTTAGAAATGAAGGATACATAAAGTGGACATGGGCAAGAAGCCCCCATGGCCAATAATTAAAAGTGTTGGTGTACTATGTTACTTTACAAAGACTTTAGCTTTTAATGAGATATTCAAAAGTATCAGTATCACGATACCATTCTTGTTCTTACTTGGTATTGGATCAAATAGAAAATCAGTTGTATCAGTTGTTGTAATTTGTAAGTTGTAATTTACACACTGTTTGTTTCTCAGTGAACTATAGTTTGTTTATATAATTTATTTATAATATAAGATATATATGTTTGTGACATAGGAACCATGATGACTCAAGCTGGGTTTTGCAGCTTTGTTTCCTGATTTGAACTGTGTGGAGTGGGGGGTGACTTTAATTACATTTACATTAACTCTTTCAATTGTAGAAGTGAGGAAATCAAAACATATATGGTAACAAAATGATGTAATTTTAAACAAATTATATTCTGAAGCTGAGCTCAGGGAATTGTGTGAATTAATCTAATGAATTATGGAAATATATTATTACTTTTTAATGGCAGTAATACCTCTAAACTGTAAAGAGTTTAAAAAGTTACTGACAGACTAACTGACTGACTGATGGGGGGTTGTGGGTGGCAACGAGTGGTTGGGGGTGAACTGAGCAGTAGGGGGGAGTCAGTATTACAGTGCACTGCCACCCAGACTTTAGCAGGCCCTATGTTTATCTTGGCTGCCTTAGCTCTGTAGGCCCCAGGGTCGCTGCTAGAGGTCCAGAGGTGCTGGACTGGCCCAGGGTTCTGGGGGAGCCTCTAATCAGACTCGAGTGAAGGGAGAGGGTGGGGTGGTTTAGGATTTTGCACGTAGGCCCACACTCCTAGGTGGGCCTCTATGGGCTTCCTGGGGCGGATTGTCTCGGAATGGTTGCGATCAGTGACTATAAGTCCCACAGCACCATATAGGAGGTTTGCTTCATGCATCAGAATGTACAGACAGAACACTGAACACTACATTTTGTGCCTCCTCAGAACCTGAAATGGGGTAAAATGGCACACAGCTGCTTAAACAGATTCTGGTTGTCACACCGGTATCAGAATCAGCTTTATTGACCAAGTATGTTCACACACACAAGTTTAGTGAATATACAGTATTTGAGGAGAGAAACTACTGGACTGTGCTGGACACCGGCCCTCAAGGACCAGAGTTGCCCACCCTGATATACAGTATACAGTACTAGACAATATACAAGACTATACAATATACAATAGTACACTACATTTAATTTGCAGTACAAGATATTCAATACACCAGCAGCTTAAATGAGGAGGTTTTGAGAACAGTTCCGCTGTTTATTTGTTTATGAGGTTATTGGCCTAAAGGAAAAAACTGCTAGTTTCTTGCAGTCCTGGTGTACAGGGACCTGTAGCGTCTGCCTGTGGGGAAGAGTTGGAAGTGAATGTGACCAGGGAGTGAGGTGTCTGTAATGATTTTCCCTGCTCATTTTCTGGTTGTAGAAGAGTACAGTTCTTGTACGGTGGGCAGGGGGTCACCAATGATGTTCTCAACTGTCATTGCAATCTATTCTTATACAGTTCTGTGGCTGGCTGCCTTGCACCAAACAGTGATGAATGATGAAATAACTGTTAAAACTCCTCTGCTCAGGGTTAATGTTCCAGTTTTATATAAAAATTATATAACACTTTATATTATATAAAAATATTAAAGAAGAGCCTCTGATTAACTGAAGGTAGTTTTACCTTTTTATGCCAATCTGATCTCCATGTGGAGCTGGTTCCAGCAAAGGGCAGGATAATGACCAAATGCCATTTCACCCTGTTTAGTTTCCCATTAGCCAACCTGCTGATGTAAGAGACCTTCCAGGCTGATATGCTTCACAAGCTTAACCCATCGAGTGACTCATAAAGAATGAATAGAACCCAAAGAACCTTTCTGACACCTTTATTGAATCCTTTGAAGCCTGTTTGATTTAAGAGTGTACTTGTCGTGTCTGCTTCTCACATGCTGTGCTATGTTCTAACATCTGAATCACTTGACCCATAAAAAAACCAATGTGGGATCAAGCCAAAGTCGTCGCAGCTCACTCTCATCCTGGGAGGAACATGACGTGGTGCACCAGAAAGCATACACGGCTTAAGCTCCTGGAGATACAAAGACATTTCAGTTTCTTACACGTGTGCCTTTCCTAAAGTCTGATTGCAACAGAGGGAGTGAAAAATTGCAGCATCACAGTCTGGATTTGCAGCTGAAGAAACGAGTGAGCTTTTTGTGGTCCTGGCAGGAGAGTCCGTTGAATCATGGCTCAGCGCTGGCAAGAAGTGAAGCTGCGGTTTGTACAGTGAGAAACGTGATATGGTCCTGTAGCGGATTTATTTTCGCCACAAGTAGAAGGTCCAAAGAAAACATCCCCACCGAAGAGTCTTCAGCGTGAACGTGGAAGGAGGCCGGAGTGCTCACGCGCCGTTAGTTAGGCAACTGCACAAGATTCTGTAAACAGATGTTCTCATGTGTGCGAAATATGAAGTGTTACAGAAAAAACTATTGTTTCAGAAATAAACTGAACATGAAGTGATTAACATATTTATAAACATAATTCAGTTATGACTGAAATTTGCAAGAAAGAATCTTCAATTGGTTCCAGTTTTCAAATGACAGAAATATTAGAAATGATCTCTAATACAGCCCAACACAGGCAAATGCAATAGGCATGTAGGATTTAAGTAATTACATTGCTTGGTTTAAAAAAGCAACAAAAAAAACTGTGATGCGTTTGCTTTTTTATTGGCTTCATTTGTTCTGTTGTGCAGCGGAGTTACCAAGAAGAATAGTCTGATCAGGTCTTAGAAAACCCGTGTGATTATGAAGTGCGTCACTTGTGGTTACATCTGTGATGGGCACAGCTGAGGGAGCTCACAGTCCGGCTTTCATTAAATCATAGGGTTTAATGTATAGAGTGTTTGGGTTAATAGTAATGTACAGTCTTCACTTATTTTCTTCAGTGTGTGCTCGCCTGTTGAGCAGGTATAGTGTATAGAATGTTTAGTTTAAAAGTAATGTACAGTCTTCACTTATTTTCTTCAGTGTGTGCTCGCCTGTTGAGCAGGTATAGTGTATAGAATGTTTAGTTTAAAAGTAATGTACAGTCTTCACTTATTTTCTTCAGTGTGTGCTCGCCTGTTGAGCAGGTATAGTGTATAGAATGTTTCGTTTAAAAGTAATGTACAGTCTTCACTTATTATCTTCAGTGTGTGCTCGCCTGTTGAGCAGGTATAATGTATAGACTGTTGGGATTGATAGTAATGTATAGTCTCCACACATTATCTTCAGTGTGTGGTTCACCTGCTGAGCAGAAGGCATCTGGTATATAAGTGCTTGAGTGGACCAAACATCACTTGCCCTGAGTAGCAATGAGGTAGCACAAGCACTTTACCGCATTTGATGGAGGTACATATAGCTTTTTCTTTGACAAATTTGGGGGTTGGGTTGGGGTTCCTGTGAAACTGAGGGGGAAGTGTCCGTCTCTAGTATTACCTGCACCCCTGCCACTTACACCTTTTTAGTCTCCAACAGATTTGGAAACAATCAGAAGCTGGATGAGAAGTAATGGACAGTGTAGATGGTCTGGTGGTCCTATATGGGAATAACAAGAAAATCTTCAAAATGGAAAATGTCAGATTTGGAAATTTGTTTTACTGAAAAATGTTGAGATGATCTGTTGCTCATGTAACAGTAAAACTAGTACACCAACAACTTTTTTTACCTGAACCTGCAAACAGCAGTGAGCCCCACAGGACAGTGTTGTTGTATCCCAGGGGGGAGGCAGGTCTGTGCGATAGTCTCAGTTGGAGGAAGTTAGCCACTTGCTAAGAAAGCAAACGCTGCCAGTGAAGGTCTACAGGTTAGCCCACTGGAGACTCCACACTCTTTACACTGTGACAGCTGGACCCCGGGTCACAGACAGTCGCATGACCCAGCACAGGTCAATGAGGTCACACTCCAGTCCAGTCCTCCACAGTGAAGGACCCGACACTATCAGCTACAGTACCAGACTTGAGCATGATGGTGCTTTAAGTCAATTTTTTCACTGTATGGCACCAGTTTGACTTGACTCGACTCTATTAGGCAAATCTAGTACCTGGTACCTGGTTCTTGCTATAATTTTTCGTACCTACTCTGTATGGTTCTAAGCGAGTAAAGTATGTACCAAAACATGGTGTAACAGCACTGCAGACTATTGATAGGATACCCTATATAAACCCACCAAAAATTATGGCGCCTATATCACTAGTGAGTGTGTCGAGTTAAGACATTGTGGTGTCACCAGCTACATGGAGAGATACTAACTGCAGTGGGAAACAAAGTCCCAGTCAGGTTCGAGCTGAGCTGAGCCAGTACCCTGCAGCGGAAAGAAAACCATAGAGTTTGTTTTCCAACCAAGAGGAGAACCACTGATACATTCACATGGTCCTTAGAGTGTTCATGCTTTTACTACAGAACCCTTGAGGAATAATTTTTAAAGATTATGGTGCACTAAAGACAGTAATACACACTAAAAGAATAGAGCATCAATAAATATGATTAAAATCTGTCAGTTCACCTGTTTATTTTTCAAATAATTCATTTCACCAGTTCTTGTGTTTTATATATATATATATCAATGTGAGGAAATTATAGTTCACCATGATTAAGTTTTCTGCTCTTGTCTCACTTATTCAGGCTTTCTGGAATTAGGACGATACCTGTCCTGCTGCTGGCCTTTTTATCAGCACTGTTAACACCATTGACAGGTAAAGTGAATTTTCAAAGAAAAGATTTCCAATTTTCAATTCCAATCCACTGATTAATTAAAATGTATTTTGTAAATATCAACAAATGTAAGATTTGACCACTGCAACACAATAAAAAAAAGGTGGGATAGAGCAAAATAAGAATGAAAAGTTTATAGAATATTCCAGTTACACCTTTCCGAAATACAATAAGAAGGTGAACTAATAGCAGATGAGGGCATTTTGACTGGGTATAAAAAAAGTATCCACCAAGGCTCTGCAAAAAAATGGCTTCCCACTTTGTGCCAAATTTAATGGGTGAACTGTCAGTCAGTTCAAAAAGAACTTTTCTCAACAAAAGATTACAAAGAATTTGGGTCTTTCATCATCTACAATACATAACATTTGGTAAAAGACTCAGGAAATCCAGAAAATGTCCAACGCAAAGACACTCACTACACCTGGCAATTAACAGGTGAACTGAAGGTGTGTTTAAACAGGGAAATCACCAAAGTGTATTGGACACTGTATTGGCCCTCCAGGACCATAGCTGGACACCCCTGATGTAGGACAAGGCTGGAAACCACTGTTGAATCTGCATGACCTTCGAACCCTCAGATGGAACTGGATGAGAAACTATCATGCTACTGTCATAAATATCACCACATGGGCTTGATAAGACTCTTACCATGGTCTCATAACACAGTCTCCCACTACACCAAGAAATGCAATGTGATTTTCAGTGCCCATGGCATGTGAGGAGTATTTTGGGATATTACAGAGACATATGCTGCCATCAAGGTGGCGTCTGTTCCCAGTAAGTCCATGTTAATTTCAGCAAGACAATTCCAGGCCTCATTCTGTATGTGCTACAGTAGTGTGGCTTTGTAGACACAGAATGTGTGTGATTGACTGGCCTGCCAGCAGTCCAGATCTGTATTCTGCTGAAAATGCCTGGAGTTTCATGAAGTTGAGAATCAGACAACAATCACCTGTTGAGCAGCTAATGTTTTGTATCAAGCAAGAATGGACAAAAAGTTTTACTTGCAGAACTGCAACAGTTAATCTCCTCAGTTCCCAAACGATTAAACAGTGTAATTAAAGGGAGAGGTTATGTACCACACTGTTGTAAACACACCTTTGTCCCAAATTCTTTTGAGTGTGTTTGCAAAATACATATAAGTTGATCGTTAAAAAAATATTTGAAATCTTGGGCGTCCAAAGTACACTGATGCATTTGGGGAGTGAAGGTTAGTCTGTCTGGTCTGATCCCTCAAAAGAGCTACTGTGGTTTATAAAGTGAATGCTGACTCTGATAGGAAGGGGTCAGAACAAACAGGGCACCATAGTCGGAGCTGTTTCAGCAGCATAAGGGACCTACACAGCTTTAGGAAGGTGAGGTTAATATTATGACCAATGTTAAATGAGTGGCAACCAGCATTCAGCACAGCTGTACTGACCCACTGGAATAAAACAGATGTTACACACATACACATATGATTTTCAGTGGTTGTGTGGTGTAAAGACTGTAATTTTTCCTCTGTAAATGTCCAATAAAATGACTGTCCACCATGCACTGACTGCAGGCGAACGTCTCTGTGTGAGCAAAGTCAGAATGAACCACCCACTCATAAACCAGTGTGTTGAACACTTTTTACATATTTCATCACCTGAGTGTGTTCAAAGGCCTGGAAGCCTGAAATAACACACCCGAGTTCACTCCCTCACCCTCACCCCCTGACTTTAACATGTTTATAGTATCAGAGCAGAAAAGGCTGAAAGTGCAATGAGTTGTCATGCCAGGCTGCCCTCCGGCCTTGGTTTCTCCAAGCGACCCACATGCCTTGGAGTAAAGAGTGTGAGGGTGAAGAGTGAAGGCAGATGTCCTCATGGCGGGGGGCGGACCCCACCCAGAGTTTAGAGAATTTAGCCCTCTTTGCACAGTCCTTGTGGCCTGGAAAAACTCACATTTGGGCAAAAAGTCAAAGTGTTAAATAAATGTCTTTCCACTAAGCCGCTCATGCCGCTGCCTTCATGCAGGTGTCAACCCTCAGAGGTGTAGAGTTATCCTTGGTTTGCTGTGCTGTCTGGGGGAGGGGGAGGGGTGTTGTCTGGAGTTCAGATGTGAGTTGACGTCATTTTTGAGTGGATACTTTGGCGCTGCCCAAATGAAATCATGGTCATTAATTTCAGGCTGGTTTTACCAGAAAAAGGTAGAAACGTCTGAGCTCTGTGCAAGAGAAGGTGAAGTGAGCCGAGGCAGCTAATCAAAGTGCTGAGTGTGAAGGTGGGTTATTGTTGAGAAAATAAGAAATTCACTCAAAATGCATGTAAACATTCAGCTGAATGTGGTCAGCAGCAACGGTCGAGTCAGTTAAGGGTGAGTCTGAGTCAAGAGTCTGTTAACTAGAAGTGAACTGATTTAAGCACAAGTCCAAGTCAAGTTGCAAATCAGACTCTGAGTCAAGTCACAGGTCAGTGGGGAGTTAAGGGCAACATGGGAAAGAGCGAGAGAAAATGAAGCGAATCAGGGCAGCTAATCAAAGTGCTGAGTGTGAAGGTGGTTTAGTGTTGAGAATCACAAATCAGTTAAGGACAAGTTTGATTTAAGTCTTGAGGCAGTTGAGGGCAACTTATAGCCAAGTCTCTTAACAACAAACAGCTTAATTAGCAAGTCACTCAAGAGTGAGTTAAAGTACAGTCGCATATCAATTAAGGATAAGTCCAAGTCATGAATAAGTCAAGGCAAGTCTAAGTAAAGTCACGAATTAGTTAACAATGAGCAACCTGAGCAGTGAGTTAATTGGTCTAGCAGTCTATTAAGAGCTGTATGCACTAAGCAATGACCTTCATGTAATATTCTGAATATCATTTTTACTGATAGTTCTTATTCCAAATTACCTTGATCACAGGGTGACAGGGCAGGTAACACCACTGCCCCCAACCCTGCCTAAGCATGCACACAACTCTAAACCAACAGTCCTTGGGCAAGACTCCTAATGCTAACATGCTAACACCTCTGCAACATGACTAAAATCGAGGTCACTCTGTATAAGTGTCTGAATGGTCTAAAACCTACATGTCAAGTCTCAAGTCAGGAAATGGTCAGTTCAAGTAGAGTTGCTGGTCAGTTAAGGATACATCTAAGCCAGTCCTGACTCTAATGGTGAATCCAAGTCGAGTTATAAACTAGTCAAGTCAAGTCAGGGCAGTGGTGGCCTAGTGGTTAAGACATTGCCCTTGGGACCTGAAGGTTGTTCAGATCCCAGCCCAGGCACTACTGAGGTACCCTTGAGCAAGGTACCGCCCCTGTGTGTGTGTTTGTGTGCTCACAGTCCATGAGTGTTTCAGAGTCTTATTGGCTGGGGGATGAAACTATTGCACATTCTATTAGTGAAGGCGTGAATGCTTCGGTACCTTCTTCCAGACGGCAGGAGGGAGAACACTTTGCCTGAGGTGTGTGTTGGGTCATCCACAATGCTGGTGGTCTGTAGAAGATGGTGAAGATCGGTGGTGGAAGATGGGCTTTCCTCAGTCTTCTCAGAAAGTAGAGACGCTGCTGGGCTTTCTTGGCTGTGGAGCTGGTGTTAAGGGACCAGGTGAGGTTCTCTGCCAGGTGAACACCAAGGAATTTGATGATTTTGATGACCTCAACGCATGAGCTGTCAATGTGTAGCAGAGAGTGGTCACTTGTGGTTCTCCTGAAGCCAACAACCATTTTAACCATTTTGTTTTGTCAACATTCAGAGACAGGTTGTTGGCTTTGTACCAGTCTGTTGGCCATTTCACCTCCTTCCGGTAGTCAAAGGTAAGCTGAGTTGGGAGTTGGTAGGACGCAGATCCGAGCTGAGTCTTTTAAGGGCGTGTCCGAGTAGAGTTGTGAGAACAGTTTAGGGGTGAGTTCGAGTAGAATTGTGAGTCAGTTAAGGGATTGTACAAGGCAAGTCACAAACCAGTTAGAGGCATGTACAAGTAGAGTTAAATTAAATTCTGTTAAAGGGCAAGACAAGAGTCAAATCAGAAGTTAGTGCCAGTCTAAGTCACACCATGGTTATAAGGCTTGTCCAAAACTGCACTCGTGTCCTGTCATTGAACGACATTCCCTGCTTACTTCCCTTCATGGCACCAGACCTGAAACGTGACCAAAAGAACGTGACCGATGCTAATCCAGTTCCCTGAACCCATTTCAACAGGGGATCTGGCCAGTCAAGGCCAACACTGACGACGGCTCAAATTCCCAAACCTTCCCGGCATACATCAGGAGATAACTGTCATTGCATGACCCTGTGCACCCCGGTGGTGTGTTACTCAGTGAGCCCTTCCGTGGCAATGTGCACGTTCAGCGGGCTGTGCTGGGGCAGCAAGGATGTATGGTTCTCTTTAGGGGAGCTGTAACCCAACACTGATTCACTGGGACCCAGAAGTGTAAATTGTGGGGCGTTCTGCTTGTTTTCATTATCCACTATAGGCTCCTTTAAAGAGCTCCCCTTACCCACAAGGCCTCCTGTTCTCCCGCCACATGCCTTATTTCACCATCTAGTCCATCTAGAGTTTCAGAAGATTAACAGGCCTGAAGTGTCGTTTACAGTGACGCTGCACAGTGGCCAGAGCTAAGCTGGAGCTCCAATAAATGAATCAGTCCAGGCTAATCGCACACACGCTCTGGCTGCAGTGTTAATACTCGTCTAATAACTACGCCCGCACGGCATTAAGGCTGTTTGATTTTACTCAGAGAGACTCTGCGTGTCTCCATGGAACGTGAATTCATGTCTGGGAGCAAAATGTAATGCATTACAACATGCAGAGACATCGGTTCAGCCATCGAGCAGCACGTGAAACCTCTTAGCATATAGTAATGACACAATATGGATCATTGGGCCCCATTCATCAGTATCTTCCTACATTTTTTCTTACATTTGTTCTTAATAAAATGTCCTAAGAAAAGTCAACATTAGGATCATGATGTTCTTAAACCACGGAACTGTTCTCATCTGTGTTCTTATAATGATGAATCCCATTGTCCTGTAAACCCCTGCTTGTAAAACCTAAGGGCTTAGTTTTTATTCAGCGTTCTCCTCTGTGGAACAGTCTTCAACAAGTAGTTAATATGCCAGAGGGCGAGAAGGCTTAAAGTGGAGAAACAAGCCTAACATAGTTGCCATGAACTGAAGTGTTAGTGTACTGTCCAAAATGTTTTGTAAAATCATGAAAATAATTAATAAATATTTTAAATGATTAAATATTGTCTTAATTTAAATCTGATTACATTGTACAACTGTAGAATTGCGGAAAATGCAATAACCAGTTATTTTGCACTAGCATGTCGACACTCAGATGTGTGTAAGTGTGCTCTTGAGTGTGTGTACTCTTTTCTAACCTAAGAGCAAATCCGAAGTAAGAAAATATTACTGAATGTCAGAATTATTGTGAAAATTATGTAAGTGGGTTTTAGGACACATTTCTTCCCACCCTTATGTAAAAACAGTATGTTTTAAATATAAGCACATCCAGTTTGTAGTATACTGTTATCAGGCTTTTTTGACCCAGCTTTAAGTATAATTAAGTTGTGATATGATATGGTTTTAATACGCTAGAAGTTTATTCAATGTAGTCAATTTATTTTCTTTTGATCCAGATTCAGATCTAAACACACTTTAAATAGATTTAAAGGCCCATATTTTAAACACTGAAAACATATTTAAATCATATTTAAGCATTAATAGTAAACCTTTACTGTCTCTAAATGTTTTAATATCACTAAATTGCACATATATTTGTATTTAAAGTTCATAAAAAGAAGCTAAGTGAGGAAAAAACAACATGTAAGATCAAAGTACATTTACTTTTTAGTGGAGTTAATAGCACAGTGAAACCAGGGCCCAAATTGCTGTCCTATCACCAGCAAAGCATACAACAAGACCAAACACTCGTTGGTATCTCCTAGAAGCACATATGAAGTGAAAGTGGCTTTTTGTCATTGTGAACACACTCAAGCACCACAACGAAATGCAACCTCTGCATTTAACCCATCACACGTGCACACGTGGAGCAGCGGGCAACTACCAACAGCGCCCGGGGAGCAGTGTAGCGGGACGGTACCTTACTCAAGGGTACCTCAGTAGTGCCCAGGCCAGGAGTCAAACCTGCGACCTTCAGGTCTCAAAGGCAGTGTCCTAACCACCAGGCCGCCACTGCCCATATAAACACCGCCACATACATTATAAGTCATGTTTTTTTGATTAATTCAATGCTAACATTTTTTTTAAATATTATTGTATTAACTGAGCTTTTCTGTATGAACACTTCATTGGTTTTAAGGGGGTCGTTCGGGGACAAAACTAAATAAAGGTGGAAGCTTCTGCACTCATCTGCAGGGAGTTGTAACTGAATCTATGACACCAAAGAACAGCAAATACATTTTAAAAAACTGTTAAACAATTTACTTAATATAACTAAATATTAGACTAGTCCAAATAACACATTTTTTTTTTAAAGAATTCACCATTTTTTCCTCACAAAATAGAGCACATTAATAACAAATAAGCTGCACTTTAAGAAATGGTGGAAACTTAGAAAGTAAGTAATGCTCAATATATTTTTAAATATTTTTAAAGGAATGCATGTGCAATTTTAAGTATGTTTTCAGACATTCTGTGACTTTTAAAAATACAACAAATATATAATTTTTTTAGATGTGACTCTGAATTTCTGATATATATTTTCAGAAAACCACATGATATTTAACAGTAATATATAACTGTAATATTTCAGTATTACATAAGCTTCTGTACAACATGAAGTTTAAAGCTAAATGATATTTCAGCTGCTTTTGAAACTGGTAGTATGTTTGAAGTTTGCACCATGTACTTCTACCATATTGGAAACATATTTTGTGTACATTATTTTATATAAGGAATTGAGGCCCATTGTCAGTTTTTAAAACATGGAAAAAGGGAATTCAGCTGGAACACCATGTGTGGTTTGAGTGTGTATGTGTGTGTGTGTGTGGGGGGGGGGTATGGCAAGCGTACTGTGTGGTGTCTGTTGCAGGGCATGACTGTTGTGTAGTTGTGTGTGTGTGTATGTGCAAAGCGTAGTTGTGCCTTGGTCTGCATCCATGGGTGTATTGAGTGTGTGTAAGATATAAACATTGGTGCTCTGGGTGGGGTGGGGTGGGGGTGGGGGGTCGATTGCCACAGAGTATTTCCCACACTGCCTCAATTCAATTCAAGTCAGTGTTATTTATAAAATGTTACAGCTGTGTAATTACAAATCAGCTTTACAGAACCCGGGTCTGGGTCCCGAGTGAGCAGGTGAATGACAACATAGGCAAGAAAAAACTCTTAATTATACACAGATCAGCCAAAACATTAACACCACCATGTATAGTATTGAGTAGGTCCCTAAGGCCGCTGAACAAACTCTGACTGTGGTGCACTGTGTCTTCTGACCCCTTTCAATCAGAGTCAGCATCACTTTTTAAACCACAGTAGCTCTTCTATGGGATCTGACCAGGCAGGCTAGCTTTCATTCCCCACACACATAAGTGAGCCTTGGGTGCCCATGACTCTGTCAACTAATCACCAGTTCTCCTTCTTCTAAACCTTTTTGGTTTGTACTAATTATTGCAGACCTGGAACACTCCACAAGACCTGCTGCTTTGGAGATGCTCTGGCTTAGTCCCATATTTTAAATTCTGCTACTCCAGCTGAACTCCAATTTCATGTATTAATGACCAACATTGGGACTTAAAGGGAAGAAACGTTTTCTTAAAACCCACTTTTCTTAAAATCCACTCAAAGATTGTGACGTTCACTAACGTTTTCTCATTTGGGATTTGTTCTTAAGTGGGAACAGAGTCTACACACACTCAAGAGCACATCGGAGTGTCAACATGTTTGTGCAAATTAATGATTGGAGGGGCTTATTGGTTTATTTTTATTAATAAAGCACTCTTTGGCTGAATGCTACCCTACATCATCTCTCTGATCTCTATAAATAAGAAGAGCTGGCTCCAGTGACTGGATCACCCATCAAGAACCAAAAGTTACTGAACTGGAAAATCTGCTCTTAGCTCCAGAGCAGCGAGCTGGACTTGCCTACAGGACCCACTAAACTCAAATTACGTCACTCTCTAGGCCGGTGAGGCGAAACCGCACATCTCCTTTCAAACAATGCACGTTTTTACACATGACTGTCTGGTCCAGATGTACAAAGAAGCAGAGGATAGCACTAAAGAACATTTAACGTGCATGGAGCTGAACCCCCACCCCTACGTCCCCCAAACTTCAGTCGCTTACTGGAAACTCTTCCCAGCCAGACACTGCCAGCCCCGAACGAAACAGGGGCGCAGTTCGTAAATCGTTCGCACATTAGACACACAACACATTGTGTGTTCAGTGCCAATCTCCACAAAAAAATCCCCCTGAGAAAGGCAGCCGCCGGGTGATCTCATGGGGGCTGTTAACGATAATTACCGTCGAATAAGGGAATACAATGACAGCACGTTTCTGGATCAGGCACTCCAACCCCAGCGCTGTGCCAATTCACACCCTGAACGTCATGTACTGCGGGGACACACCCTGCGTTTGCTCTGGCTCTGGATTGCCTGAGTGGAGCCGAGTGGTAGGGCACAGTCAGGCTGCGCACACACCTCATACATCAGGCTGATTAGCCTCCTGAAAAGTGCTGAAAGGATCAGCTGCTCTTGCATAAGGTGACATGCTGCAGACCCTAAAGGTCCCCCTAGTGTTCTCTTACACATCCCAAAGCAATGTTCTGGGCCAAAAATGTAATTTATTTCAATGTTTGGTGTCTGAAGTGTAGCTTCTTAAGTTTTAGTGCTCAAGGCTGTTGTAGCTAATAGTAAATGTAAGCTAATACCAATCAGCCATAACATTAAAACCACCTGCCTAATATTGTGTGGGTATCGCTTCAGAGCAGCTCTGACTGTGTTGCACTATGTGTTTTGACCCTTTTCTATCAGAGTCAGCATTCACTTTTTGTAGTACAGCAGCTTAACTGTGGGATTGGACCAGACGGGCTTGCCTTCACTCCCCACATGCATCAGTGCACCTTTGATGTCCATGTCCCATTTGCTGGGTCGTTTGTTGTAGATGTTAACCACTGCATACTGAGAGCTGGTATGTTGTAGATGCTCTGACTCAGTCATCTAGCCATCGCTGTTTGGCCATAAGATCTGTTTGCTTGCTTATTTTTTCAGCTTCCAACACACAAACTTCAAGAACTGACTGTTCACTTGCTGCCTAACATCCACCACGTCTTCACAAGAACCACCATAACCAGATTATAAGTGTTATTCACTTCACCTGCTAGAGGGGGCTGATCAGTGTTTACTTCACCAATTAGCATCTAAAAGATTTTGAAGAAGATTTTTACAAGTTGATAAAACACAACAGTGTGTGTTTCCACTGAGTGATATTGTGGAAGTAAAGCTGGGTTTCTTCTCTCAACACAGTCTCTCCAGTTAAACATGCTGGTGATCTTCAGTTTTTAGAGTATTTAAGATAAAGTTAAAGAGTTAAAGGTGTTGGTGATAATCTGGCCATTAAGGTTGGCCTCCAAAAAAATCTTGATTTGGCCTAAGTACTCTTACAGAAGACCCTATCATCTCACATGCTAGAGAACCATCAGGTCCACATTTGCTCTGTATTTCACAACTTAAGAAATGATTGCTATCCATCATCAGTACATTAGGCCTGTGCTAAGCTCTGAATAATCACAAATGCTGCCAAGCCATATAAATGAGTGAAATACCACCCGTGAGAACACTGCACCCGCCATCTATTAGAGCCTCAGAATAGTGTTGTGGTTCTTGGATATTGGTGGTGACTAACAGAGCAGGGTCTGGAAACAGCTGCACCCTCCACTCTTCACCTTATTCACACAGCAGCCATTACATCAGGCTCATTCGTCAGCAAGCAGCCGCTCATCCAAGCATCAAAATCGGGCTTGGAAAAAAGGCCCATACGATGCAAAAACCAAATTAAGTCTTCAGGTTTCAATAAATGTTGTTCGCTCCACAGCCCATGCAGCCCATTCAGCCCATATACAGATATATAAATGGACAGGTTGGCATGGGGTTTCCAGTAACAGCCTCCACTCTTCTGTAAAGTTTGGAACATTACTGTGAGAGTTTGACTGCACTCAGCCCTGAGGGCATTTGTGAGGCCAGCTGAGGTGAAGACTTCAGGTCCAGAAAGTAAAAATCCTCTCCAGGATCTTGTTACAACCTCCTGGACACCTCCACTGCTGGTTTGAGCTCACCAGAGAAACCAAGCAGTTAGACCAAAACCTGGAGAGTTTTTTTTACTTTCTGGACCCGAGGTGTCCACCTTTGAGGGGCAGTTACTAATTCTGGAACATTCTTGTGACTGCATTCAGTCCTGAGACCATTAGTGAGGTGAGGTAAACAGGGTCTGCCGGATCTTTTTTGCTGATTCTTTGTTTCTTGCAGCAAAAAGTCAAGCTCAGTAAAGAATACCAGTAAACCCTGATGATGCTTCATAGATAGGTTGGCACATTGCAAAAATGGTTAAATGTGTGTTTTCTGTGGAGAAGTGATTAAAAATTAAGATTAATTAGAAAGTTCAAAGGCTAAATTGCAGCCCTGGTGATTCTGAGTCTCCTCTCTTCGCCCTCAGTGCTCCCGTCTCATTGTTGCAGCTGCTGGGTTTTTTCTCACCCCCACTTGCTCCACATGGTTAGGCCGAATGTGTCGAAATCCTCACCAGCTTCAGACGACACGGCTTACAAGGTGATGATGTAAAGGCCTGGTGCTCGATGTTCCTCACAGAACTCCTACAGACTCTCCTCCCGGCTACAGGAATACCTGCCTGCTGATGCCATTCCTGCTGAGCTCAAAGGACTCAGTCAGATGCTTGGAGCCAGTGGGTTGAATTGGGGGGTCTACTGTTGTCCCACCCTGTACTTTCAGTGTTGCCAAAAAATCGCATCAGAAGTCAGTGACATCACACAGTACGTCACCATGTCTGTAACTACGTAGTTGAACGGTGTCCCATGCTCTGAGCTCCTGCAGGTCAGGTTTTCCAGTCATTTTAATTTGGGAATGTCTGCTTGTCACGGTGCACTACTGACAGGTAAAATACCTAAAGACTGATGTCCATAGTCACACAGGACAGGAGTCTAAAGCGATTAGTCTGTACGCTTTCCTGTATGGCCCTTTCTCCTTTAGCTCATACAGGGCATTCATCAGTTTATGGGCACAGTGCAGGTTTAGTGTTGACCTCCTGAGCTGTGTAGTGTCCGTAAGATCTGCTTCTGTCTGACTTCAGCAGCCGATTCTCCATCACAAGTCAGTCGTTTTGGTTACAGAGAACACTGGAGAGCTTGGAAAAGCATGACAGACATGACAGGATTTACAAATGCGTAAAAGAGATTTTTTTATGTTGGCAACAAGAATGGAGATTACCAGAAGCTGTCCTATATAGAAATATAATATATTTACATTTATTCATTTAGCTGACGCTTTTATCCAAAGCGACTTTCAAGAGGTGGAGCAGTGTAGCAGGACGGTACCTTGCTCAAGGGTACCTCAGTAGTGCCTGGGCCGGGACTTGAACCTGCAACCTTCAGGTCCCAAGGCCAGTGTCCTAAGCACTAGGCCACCACTGCCCCATATATTATAGTATATTGGTATGTTCTTGAAATAAACATTACAAATCACCTTAAACATATATATATATTTATTTGAATGAGTAAACCAAGAATTTTGGCCAAGGAAAACAATAACAAACTTGATGCACATGCTGTGAATCAGGAACAGATTTATTAGCCAAGTATGTTCACACATACACAAGGTTTCCAGCCAGTTTTGCCTCTTTAGTATTACAGACAATATACACACAAAGCACATATTAATCAGAGAGCAGACACACTGGTGTGAAAAGGTGTTGGGTGAGTTTTCAGAGCGACTCCAGTGCTGAGTATTTCCGATTTGTTTTCCCTTTTATTTAATTGGGCTAATTTAATAACACAAGGATGTTCAGGTTAGTTCAGCAGTTAAGGATTCTGTAGAGCGGAAAACTGTGTCATCCTTGTGCAGGGGGCATGTTAATCTTCTCTACATCGTTCTAGTTTTAGTACATGTGCTGTTGGAAAACTGTGCAGTCTTTCAGAATCAGATCTGGGGGATTCCACATTTACCATTTGTGTCCCATCGGCTGTTACAGTTGTGATTATGTGTGTAAAGTGCAGATAAGAGAGATCTGTAGCACAGCCTTTCTTCTCCATACTATCAGCTCCAGTGAATCAGTGGATGCCCTCCAGAAGTTCCTCTGTGAGGTGATTAGGAACAGACTCTCAAAAGCGAGTCTTTTCATAAAAAAAAAAAAAAAGCATGTAAATTGCTAGCACAACACTATCTACAGAGTGCTCGGTCTGCTGCAGGACATGCTTGGCAGTATACAGACGTGTAATTGGCTAAAACAATGGCTCCATTCTTTGCATTATGGCATTATAACCAATGCAACCAGATGTTCCCAGGGTGTATGAGCACCACTCTGGTTTTCTAATATGTTCCCCATTTCCACAGGCCTGGGAAATGACACAGCGCAGACCCCGGACGGCTCTTCCTGACCCCCCCCAAGGACCCCAAAAAACAATCAGTGAGGACTGTGTGTCTTCTTTGATGAACGAGAGCCTGTATTCCTGCCGTCCCAACCCCAGAACATTTACATTGAGAAGCACTGTCTTCTGCTTGTGCATGGTGGGTTTCCACTGTCCATGATGTTGCAATGTTTCTCTGCACTCCTGCCATCCAAACGAGGGAGAGGAAAACCTATGAATTCACAGGGGTTCCGCTCACAGCCAGGGAACGACTGTCTGAGACAGAAAACAGAAGGAGCTTTCTTTCTCGCTGTTTAATTCCACGCTAAAGACAGGCCTGTATATCAGGGGCTAAACAGTTCCAGCTGGCCTGGGGTGGCATGCCTCTGGATATGATGGCTATATTACACCCCCCACCAACATGGCATAAGAGCAAGGCCTCGGAGGAGCAACTTTTCTCTAATCTCAACAAACGCAAACTGCAAAATTTCCTCCGTGCCATTTAGGAAATCACATCACAGAGGTTCTTGAGCGAGCTCTTGAAAACGGGGCCCTGTGGAGCTGGGAAAGCTGGTAGTAAGGCTGTTCCCCAGCAGTAAGGAGCACGCTTGCTTTATCTTAATTAACCTTAATAACGGTTAAAGTCAGTGCGAGTGAAACAGTATGAGCCATTTTTCTCAGGGTTTCCTCTCGGCAACACCAGCAGCGTCGGACTCAGACTCTACATGTTTCTCATCTGGGTTCTGTTATTATTTCATGATCTCATTACTAAATACATCATGTTTCATTAAGCCCTGCCCCCTTAGTGTTAGCTGCCATGTATAACTGAACATTGTGGTTAATTTCATTTAATTTAGTTTTAATTAATTTGATTTCAGAAGGAAAAACTGGACAATTTCAGGAAAAAAGTACAATACGTCAAAATAAACGGCAGAAGAAAATCCAGGGAACTGACAGGGTGTCTGACAAGCTATTGAGTCCAGGGGTAAAAATAATTTGGCTCATGTTTATAGCTCACAGTAACTCATACTGTGTCCTTAAATAAAAAAAAATGTGAACGTTTCTTTTGGGATTAATACATTAATAATAATAATGTAAAATATTAAAAAATAATAAAATTAATTAATAAATCTATCTATCTATCTTGCTATCTAAACCACACCCACAAGTCTGCTCCACCTTAATGAAGAGCTGCATAACAATTGAGGGGCAGCGCAAAAATTAAGAGGATGAAAGATTTGGGTGACTATTGCCTTCTAGTGTTAGAGATGTTAGCCACAAAGCTGAGGTTATAAACTAAAATTGGACTCCAAACACTTCCTGAGTTATCGACCACAATCTGGGGTCAGTCGAGCTCTGGTGACATTTCCTTTAACATTAAACAGGTAAACATTTTACTTCCTTACACAAGCTATGAAGCCACCGGTCTTCTAAAAGAAATAAATTCTAATTAGGCTGCCGCGCTTCACTGCATGGTGTGTGTCCTTCATCAGGTCTGACCGGAGTCTGTGTGAGAGTGTAAAACAGCCTCATATGTTCATACTTACGTATGAGAGGCAGCAAATCCCCTCTGCAGTGGTGTAACTACAACTGCTGCGTGTGTTTACGCATCTCCAGGAGTGTGACGTAGCTACCTAATCACAAGGGCCATGACTGAAATGGCCTGAACCCTCAGAACAAGCCTGAGCTTCCTCCTCTCAGAGAGGCCCTCACTCCGATTTTCCCCTTCATCCACATAAAATGCTGTTTTTTAATCTAAAGAATAAAAGAGACTTTCATGAAGAGAATGACCATCCTGTGTGGGCAAGCAGGACGTGAACGACTCTTCGGGGTGTGTGGTGAGTGTGCAGCGTGGGTTGCTAACCCATTGCTCTTCAACTGACCCACCAAAGAGCTACAGTGGGATGTCCATAGAAGTAAGGTCTTTCCTTTTCAGTGCTTAAACTTCTCATCAAGCTTAGCATCGGGGTGGAGCTACACTGCAGAAGACCACAATATCACTCATTAAGAGACTGGAATATTCGGAATATTATTATATAATATTCAGCCTGTTTACAGGCATTTACAGATTGTGGGCAGTGGTGGCCTAGCGGTTAGGACCTTGTGAACAGAAATCGCAGGCCAGAAGTCCTGGCCCGGATACCACTGAGGTTCCTTTGACCAAGCTACCACCCCACTACACTGCTCCCCGGGTGCTGTTCATAGCTACTCCACGTGTGCATGTGTGATGGGTTAAATGCAGAGGTCACTATTTGTTGTGGTGCACTTTGTGTGTGAATGAGTGACAAATAAGTCATTTTTACCGCAGTCATTTCCCCGTCTGTGCACCAAGCGATGCAGCAGGAAATTGTCATGACATAGCGACAAACACAGCAGCAGTGACGAAGAACAGTGAAGGGGCAGAGATCTTTTAGTGACTTTAGAATCATTCGGTAAGTAGAAGAAGTCTGGTTGCTATAGTAACACTTCATAGTATATTTATTAATTTTTTATAGTAAATATTAAAACTGGAGTGCTTGTGCAGGATGTCTGAGCATGTCCAACAGGACCTAGGTGTTCTAGCTACTCAGTACCAAAACTGCTAATGGGAAACCTAATAAGGCGAGTCAAGTTGGGTCAAGGCGATGCCATGCAGCTGGAAAACAACAGTTGCAAGTGGCTAGTTAGTTGTTGTCATGGCAATAATGTTTTAATGGCTTAGCTGAAGTGCAGTGGGCTAAGTTGGTTGTTGCCATGACAATAATGTTCTACAGGCTTAGCTACAGTGCAGTGGGACAGTTGGTGGTTGCCATTGCGATAACGGTCGAATGATTTAGCTACAGTGGAGTGGGCTAAGTTTGTGGTTGACATGGCAATAACGTTCAACTATAGCTACTATGCAGGACTACACAGTGACGTTAGCTACACAGTCAAAGTCAAAGAGAATTTTTTTGACATCTCCACCATATACAAGTATATAGAGAGATGAAATGACAAAGCTCAGGGTCCCCAGTGTACACATGCACATAGTGCAAATAAACCTAGCAAGACATTTTCTTAGACATACAGACATACAGGACAGACAATAGAAAATACAAATACAGAAAGTATGTTAAAGAAAAACACAAAAGTGGATAAGCAATACTGTGCAGAAAGTGGGTACAGCATTATCCCAACGAAATTAACCATCATGTATTCAAAGTCTGAGTACATGGACAGCACTGTACAGTATATGTTATAAGTGACAGTTGCCAGTGGTCAGTTAGGCCTGAGTAGCAGCCTTTAGTTATGTGCAAAAAACTTCTGGATAAAGTGGCTGTGCGTCAGTTCTCTACAAGAGGTTTTGGTCACTTGCATTTATGTGCAAAATTGTTTCTTTGGATAAAATGTCTGCGCATGGCTTTAGGTTTTAAGCTACAGTGCAGTGGGCTAAGTTGGTGGTTGCCATGGCAACAATGTTCTTATTCTTCACTATAGGACAATGTTTGATTGCCGAACTGTACCCAAGCCCCTCAGAAGTACAGTCCTGGCTGTGGTCCAGGTTAGGACCCTGAGGGTTACATGCTATCGGGGTTCTGACGTCAGCAGCACCATGACGAAGGTCCGGTGTGACAGGCGGAGGGGACCTCAGGAGGGCCACAGATTACAGAGGTGACGGGAAGACAGTGGGTGTTCTCTCACTCAGGCCCTCAGCAGCTCCCTCGTGCTCTTTCTTAGGTGGAGTTGTTTTGTCACATTCGAGGATTTGTCATAGATGGGAGAAGGAGCAAAACGTGCTCTCAGAGCTGAAGTCAATGCCATGTCATTTCCAGGAAATCTGTGGATAGACTGACAAGTGCCCAAACGTGGAAGAAATAATGTCCTGTAGACGCCAGGCTCTGTACACGTTAGTGTTTTTCCCTGCTCTTGCACACCTGTGTGGGCACACACCAGTGGGAAACACATAATTCAGTGTAAACAGAGTCCTCCAGAGTGGGTTTGGTGTAAAAATGGTTCATACTGGGATTTCTTTACAGTGGTGGTGAATGGAAGGCGTCATGTCTTCAACACAAATAGAGACATTTAATTTCCTCTCCAAACCCCCCCAGGGAAGCTCCATGTGTCCCTGAGTGTTTCTATGGAGTGTTGATAATGGTAAAATAGTGAATTTGAACTACATCATTTTGAGGGACTATTTCCCTCACAGCGCCCTACATGTATCCCTCCACCATGAATGGGTTTAGTTCTAGGCCCAAAAGGTTCTCCATGATCTGGTAAAACAATCAGGAAGTATCTTAATAATCATTCAATGGAGAAAGTTTCTGTGAGGAAGGTTTTAGAGGGACCATTTTCCACCACTGCGAACTGTGAACAGTTCTGACTCAGCAAATCCACTCTAAAAAACTCCTTTGATGAAAACCTTTGATGAAGTAGATCAATGATAAATGTTTAGATGGCAATGTTTAGAAACTATCTCAGTTTATCCAACAATAAGTGCAGCATTACAGAAACAGAGCTTCACACATCCAGACATTCATCTGACTATAACACACACAGTAGGAATGAGAGGGTTAATGTGATATTCAGCACTAATTTACAGTCCTTGGCCTTGTGACCAGTAAATCTACATCTAGCTGACCAGAGGCCGGTCCAGCTCATATCTGCCTGTATAATCTAAGTGAATGGGGGGATTGGGGGGTTCTGAGTCTGACTCTAGTGCAGAGGGATGCAGGGGAGGTCTGGAGGAACTTCCTGCTTTTCCAAACATGACCTCTCACTCAGCACTGATGCAACCGGCCCAGTTGGGTGATACGCTGACCCGTGTCTGCGACTTCCTCATTAACAGCACGCCTGTGAGAGTCAGATGAACGAAGACAGAGATCTGAAGGGAGAACATTAGGCAGGGTTCCGCTGCAGTTTTGCACAAAAAAAGTGATATTTGTGAAAAAGTGAGTAAAAAACAATAGGGGCTCTTCTCACCAACTATAGAAACATCTCCATCTCCTCATCCCACCACATCAAACGTCCCATGCTTCTCAATGTTCATGTCATGTCATGTGAAAAGAAATAACTGCAAGAAATGTTTTTAAATACTTACAATACTCAAGCATCAAAACTCTTTAGCAATATACAGTTTTTTCGATGTTCATGTGCTTCCAGATCCAGTCTGTTTACTATTGAGGTGGATGGAAACTCACCTTCTGCAGCAGATCCTTCAGCACTGTGGCTGTGCCCTTCACTGCTCCACAACCCCAAAAAACAGACATACATCAGTTGCAGCTCACTGCATACCCATCCCCCCCCCAGGTTCCTCCACTACCATCTGAAAGTTAAACTTACACTTCTTCGGAAAAAGGGTGTGGTCAACAATGGATGGCACAATCATGCAAACTGATGCAGTGTAACCTTGGAAACAGGAGTATGGATGTAGTGTAAACATGCAAACAGGTGTAAATCACATCTCTATGGGAATGGGTGTGGCATTACCATTAAAAACATAGTATCGCAACTATAGAAAGGGTTTAGCCTAACAATGGATGGCGTTGTAGGAAACCATGGGAACAAGTGTTTCACCACTATGGAAGAGGGTTTAACGTCACCATCGAAATAGATATTTTGTAACCATGGAAATGAGTGTACCATAATTAGGGAGTAGTGGGGGGGGGGGGGTGTGCCCACACCCCCTCTCCCCCTTTGACTCAGCCAACTGTAACCAAAAGCTGCTGTTCTTTAAGTGAAGGCAGCACTTTAACACAGGCTGATGCATTAGAGCCCCTTCATCAGAAGCTCCCTGGGCGAGTTTCCTCCACACGTCAGCAACTGTTATCACCCCGGGGCCTGGCAGTGGAGGCTGAGTCACTTTACGCTCAGTTTGACCATTTCCCGCTCCCTTGCTTGAGAACCAAATCGCTGTCTCTGGCAGGAACCCAAGCTGTCTGCCCACAGACAGGACATGCAGCCGGAAAGCTGCTCTGAAGATGCCTGAAGTGCTCCAGCATGGAAGCGAGACCACAAAGAACAAAGGAAACCGTACCGTCAACTCCCCAGCCCCTTTAGCCCAGATAGCACATGGCACCTGGAGCGCCAAATGTGGTGGACTGAGAGGTCAGAGTCAGTTCCCCTGCTAGGTAAAGTGTGTCCCAGCATGAACACTATGGAGAGTTAAAATTGGAACAGTTTCCAGCAAACATTACTAAAATTAATAGCAGTGATGGAGGGTCACCAACTACGCCATCCTTCAGCACAACTGGTGCGTCTGCTCTACAAAACAATGTTCTGTCACAAAAAGTAAAAAATTACGTGACCCCTGCATGAAACAGGTAAACAAGCACAGCTGGCATGATTGTAAGTTATGCAAAACCATGCGAAAGTAGAAAGGAAGTGGTGAAGGAGCAGATCAGCACATGTGGACAGAATGAATATATATTTATATATATATATATATATATATATATATATACTGTATATGTATACTACACCAGACTGCTAAAAATGTCAGCAGTGCCCTTTACGGGCCCTTTAATGATAATAAGGCCTGTGTGCACTTTAATGCACAGGGCTCTACAGTATTCCATGACAAGGCCTCAGCCATGTGATAGTCTCGGCACTGTTTAGGGCTAGGATAGTGCAGCAGAGAGCTTGTTTTGTTCGGGACAGAGAGGTAGCGAAGAGAAGCAAAATAACACAAACAGCTTTAATTCTGTGCGACCCTGTGCTCTGAACACTCACCATGGCAACAGTGAAAACAAGCAGGGTGGACCATCAACTTTCTCTCTCTCTCTCACATGCATGCACATAAACACACACACACACAGGCTGAAGAAACACATGCTGGAGTGCCTGATGATAATGACCGCCGTTCAGTGAAAGAGCCAATTATTGCTGCCCTGAGATGATAGCGCACACGCCGGACGCTAACTGTGGAAAAAGTGAGCGGCAGCTCACAGTGAGTAAGGTGCTTTCCTTTAAAGGTCAAAGGTCACGTTCCCTCATTACTCACTCTCCGGCTCCACTGTCGTCCACAGGGTCCGGAAAGGGTCCGTTGCCATAAAACAGCACTGCAGATGGGGCTGAGGGACCCCCCCAATGCAAACCCCAAAGGAGCAGTGCCTGGACCGCAACGAAGAGGCCGAAATCACAGCGCTGTGTTTATTAAATTATTTATTAATAAATATTTTATGATTTGAGTCTTCACCAGCTGCCAGTCACCTTTGGTCCACTTGGCTTAACTCCGCCCACTCTGGTCAAAGGAAGGGAGGACGATTTTCTTTACAAATTAGGCCAAAACTGAAGAGGCCTCTGGGAAATGCTAAGAAAACCCTAATCATAATTTATAAGCACAGCAGATAAACAATGAGAGTAACGGGTGATTTGTTCACACACACTCCCATACAGACCTTCCTCAGGACACTGAGTCATCTCCCACAGCCCTGCAGATGGGGAGAAGCACCACTTTAAAGGGATAGTATAGCAAAAACCCAAACTCCACCAGATTGCCCAGATATGTTTAGAGCCCTTGTCCCAGATCAGCCAAGACGTCTTTGTAGCTTCTTTAGTTTAGAACTGAAGCTACAAGGCTAAAGAAATCAATAGTCACCCAAATCTTTTCATCCACTAAGGGTCTGTTGTGCCATTCAAAATATATCCAGCTCTTCATTAAGGTGAAGCCAGTGCTAGTTAACCCTTTGCACTCATTACACACTACTGCGTAAGGCCTTGTAAATTATGCAAGGGCTCCACCTCCCCCTGGTATCAAAGTCGTGTCAATGTTTCTACACGAAGATGAAGTGCAACTATCCAAATATCCAGGACCCCTGACAAAATGAAAATTCCCACACCCCCTGTTAACAAAACCCACTAAGGTTTGGCTATGTTTTTAGCTCACAGTAAGTCATAGTATGTCCTAAACCACACCCACAAGTCTAAAATTTAGAAAAACCTAATATTTAAAAAACACATAATGTTTAAAATATCTATAGCATGTGTTAAAGCTGATTTACCCGGCTCTATTTGTCTCGGCTAAGCTGATGGAACAGATAAAACACCAATCACTGTAGTAGACAATAAGCTCTGCCCATGCATCTTTAATCTCATATATGTTTTCATGCTACATGTAGCCTCTCATGACACCTTGGCTGTGTCCCAAACTCCACACTTTCATACTTTACAGACACTGCACCGCAGGGTGCACTTTTTATAGTGGTGCACTAATTTTTCCCACTATGTAATGTGGTAGTGTGCAGTTTGGGATGCTGCCCTCCCTACCAGTGCTGTGGTATGGAAGATCAGTTTTGGGAAACCGGTATAGTATCGATAGATCGGTACAAAAGACAGCACTCCATACACTGCTACATTGGGAACTCTCCACAGGGGGCCTGTCAAGCCCAAATCCAAATTAGTTTTCAGCCCTGGCCTCCAGGCGCTATTTGTAGTCATGCCTGGCAGTGTGATAGGGATTCACACTCCATATCCTTCAGCTGGGAACTCTCTGAGCCTACAGCCAGATCTCATCTCCAGGAAGAGTTTTCAGGAACAATGGCCTTTGAACTTCAGCGGCACAAAGAGGGGAGACGTATGGGAGACGTCTGCACAGTCGAATTTTTTAAAGCACCCAAACCACTGCCAACACCGGCTCACTTCTAAACCACACACACACACATACACACACACACATGCTCTCTGGTTCCAGTCCCAGGAGAAACAATAACTAGCCTACATCAGTGTCTTTGATCAGACCCGAATGTGAAATGGGCAGCACATGGGCTTTCAATGATGCCATTGTTCGGAGAGGAGTCAACAAAGAGCCTTCCGGGTCCATCAAGCTAAAGCTAAAGTAAACTCCTACTCCCTCCCTCCCTACGTCTCTCTCATGTCTTGGCCCGTATACACAGTGCAGCTCGGACCCCTAAGGTGGTATTTAGGGTGGTTGGAAGAGAAGGATAGGATCCATACGCAGCCGAGCACAATGGAGTTTTGTGCGGCCCGTCGTTAGGCCAGAACGGTCCGGGGGGGCTCGGCAGAACATATGGTTGCTGTTCATCAAAGTCAGCTAGGGGTAGAACCCCCCCTTTCCCCGGGGCTTCCTCAGCTCCTAGCCCTCAGCGCCTCTCCGGACTACTAGCAGCAGTTTGACTGGCCTCCCCAGGAGTCCCTCTGCAGCTAGATTAGCATTAGTGCGCGACTTTACCCTCAGGCAACCCCGCCGTTGTGTATTCCTTACCCAAATAAACGCGGAGCCAAATTAACACGTCACCTGATTTTCACATGAATGGGCCTTCGGCAGAGCTGCTCCCAGCCGGCACTTTGGTTTAGTGCAGCAAACAGTCATTTCTTGTTATTTTATTGTCTCATTATAATAAAGGAATTCCACCCAAATATAGTTCTGATTAAATGTCAGAATTGTTCGCAGTGTTGGTAAATGGAACCAGACGTCTGGTTTCTCTATAAACTCCTCACAGAAGGTTCTTCCATGAAATGGTGATGAAGATGCTGTCTGATGCCTGAGACATAGTTTGGAGAAGCATTTGGGCCTAAAACTAAACCCCAGACAGGTACATGTGGGGAGTTGTGAGGCAAAATAGTCCCCAAAGTGATTTAGCTGAGATTAGATATTTTATTGACTAAGACCCTGTCCAGTTCACCATTCACCATCACTGCTCCACATTTCTCTAATGTGCTGGAATTCCCCTTTAAGGCAGCCACTGTTTCAGAGCCAGATTTATGGCGCCCCCTGCTGGTAGACATTGGTGTTGCATGCTTGTTGAACAGATTCTGTTGGTTTTTTACAGTAAATGTGCTGACTTTATTAATTGCAGCCATATTTCAGTAAACACATTTATCTTTACACTGGTAATTAAGGGTAAATACAAATTACTTTATGAAATGTGGACCCTTAAAGCATTTGGAAGGGGCAGGGGGGTGTGGTGTGGTGACTGGCCGTCTCTAGTGCAGAAGTTTGAATGAGTAGCACTTTTTTTTTTCACTCCTAGTCCTTTGCTCCTCCTTACCCCTGAACCTTCCCCCTTATTAAAACAACCCTGCCCCTGCCCGGCTTAAAAGACTCACTTACAAATGTATGAGCTACAGGCACCATAAACGTGGGGCGTCTGGAAGAAATTAGATGCAGACAAAAAGAAAAAAAAGAGGAAAAAGTTTTAGGCTTATACCTGAAGAAAAAAAAACAACAAAACTTGAACTACATTTTTTTTTTGCCCGCACACTGACTACTTTTGGGATTCTGATATTTCCGACATGGCCTCATGGACCACAAAGCCAAGCATCAGTGCTTCCATGGGAGAGCACAGTACCACACATCGCAGGGACTTTTAATGCAGGAGCAACCTTGTCCACAACGCTGGTGTCCCCCCAACGGAGCCTGAGCTGACATCCATCCAGAGGAACGTCCAGTGAGCTGCTTCAAGGTATGGCAAACCCTCGCAGGGCAGTGAGCTGGATGAATGACTGAATGAATGAATGGATGGATAGATGGATGGATGAATGAATGAATGAAAAAATTAATGAATGAACGTGTTTTTCATTGCCTGATGTCTGATTGTCACGTGTGGACAAATTCAGGTCCACATCTGTCCAGCATCACACCAGAGCATCTTAAGCCCTGCCCTTCAAGTTGCCTTTCTATTGACCACTTTCTTATTAGAGTTTTCAATTCTACCTTAAATGGTGCAGTTGTTCCACTCTGGTGCCTGAAACCATTTAAGGTGGAATGGAAAATTCGAATAATAAGCAGGCCACTTGGTTTTACGTTTTAATTTTAACTATGCAAAGCAATGTAACATTTTCCTAGAAAGAGTCATGTGACATGAGTTGTGACATCACAGGCAAAGCAAATCTATTAAAACACTACAAAGTCATTAAATAATGACACAAATTAATGCACGTTTCATTCATTTACTGTCATATCATGTTATTTATGTAATATGCAAATAAGACTTAATTAAATAATATAATTATATATAATTTGGTGCTGGTTATCTGGGATTACATGGGGCTGCTTGTTGTTTTTAACTAATATCATGACTTTTTGTGGTAGTGGATGTGATTAAGCAGCCGAAATGTGTTAATATATAAAATTATTGCGATTTTTGCTATTTTTTTTAACTTAATTCATTTTGCACAAGAAGATTTCTGCAAAAACTTAGGCACTTGTGGACAATGTTAGCAAAGTGTGCGTATGTACCAAAATTAAAGTCTATTGAATACATTTTTTAATGAGTGAGATTTTCTTTACCAGCGTTAATTAAGTATTAAAGGGCCCAACACTAGAACACCCCTACATCATTTCTAACTTCTTTTTATTTCTTAGGCAGTTGCTGTTTCTGTGCCTGTAAGACTGATATATGTAAAAGAGCTCTGTTCTGATTGACTGTTTTATACAGTGGCTCACTGAAAAAGCAGTGCAGGCTGAAACACTCTTTATAACACCACTGTGTATGGGCAGGGCTTAAATGCTGAAAGCTATGGGTGGTCTAGTAGTCAATATGGGGGATGGCACAGTAGCTGGGGGTGTGTGATTGGGCGGGGGGCAGTGGGTTGGGGAGTTGGTCAGTGGCCAACATGGGGGATAGTCCAGTAGCCAACACGGGGGATGGCCCAGTGGCCAACAGAGGGAATGGCCCAGTAGCCATTAGGATGGATGGCCCGGTGTTGGTTTTCATGACATCACAATAAAAGTTAATTTTTTCATATTTTTTTGGAGACTCGATAATAAATGTTATATTTTGACACTTTAACAAAGTTTATGCACTAAATCAACCCTTTAGTTTAAATAAAAACAAGCATTTGGGTTCTTGATGATATGGGTCCTTTAATCTCTTGTTCTTGAGTCCAAAAGGATATGACTGGGGTGTAGGACACTGTCCAAATGTTCAATATGCACAGCCTACTACTCACACTTCAGCTGGGAGGACAGCAAGAGTGGTGTTGGTCACTGCAGGGAAGCTGAATTATGTGCATGATTAACTGATTGCTGCACATTTTTCATATTATTGCACTGTGTTGAGATGCTGCCGGATTGATTTACTTTATCCTGCAAGAACCATGTCAAACCTAAACATCACCTGCTGGCCAAGTCAGAGTGCTGAAAGTTTACCTGTCTAACCATTCAAATTCCCCCTAATCACTTAATTGCACATTTTACCCAGTGATTAGGACAGGGTTGCCAAATCCTCAACACCAAACATCCTGAAGAAGCACTCGTCCCACATGCAGCAGCACTGACGCTACTGTTAGCAAGTCATCTGCCCCCACAGTTAGAGTTCACCACGGTAATTTAGGTGAAGACTCACAGAACTCCAGAAATCCTCACAATAAACACACACACACACACACACACACAGTTACCATCCAACAATTACATCTCTTCTGCAATCATCTAGTTGTGATTGCTAAATTCTTACTGGTGAGTCATGGTGGCTCTATCGCCCATTCGTTTCCTTTGCCTCTGTACTTGTGTATGCAATGAGTGGCCACTTTTTTAAAAACATCCACCATGTTGTTACAAGTACTGGCCACTTTATCTGAAACACTAACCTTTTTGCACTTACTGGCCACCTTATTGGAAACACTGACCGTGTTGCTACACTTATTGACCCCTTTATCTGAAACACTGACCTTGTTGCTGCACTTATGCGGCAGTGGTGACCTAGTAGTTAGGACGCTGCCTTTGGGACCTGAAGGTCGCAGGTTCGAGTCCCAGCTCGTGCACTACTGAGGTTCCCTTGAGCGAGGTACCATCCCACTACACTGCTCCCTGGGTGCTGTTGATAGCTGCCCACTGCTCCACATGTGCACGTGTGATGGGGTAAATGCAGAGGTCACATTTTGTTGTGGTGTTTGTGTTCACAATGATAACTTTTCTCTTCACTCATAGGCCACTATACTGGAAACATCAACCCTATTGCTACACTAATAGGCCACTTAATTGGAAACATCAACCATGTTGCTGCACTTATTGACCATTTTATCAGAAACGCCTGCATAGTTGTTACAGTTATTGGCCACTTTATCTGAAGCACAGACCATGTTTGTGCACTAACTGGCCACTTTTTCTGGAAACACTGACCATGTTGCTACACATATTGGCCACTTTACTGGAAACACTGACCATGTTGCTACACATATTGGCCACTTTTTTTGGAAAAACCGACCTTGTTGCTGCATGTATAGGCCATTTTATTGGAAACACTGTCTGTGTTGCTACACTTATACCCCACTTTATCCAAAACTCTGACCTTGTTGCTACACTTATTGGCCACACCAACCCTGTTGCTACTCTTATAGGCCACCTTATTAGAAACATCTATCTAGTTGTTAAAGTTATTGGCCACTTTATTGGAAACACTCCACTTATTGCTTCCATTATTGGCCACTTTTTTAGAAACACCTACCTTGTTCCTGCATTTATTGCCCACTTTATTCGAAACACCTACCACACTTGCTGCAGAGACCAACTTTCCATTTTATTTGGTACCACATGGGGACTAATGGGTATTGTGCATGTGTTCGTGCATGTGTGTGTGTGTTGCTGCTATGAGTATAACAGGTGTTTTTAGGCAGGGCACTATACCATAGGTTCTCCAGGTGGGGTGGAACGGGATCCAGAGGCTCACTACACCTGTTCTGTATTAGCACAGTGAGGCTGGAATAATGGTCAGGAAGCAGAGGTGAGGCAGATGTCTACAGAACCAATAGCAGAACCAGCCTCTGGTCTCCAGAACTGTGCAAGTGACAGATGTTCTGGTGGTCAGATAGTTTGTTTGGGAGGCGGCTGTGGCGGGGCGCCATCGCCAATCACTCAGAGTTCCCAGCCTGCTCGACTGGCTCCTTCCCAGAGTGCTCTGCTGCCCACCCAGGAGGAGAAGGAGCTTTGTGGAGCATGTCCCCACCAAAGTCTGGAAGGCGGCTCTTCTCAGACATAAAACGTCTGATTTAGGCTGGCAGTAGGAGTACAGAACACTGAGGAACCCTCAAGGGAACCATAATAGCCCTGTGCTCTAGATTTTCATGCTTTTCATATTAAATCTCATCATTTTTATTTATTTTTCTGAAAACTGCTCTGAACATCGTGTGAACATTTCATAAGTGGAGTAAATGTGCAAATTTTACTGGAATGATTCACTCCAATCAAAGGAACTGATTTAGTTTCAGAACTGAACGTCATTTAGAGTGGGTTGGTCATGAAATGGGTCTATGTAGCAAAACTTTCTTTGAGGGAGCCTTTAGAGGCAGATGTCTTATTCCACTCACCACCACTGTGAACTTCTCTAAAACACAATGTTCCACACCAAACTCACTCTGTTCTTAACTGCGTAATTATGCAGAAATGGTGTAAAAGTATGTGGTGATGCTGTGATGAAGGCGATGAGCTGGAGCAATGTGTTCTCCTCGCTGTTGGATGGTATTGGCGGTTTGTGAAGTGCAGGAATTCTTTAGCAAAAGGTCATTTATCACAATGATCTACTTCTGCTGAACAGTCATCTACTGCTACTGAATTCCTCACACTCAAAGTCCATGGATCTCAAAGTGTTAATGTCCATCACACGCAGCATCACTTCATAGTGATTCCTGGACAGGCAGAGAGAATGCCAACGAAAGCCCTTATCTTCACATCAGTGTTTGAGGGGTGTTCAACAATTTCAGGAGAATCTCTGCCCATTTTTTTATTTTACTTTATTAAATTAAAAAGTGTCACCTGTTCAAAGTATATACGTTAGCCAGCGTTCAGTTTCCAGTGTCCAGCATCCACTTAACCAGTTACTAGTGGTGTAGAGTAGCAGCATGTCAGCTTAGCACAGTACACGGTGTGTGTTAATCTTCATGGTATATCAGTCTCTACAATATGCAAATGAGCCTCTATCCAGTCACAGTGTTTCTGGCAGGGTGACCTATCACAGCTCACAGCAGGACCCATACATAACATTTCCTCCACCATGTTTGTGTGAGTTTGTGCATCATAATTCATCATCATGCACCATGTGTCTTTAAGACTGATATATGTAAACAAGCTTTGTTCTTATTGGCTGCAGCTCATTCAAAAAGGCAGCACTGGCCAAGGCCAAGACACTCCTCAGGATAAATGGGGTGGGGCTAACCTACTGTAGGCTGAATAAGGAGATGCATAGTAAATGTGTTGGTTTTGTGACATCACAAAAATTATGATTTTTAAAAGGTTAGTTTTAATATATGAACTGTATGGGTGTGTGGGCTGTTGACTTTAACACTATGTACTTCTAACCTGAAAGTGATGATATGGTCCCTTTAAGGCATGACAGTAGCAGTTCCTCGCAGGCCACAGCTGTGCAGAGACTATCACTTTCCCTCTTCTATCGCTCAGCTAATGAGAGCTTTAATGATTCATTACTGAGCTCAATCAGGTGCTGTGGTCCGCACTGAACCCAGTTTGACCCCAAGACTTAAACCCTCTGTTACACTACACATTTCAAAATAAAAGTCCCTACCTGTTTCTTGACAGTGATGTACAGTTCTTGATACTGTAATTGGTACAGCACCTTTTTGTGGCGGTTCTTTAAACTTAATGAAAAGACAATAACACTTTAAACAAATTGATCTCTTGTGCTAATGGTCATTCTGAGGCTAGAATTGTTATAAATCTGAGCAGGTTTGTTCTTGGTTTCCCCTGTGTTTATTGTGATTATGGGCCTTATGCTAAGTCTTTGTATGAGACCATGCATTTCTGCTTGGCCAGACAGTGCCAGAGTTTCTAATTGGTTCAGGTTCCTTTGTCATGTTTGAGATTCTGCTGCAGCCATGGGTCCTGGTGGTTCAGGTTCCCATTTACTGTAGCTGTGCTGCAGGATCTCATCTGACTGGGGAAACTGAAGTTTTCCCCAATGAGCATGTTTCAGCCAAGCAGCTCTGGTGCTGTGTGACCCCTCCCTGCTTGGCTTAAGTTCCGCTAGAACACAGCCAGCTTTTAAACAGGCAGCAATCTGGACATGCAGATGCAGAGACACATCTCCACAAACCCAGTATTCACTAGTCACTACTCAGAATAATTCAGTATCCACCATGAATTATTCAGCTTCCACTGTAAATTATTCAGTATCCAGTAAGAATTATTCAGTTTCCTATGTGAAGTATTCAGTAACTACTATGAATTATTGAGCATCATCTATGAATAGTTTAGTATCCATTATAAATTTTTCACTATATACAAATAATTTTTTAGGACCCACTGTAATAAGTATATCTACTATATCTACTAAGTATCTACTATAAATGTTTCAGTATCCAATCTAAATCATTCAGTAGCTACTCTGAATCATTCAGTATCTAATATAAATTATTCAGTATATACTAAGAAATATTTAGTATCTATTATTATGTATCTGCTATGAATAATTTGATATCCACTGTGAATTATTAAGTAACTGCTAATAATGGCTCCCTATACTGACCCTTTGAGTGGAAGGGATTCAAGTACTCAAGTTCTTCAAGTTTGGACTGAAGACAAACTGATTGCTTGATCACAGTACACACCTACTTCTCAAAGTCCTGTATTCGCGTGACTTCTTTGCACTGAAAGATTATGTCACGAATAAGCCAGCGCACCCTCCCAGTTAACACCTCACGCCAGTCCACAAGTGTAAATCTCAGTCACTGGGGAAACACCACTTTGAGTAAACACGAACAGCAACATCGTCTGCACAGGAGTGTGACTTTCAATATTACTGTCCTCCCCTGATAAATTTGCACAGACTGGAACATCTGGAACATCTGGAACCTTTTACACATTATAGTGCCCATATCATGATCTTGTCTATGTCAATTTAGCCCCACCCACCCTCTATGAAGTTATAAGGAGAGTTCCTGCATGGACTGCTTTCTGAAAGAGGCCCCAATAAGACTGATTAATCAGAACACAGCTCATTTACCTGTATAAGTCTTAAAGGTACAGTCTGATTAATTCTAAGGTAAATCAGAGGTTGGAAAAGATAAAGAGAGGTTTGGTTTATAAAACCACACAAATGTCACAAGTCAAGCTGGGCAGGGGTGAATAAAACAGGAGGAAACTGGAGAATATGGTCCCTTTAAAGCGACACTTTGGCCAAAAGCCACCTGAAGGGCCTGCACGTGTCTGGGTGTGAGGTGGAGTCTGGCAGGTTAAGAAGAGGAGGGCCGAGGGCCTTATAAACACAGCGGTGACGTTCAGGGCTGCGGCACGTGCCACTTAAACTCACACGGTGTCAGAGCTGTCATATCAGCCCCACTTACAAACAGCCCCACCCCAGCCAGAGGCAGCTGCATGACCTCAGCTGCAGGGGAAGGAATCCAGATGTGCGCAAAGAGAAAGATCGCAGTGTTTAGAGTGGATTATTCAAAAAGCGCTCGTTAGCGAGAAGGGGTCTTCCCCTGGAATAACAGCACAGAGGGTCTATAGTGTAGCATGCCCCCACCCCCCACCCCAAGAAAATTCTGAGTCTTCCCACGGAGATATAAACAGATGATGTCAGAGGGTGGTGCTCCGCAGCTGAGTCTGCCAAGCAGATGGGGAAATGCATTAGCAAGAAAAGTTGGAACAAATGACCACAGAGACCACTCAGACACTCAAGTGTGGGGGTAGGGGGGTAGGGGGTCTATACTGCTGTCTGAAATATTCTGTTGCTTGTGTGACATGTAGAGGACAAGCATGTGTGGTTTTTCATGATGCCTGATTGACAGGGGTCTGCAACTGCAGCTGCAATATGCAGTACAGTGTAGGGCAAAGCTGGGGAAGTAGTTCTTAGGCTTGCATTGCACTGATGATCAAAACATCAGCACACACTCACCGGGATGCATTTCCAGTTCAGCGGTGTCCTCATAATAATAACAGTGACACTGGCGTTATGGGCGTGAAGGCTTTGATTCTGTGGCTTTTTATCATCCCAGATGTTCACAGTAGAACCCTCCCTCCACTGTTCCACTGCTTTTATATGACAGTTTTACAAAGTGAGAGACAAGATTTAAGCAAGAAGCCTTCTACAGTATTTTCAATATCGACAAATACATCCACTCAAAAAAAGCAGCCACAGGTGTAGGTTTCAACTGAAAAGTGCTGAGCTAAACTGTATTTGACAATAGGGTGGGGTGTGGGGGGTTTGGGCCTCATATCTCTCACTGTGGGAGGGGGAGGGCGACCATATTTGTTGATGAGACAAATGATCATATTTGTCAGTGCAGGGAGCAATCATATTTGTCCTTGGGGCTGGGGTTGGTTACTAATCTTTCAATAAGTGTTGGGCATGCCAGCAACCCCAGTGTCCCCAGTGTAAATGGCGCCTTTGGTTTTAGCAGTTTTGGGGCTGACCTGCCTTATAATTTGCATCATTTTCTTTCTTTCTTTCTTTCTTTTTTAAACTTATCTAGAACTGTGACTGCACTGAAAACAAATGTGGCTTGAATTACCTGATTCGATTGTGTACATTATTCCCACGTGACTGCAGTATATTACACTAACATTATTATTGCCAAACGAGAGTAAACGAAAGGCAGTTATTATTATTATTTTGTGTAACATATCGGATTAAAGTGGGGCTAACGTACACATTTAAATCAAGAAATTTAAGGCACATTTCTTTTCAGTGTGATCACAACACATGATGTAACACAATGTAATTGGTTAGAGAGGCTAATTTACATATGAGATAAGTACTGCAAAGGCCAAACAATTAAACAATACATTGTGTCTAATTAGCAGCAGAAATGACCCCTGCGTGTTCCTCACTAGTGTTTCTGAGTATTCTAGAAGCCACCAGCCTGGATTATGCTTAACCACATGTATTTGCTTATGGTTTTCAGATGAGATGCGATAAAGCGATCACCTACCTGCGGATTATTGGAACCACGCTGTTCGGCATCTCGCTGCTCGTGGGGATCTCCACAGCCTACATCATGGGCTATCAGTTCTTCACCACTACGGGCAATTACTTGTCCTTTGGGCTTTACGGGGCCATTTTGGTCGTTCACCTCATCATTCAGAGCCTGTTTGCTCTGCTGGAGCATAGAAACATGAGGCGGTCCCTGGAGACCCCTATAAAACTCAACAAATCACTGGCCCTGTGCATTGCTGCCTATCAGGAGGACCCTAACTACTTGAGAAAGTGCTTGATATCAGTGAAGAGGCTGACCTACCCAGGCATCAAAGTGATCATGGTGATTGATGGGAATAGTGATGATGACCTCTATATGATGGACATCTTTCGAGACATAATGGGACGGGACAAGGCGGCCACCTACATCTGGAAAAGCAACTATCACCAACAGGGCCCAGAGGTTACCGAAGAGGCATACGCAGAGAGCTTGCAGCAGGTTTCTCGTGTGGTGCTCACCAACAAGTGTGTGTGCATCATGCAGAAGTGGGGTGGAAAGAGAGAGGTCATGTACACGGCATTCAAAGCGCTGGGCAAGAGCGTAGACTACGTGCAGGTGAGTCTCTCTGAGGTAACGTCTAACCAGCTGAGGCCATTAAGGAGAGCACAAAGACTCTTCTGTGGGTGCCGGCGTGATGTGTGCAGCACACTAAAGCTAACCATCCACAGAATGTATTTCTAGTTTGGTAGGGACATTATTAGTAACAGGGGCACTGGAGGAGGTGTGGTATGGGGTGAGTCGGTCATAGTAGATCATCCCAGGTGTACTTTTGTTCAACATAACACACCACCTCCACTATTTCCTGCTTTTGTACGACAGTTTTACATAGTAAAGGAAAACTGGACAGCAAAGAAGTCTTGAATAGTGTTTCACACTGTGCACATTCATCAGAAAACAGCAGGACCAGCAGCTTTCAAAGTCCCAAATACATGCCTGAATCTGAAACAGCTCCCTACTCCCTACATAGTGCACAGTTAAAATGCAGGCTTCTGCACCTAAAAAGTTCATTAAATACTTAACAAATACCACACTCATCAGTGAGGATTCAGCCATGTATAAGCACATTCTTCTGCCCAAAAAAAGTAGCACCAGCATCTTTCAGCAATTCCAGCAACCACTGTTGTTGCTTTAAAAGTGAAAGTGATTATTTGTCATTGTGAACACACTCAAGCACCACAACGAAATGCAACCTCTGCATTTAGCCCATCACACATGCACACGTGGAGCAGCGGGCAGCTACCAACAGCGCCCTGGGAGCAGTATAGTGGGACAGTACCTTGCTGAAGGGTACCTCAGTAGTGCCCAAGCCAAGACTTGAACCTACGACCTTCGGGTTTCTAGGGCAATGTCCTAATCACTAGGCCACCACTGCCCTTGCCGCTGGTGATCAGTGAAACTATATTTTTGAGAAAAGAAAAGCCCTTATTAGATATAACAACACAAGTAAAACACTAATAAAAATTCCTAATCAGACTGTGTGGGCAGAGCTAACAGCTGGATGTTAAGATGACCTTACTTTCATGATGGGTAAATACAGGGTAGACAGCTACTGAATGTGCTGTTTGGCTCATTCTAGCTTAAAAGATTGTGACTGAGTATCGTGAAGTATTATGACTGGAACCAGACCTCACGTCTCCAACACAAATAGAGGCATTTTATTTCCTCTCCAAACTCCCCAGTGAAGCTGATGATGATGGTAAAATTGTTAATGTAATCTTTGGGGACTATTTTGCCTAACAATGCCCTGCGTGTATCACTCCACCATGAATGGGTTAGTTTTAGGCCAAAATCTTCTCCAAACTCTGGTAAACCAATGTCTCAAGCATTAGGCAGCATCTTCATTGCTATTTAATGGAAGAACTTTCTGTCAGAAGCTTTTAGAGGAACCAGACACCTGGTTCCATTCACCACCACTGTCAACAGTTTTTAATCTGAATTTTGAAAAATGTATTCACTGGAGTATCTTTGTTTTGACTGAGCACTGGTTATGATTAAAATATCATACTGTTCTGGCTAGCTGATAGCTCCTTCAGGTTTACAAATGCAGTTGATCCTGTGAGGTTATCGAGACAAAACAAAAGCATGCATGTTCAAGGCCGCGCTCCCTGGTGATGGAAACATCTGCTTCTTGCTGCAGATTGGTCTCACTAAGCAGGGCAATGAGCCTGATGAAAGAATGGCCTTGTTTCTGCAAGCTGAGCCTGTAGCATTTATATGCAGGTAATCATGTGAGGACGTTTCAGGAAATTTTATGAACGGTGTGATTTTTGTTCGGACGCCACCTGGTTCCAATGAAACTCCTGACCTCTGCTCCGCACGAAGCGTAATTGCATTTAACGTATCACCAATCTGTCGGCGCTGCTACCAGGCCGGCGCTCACTCGCATTGGGGGGTCTCCACGGACGAGTCGGCCCTGAGTGGCATCAGGCTGGAAATAGAAAGGTCATGACCTCTCCATAATGCTGGCTTGTTAGTAACATCTCCTGTCCCTGGTGAACATAGCTCTCCTTTGCTCCTGATCAGTCTACATTACAGCCTAACAACTCAGTGTGGGAACGGGAGATGAATGAACACACTCTTGATTTATTTAAACTGAGACTTAGCCCGTATCACAGGAAAACAGGTTTTATGATTAAATAAGTAAGAAATATTTATTTCAAAGGTCACCAGTACAAAATGACACAAACTGAGCTGAAAAAATTGTTTGTTTTTGTGATGTCACAAAAAAACACAGAATATACATATTTCAGGCTACAGTTAATGCTGAACACCTGTGTATTTTAAAGAGCCTGTTTCCTATTTTTTATTTTTATTTTACCAGTTAAGCCTGTTGCTGTATACATTTTTAACAATCCACACTAAAGAATTCACCTGTGTTACTACAAAGCCGCAGAGCAGCAGTTTCAGGCCAGTTGAGATACCGACAGTGACGGGCACCCCTGACCCTTGCTGTAAAGGTGCTTATCCACCAACCCTGTTTAATATCAGTAATTTATCAGAAACTGTGGATGAGCCTAACAGTTTGGGCAGCTGTAGGTGAGTTCTTGAGCAAAAATCTCACACAGCACCAGGTATAACTGCTCCAGTGAAGGGTTAAAAATCCCCATTGGGCTCCAGTGACTTTCCACTACCACCTACATCTGATCTTCAATCTGCACCTCGTTACACTCTTCATCTTTTATTAGCAGCATTAAAAGGCTAACGTTAACTTCTAATGAGAAACTGAAGCCTCTCTGATGAGCCTGTGGACTTTCAGGCTCAGTTTGGCAAAGATACTGTCAGTAATGACGTTTTACCTCATCAGGGACTGAATAAAAGTGCACTGATATATTAAACACGGTTTATTTATTTGTTTGTTTGTTTAACTGAACCAGAGAACAAACATCCAGTCAACACACAGACAAAACTAGAGATGGACCGTTACAGGGCAACTCCACTCATTTTCCAAAATTCCTCCATAATTCATAACTAAAAGAGCGGACTTTGCTGGACAGGACATGCTAAGTGATGGGGGAGAGTGAGGACCACCCTACCCACTCAGAGAGAGAGAGGAAGAGAGAGAGAGTGGACAGTTAGGGTCCACTCTACCCACTCAGATCGCACACTGTCCCATTTTACCTAACGACCCCATAGCTGCTGTAATGTGAGATTCTGAAAGTGTCTGAGTGCACAGTTCCTAACAAATATGTGTGTGTGTGTGTGTTTGTTTTGCTGTGTTTTCAGGTGTGTGACTCGGACACCATGCTGGATCCTGCATGTTCAGTGGAGATGGTGAAGGTTCTGGAAGAAGACTCCACAGTTGGGGGGGTTGGTGGAGACGTACAGGTACCTGTCCTTTCTCAGCAGTAAACAGGCTTCGCTCTCATGATTCTCATTATTTCTCCCTCAGCAATACTTACAATACTCCCAGGCAAGACAGCTCAGATTCCTCCTGTAATATCACTGTACTTACATTAAAAAAAAGTTTCGCTCTTGGAGGCTTTATCAGTGTCTGTAGCTTGCTTGTGCTATAAGGGTGCACACTGTCCCTGGTGGTAAGATTAGAGGATGGTGGGTGGATCTGGCACTCTAAGGAACCTCTGAAATCCACATTCCTGCACAGAACAGACACAAAGCGAATAGATTATGAGATGTGTATATGTGTGTATGTGGGTTTTTACCTTGCATGTCCATAAACTGAAGTGAAAGTGACCATTTGTCATTGTGAACACACTTAAGCACCAACAAAATATGACCTCTGCATGTAATCCATCACACGTGCACATGTGGAGCAGCGGGCAACTATCAACAGTGCCCAGAGAGTAGTATTGTTGGACAGTACCTTGTTCAAGGGGACTTGAACCTGCAACCTTCGGTTTACACGGTAGTTAACTGCTAGTTAACCACTAGGTCACCAGAGCCCCAAATTGCATCCCTCTCCTCTCTGAGGGTGTCAGAATTCATTACTGCATCGCCCTGTGTCCTTCAGAAGGTGTTGATGCACTTGAGTCAGAATAACTGTGAATAACCATAAGCATTTATTTTCTTAATTTATTTCTAAACCTTCTTTTCTGTTGCTGCAGATCCTGAACAAATATGAATCGTGGATCTCCTTTCTGAGCAGTGTTCGCTACTGGATGGCCTTCAACATTGAGCGTGCATGCCAGTCGTATTTCGGCTGCGTGCAGTGCATCAGCGGCCCCCTGGGCATGTACAGGAACTCTCTCCTGCACGAGTTCCTGGAGGACTGGTACAATCAGACGTTCATGGGCAGCCACTGCAGCTTTGGCGATGACCGCCACCTGACAAACCGTGTCCTGAGCCTGGGTTACGCCACCAAGTACACAGCGCGCTCCAAGTGTCTGACGGAGACCCCCATCACGTACCTTCGCTGGCTCAACCAGCAGACCCGCTGGAGCAAGTCCTACTTCCGAGAGTGGCTCTACAACTCCATGTGGTTCTATAAGCACCACCTGTGGATGACCTACGAGGCTGTCATCACCGGGTTCTTCCCGTTCTTCCTCATTGCCACGGCCATACAGCTGTTCTACCATGGCCGGATATGGAACATCCTCTTGTTCCTGCTCATCGTGCAGGCCGTGGCGCTCATCAAGTCCTCCTTTGCCAGTTGCATGCGAGGAAACATCGTCATGGTCTTCATGTCCTTTTACTCAGTGTTATACATGTCCAGCCTGCTCCCGGCCAAGATGTTCGCCATAGCGACCATTAATAAATCAGGCTGGGGCACCTCCGGCAGGAAGACCATAGTCGTGAACTTCATTGGGCTCATCCCCATCTCCGTCTGGTTCACCATCCTGTTCATTGGCATCTTGTACACCATCGTGCAGGACACGCGGAAGCCCTTCGGGGAATCCGAGAAGATAGTGTTGATAATCGGTGCAATAGTGTACGCCAGCTATTGGGTTATGCTTTTGACTTTGTATGTGGTCCTCATAACCAAGTGCGGAAGGAGGAAGAAGGAGCCGCAGTACGACATGGTGCTCGACGTCTAGCGTTGCCCCGGTTCACCCCACCCCCTTTCAACGTTTACATTGTGATCTTAGACTGTGGTTCTCCACAGGTGACAGGATGTCACAGGAGAGAGATCCTGTTGCTGCTGTGACTGACACTAAGGAAATTCTTTTGAAATAAAAGGAAACAAGAAGGTTTAAGTAGAGCGTTGGCTCCATTAAAGCGATAGTTTGGCAAAAAAAAAAATCTAATTTACACAATAATCTTCCATTACTCGTTAGCAGCGTTCATGTGCCAAAGTCACATTATCTATAAGCATACATGTTGACACATCCTCTACAGGCAACGCTTTTAAATATATAGTATTTGTGCCACTTTTTGTGCAGAATTTCTATTTCTGTGCTGAATTTAACAGAAATAAGACATAATGCGGCCTGTTTTAGGCCTGGGGGTCTGTTTTACACACTTTCCTAATCTTTTTACCAGAGTGTCTGGTATCTCACACTATTTGTGTGATTTTCCTTTTGTCAGCTTGAAGAGTCTTTTTAAAAATTTCGTCATATCCTAATATCCCCACCACTCACAGTCGCCATCCATCCCACCAATAGACTGACCACTGGTGTCGTGTACCATGGTACCATACGTCACCTCTATACAGGTGTGAGGGTTGTCTGTACTTCTGCCAGTACTGAAAATCACACCTTTGGCCTCTGAATACCCTGTGTGCCCTAATACTTTGACTCGTGTGCCTGTTTTATGTTTTTTTTTTAAAACAGTGATTGTATGTGCGCTGTAGAGGGTGTGTTTACATCTCTCAGCCTGAGAGGAGAAAACTGTAAACTTGATGACTTGTCGGACTATCGCTTTATTGTGCTAATATTCCAAAAACCACCGACTTTGAACTTGCTGTTTCTTTGGGTGTGTATGTTGAAAGGATTCCTATGCACTTTTACGTCTCTCTCATTGTGCATAATGCTTGACGAAGAACTCTGATTAACGAAATACCTCAGTGGAGAATGTTTGCATTGTGTGAATGATTGGGATGCAGTCACATAAGGCTCATTCTGATAAAATAATTTATTGTGATTTTTTAAAAACATTGTTTTTTTATATGACAAAATGTAAACTTTTTTTTTAGAATGAAAGCCAAAAGCAGAAGCGTTTTGGCCATGCTGTACTCTGTATTTGCATATTGCCTTTTTATATAGAAGTGTTTATTTTTGCTTCGCCACCAAAGATGCTCTATTTTCGGTCCTGTGTTGTATGTGATATAAATGTGCCTTGTGCATCCAACTGTTCTGATATCCACTTGTACCAAAAATGTGAAACTGAGGAGCTGGGTTTCGTCTTAGCGCTGATGATGATAAAGCGCAGTTGTATTGATAAGTTATTGGTTTGGGGGGTGGGGGGAAGGGGGGCTGTGTTATTATATAAAATAGTGTTACGGGAGAAGAAGAAAACCAGCTTATTTATAAGACACTCTGTGGTTTAGAGCTTTTGTACCTAATGTATTTTGCTAGAAGTTTTATTACTTTTGGTCTTTGATTTTTAGCCCGAACACATTTCACACAAAGAGCTTTTAACCTCACCAGAATTACATTTCACAGGACTCATGTTTTACTATTATTATTGTTGTTATTATAATTGTTATGAATGAGCCTATTGACAAATATCCGAGTCATCATGCTGTAAATGAAAAAAATAAACAAAGAAATTGTGTTAGATGAAGGCTTTTAATAAAGCGTATTGGACCCAAAGGTAATTACAGTTGAATTGTGCCAAATGTTCCATAGACAGTGTTGCTATGAAGCACTTTTGTGTTTGTGCCAAAATAAAAGACCTGTTTCTTTACTCTGTATACACAATCTTTTTGTTTCCTATGCCCTGGAAAAATAAACACCTGGAATGACTGTGGTGCAGTGCAGATTGGTTTGGAGTCTATGGCATAGTATGGTCCTGTGTGGAGTGTACGGTGTGGTGTGAACTGGTGTGGAGTGTATGATGTGGTGCGGTCAGGTGTGGAGTGTACGGTACACTGTACTCCAGTGTGGAGTGTATGGTGTAGTGCAGTCCATTGTTGAGTGCATGGTCAGGTCAAGTCAAGTTTATTTGTATAGCACTTTTTACAACTGACATTGTCACAAAGCAGCTTTACAGAAACCGGGTCCGA
>JBBPDA010000009.1:1392551-1416282 GCA_037974385.1 Arnoldichthys spilopterus | reverse complement strand
GAGTACGTTAAGTATTTTCTTGAGACCTCAAATGTCTTTAAATCAGACGGCCATGGGTTTCTGAATATGAGGCTAATTAGTGTAACTTCTTAGCTTCATTAAACATTTCTTGGCTGAATTCAGTTGTAATAAAGGGGAAGCATTATGATTTTGCAGTAGTTGCCCTCTGTAGTTGCAAGTAAGCACTTGGCGTGTATGTACTAAAGAAATTGCATTTGTTATTTATTTTACAACCAAGAGCAATGCATTGGTCTTCCGTGTATCACCCCTCTCAGTGTTGATCTATGCAATGCAAATGCTTAATTGTTTCCTCTGTCCTGGAAGTCGCTTTGGATAAAAGCGTCAGCCAAATAAATAAATGTAACTGTAAATGTAAATTTTCATAAAATTATTTCCTTGTTCATGACATTGTGAATAGATTTGTCCTGATTTAATGCTATTCATGCAGTTTTCAGAAGCAGATGAGCCACACTTGTTTCACAACCTTATATGAAGAAGTCCAAAAATTGCTCAATTAAGTGTTCAAACTCCTCCTGTCTATTGAGCTATTTTCATTGTAAGTTAAGGTTAAATAAATGTTAAATTAAGAAGTTTGCAGAAATCATTTAAGCTCTACTATAGATACTGGTTGTATCTTTAAAGTTGAAGTGAACAGCATTGATAACACTGTCACAGAGTTGTATTTTATTTTTACTCTTGGGTACAAAGTGTGTTTCCCAATCCTTTCTGCCTAAAACAAAAAGAAAATATCTGTTGTTCCACAAAAACTTTGCTTCTGTGTTTAGGACAATGCCGTCTTGAAATGTGTTTTTAAGAACATTCTCCTTTCACTTTAAATGCTAAGTAGGCTTCCAGAATATTCTGGAACTCTGAGAACTGTCCAGGCGTTTCTAGAGTTGTACAGAATTTTCTAGAATTTTCTGGAATCTTGTAGAATTTGCAGAAAAGATCAAAATTTGCCTCTTTTGCCACTATAAATACAAAATATTTGTGGGGATTCGTCACAAAATCAAAGTTTGTGATGAATAGAGCTGTTTTTACAAAGAATTTAGACATAAGCAGTTGACATATAGCACTTAGAAGCAAGAAGCACAACCTGTCTATCTGTGTTCTCTGTGACATATTGGACATTGCACTGATCAGCCAAAACATTAATACCAGTGACAAGTAAATTAAAAAAACATTACAGTGGCAGCTCTCAGGGGGTGGGACATACTAGGCAGCAAGTGCAGTCTGTTCCTGAAAGTAATGTGGGGAAACAAGAAAAATGGGCAAGTATAAAGTATAAAGTCCTCTGAACCTAACCTTTTTGTAATGGCTAGACGACTGAGTCAGAGCATCTCCAAAATGACAGGTCTTGTGGAGTGTTCCAGGTATGCAGTAGTTAGTACCTACCAAAAGTGATCAAATGAAAGACAACTGGTAAACTGGCCATATAAGCATCATAACTGAACCATGAAGAAGGAGACCTGGGTTAAAGGTTGTTTTTTATTTTATGTGGGTGGCAGAGATGGCACCAAGATGCATTATGGGAAAAAAAAGCAAGCCGACAGAGGCAGTGTGACGCTCTGGGCGTCTGTAGGATGTACTGGAAAAACTGGTCCAATCCATGGAAGCTCAACCTCATAAATTACAGCACTTAAAGGATCTGCACTGATCTATACTTTCATATGGCTTGTGGAGCCCATGCATAGATGAGCTAGAGCTGTTTAAGCATCACAAGTAGTAGAAGTAGAAGTAGTAGTAGTAGTAGTAGTAGTAGGTTTATTGTCATTTCTACAATATACACAGTACACAGTAAAAACGAAACAACGTTCCTCCAGGACCATGGTGCAACACAAAAGCAGAACAGATAGGAGCACAAGTGCAAACAGGACAGAACACAAGAGCAACAATACAACTAAACTAAACTAAACTAAACAACTAAACTAAAACTAAACAAGAAATACGAGACAAAACAACGTTCAGTCAATTAGGGGGACCAATACAATATAAGGCAGGTGGTTTTAATGTAATGGCTATTTGGTTCTTTTTCTACACTCTAGTTTCATTAGAAAACAACCATGTAGCTGGTAAAAAAACATAAAATGCATCATGGTATTGCTGTTATCTCTGATACAGAAAGTTAAAAGGTGTGTTGCAAATTTTGCAAAAGTAGTAGATGATCTGATTGGGCTTAAGTAAATTATAGTAACCAGCTGAACAGAAATGAGTACAAAAACAAACAGCCTGTTATTTATCCCCCGAGAACTATGTGATTTTGCTGTCTGAGACATGGTGCTGATGGTAATAGCTAGCTGTGATTCAGACTAAGTGCATGTCTGGAATATGGGCTGGGGCTGGGGTTATATACAAAATCATCAGCAAGTATCCTTACAGGTCAGTTATCCTTGACCCCTTTTCTGGACTCTGATAAGATATTTACATTTATATTTACAGCATTTGGCAGAAGCTCTTACCCAGAGCGATGTACGCAGTGCTTTCTGGTCTACAGAGAAAACCTGTTACACTAGTAAATCTAGATTTGGATTAAGAGCTGCTATTCAACCAAGATTATTAGTAGAAAAGATTTTTTTAAAGTTAGTATTAAGTTTGTTAGTTCTGTTGGGACGTGTAGTTCTTGTCCTAAGTGCTCTGTAAAGAGGGTCTTCAGTCACTGTTTGAAGACAGTGGGGTTCTCTGCAGTTCTGACTGTTAGGAAAAGTTCATTCCACCACTTAGGAGCGAAAACGATGGCAGAGTTAAAGACGCTAAGTTTTACATTGGGAGTGATGAGGATGGACAGGATTAGTAATGAGAGGAATCACCTTAGGTTGGACAGTTTGGAGACAAAGGTGGCGAGATTGCGTTGGTTTGGACATGCCATGGTGCGGAGAAGAGATGCTAAGTATACTGGGAAAAGGATGTTGATGGAGCTGCAAGAGGAAAAGAGGAAGGCCAAAGAGGAGGTTTATGGGTGTGATGACAGAGGACCTGTAAGTGGTTGGTGTGAAAGAGGAAGATGTACAGGACAAGAAGGCATGGAAACAGAGGATCTACTGTGGTGAACTGAAGGAGCCAAAAGAAGAAGTTGTCAAATGTTGATTTTAATTTTATTCATTATTTTATTTTTTGAAAATTACCTTTTAGAATTTTATGCTACCACAAAGTTGGGACAGGGGCATGTTTTGCATTGTGTTCCATTACCTCTTTACAATGCTCTGTAAACATGTGGGAACTGAGGAGACCAATCGCTAGAGTTTTGAAAGTGGATTAGCATCAGCTCAGGTAGAATCTTGGTTGACCAGCAGCTATTAATCTAAGTCTACGTTTACTGGTGTAACAGGTTTTCTCTGTAGACTAGAAAGCGCATGTACATGGCTCCGGGTAAGAGCATCTGCCAAATGCTGTAAATGTAAATGAAGGTGAAATGTTGTCCCATTGTTGCCTGATATAGGATTTCAGCTGCTCAACAGTTTGGGGTCTTCTTTCTTTCATCGTGCACTGATTATTTTCAGTGGGTAACAGGCTGGACTGTAGGCAGGCTGGTTTAAAACCATGCAAAGGGACCATGCTGTTTTAATATGTTCAGAATGCAGGTTGGCATTGTCTCGCTGAAATAACCAAGGCCTTCCCTGAATAAGACGTCCTCTGGATGTCAGTACATGTTGCTCCAAAACTGGTATATTTCGCATATGTCAGAGAGGCCCAGAGATCACAGAAGCGTTTCTGGATCGTACTTCTGTAAGATCGTCCTTATTCCTCTTTGCATGATAGAGTTTTAACTTGCACATGTGGATGCACCGCGCTTGTCCATTGTATGCTGAGATTTCTCCAGATTCTCTGATTTAACATTATATTTTGTACCATAGATGAAATTCCATTAAATGTAATGTTTATTTGTCACATACACAGTTATACTATATTTATTATATATTACATCATATTACATTCGCTCCTTATGCTCTTCTGACAGTGGCTTGCTTCGTGTTCCCAAATTTTGTCTTGAATCAATAGGAGGCAGATCATTTAGTGGTCTAGCACCTAAACTTTGGAATTCTCTCTCCCCATAAACCTTTGCACCGTTTCTTCTCTGCCAACTTTCAAAACACAACTAAAAACCTATTTTTTCTGAGTACTACGCCTCTTCTTCCTGCTCCTGACTTGTGTTCCTTGTGATTTTTTTAGTACTTATTATTGTTTCTTGTCACAGATTTTCCCATGTGAAGTGACCTTGGCTTTGAGAAAGGTGCTATATAAATAAAAAGAAAAATAAATATTATTATTATTATTATTATCTTTATTTATACCACACAGTTTTGCACTAAACCCTCTGGAAGTGCAATATACTTCTCCTCTCATGCAATTTTATCAGGTACAATACTTACCTAAAGTACAATAGTGTTTATAAAGCTGTTTACACAGTATATAGTTGTAGTAAATATAGTACACTGTGTAAAGAATGTTTATATATTTTAGGGTATTATTGACTGAAGAGCAATATATTCTATTTTATTTTTATAATCTCTTATTGTCAACCTGTCCTTCCTGCCTGTCCGTTACAATTTCCTTTGGGATCAGTAAACTTTTCTAAAAATGTAGTCTCTGTATTTGTATCCAGTGGGCAGCCACCGTCGCTGTACGTCAGCCCGCTGGCTGGTTCTGTGAATCGAACCCGCGACCCTTCGGTCACAAAGTGAAAGTGACTATTTGCTATTGTGAACACACAAAGTGCACCACAACGAAACATGACCTCTGCATTTAACCCATCACACGTGCACAGGTGGAGCAGCGGGCAGCTACCAACAGCACCTGGGGGTGGTACCTTGCTCAAGGGAACCTCAGTGGCGCTCGGGCCAGGACTGAGGCAAGGGCAAAGTCCTAACCACTAGGCCTCCACTGCCCGCTGTCACAAGCCCACGTCCCTACACTTTAGGCCACAACTACCCCTGTTTATGTTGAGGAACATTGTTCTTAAATTCTTGCACTATTTGCCCCATATTCAATGGAAACAGGGTTGTAAGTAGAATAACAGTTTGGGAGTTGCTCCTGTGATCCGAAGGTCAGGTTCAAATTTCGAAGCGGTAAAGATACCACTGAGGTGCGCGTAAGCAAAGTACTGTCCCCAAGCACTGCTCCTTGTGTGCTGCCCATGGCAGCTGCCCACTGCTCCTACATAGATAGGTTAAAGACAGAGGTCACATTTTTCACTGCTGTAAACTTTTCATGTCATGTCGCCAGGATCGTTCCAGTGGGCTAAATGTTATTAAGTTTGTCTTAATGATCATATTCTCTAACAGATTTTGACCATGGATGAAGTCAGCATAGGAAAGATCAGTAAGCAGTGGACTGGGCTTCTTCGAGAGGCCTTCACAGATGCCGACAACTTTGGAATCCAGTTCCCCATGGACCTTGACGTCAGAATGAAAGCGGTGATGATTGGACTCTGTTTCCTCATTGTAAGTTTTGCTGCATAGAATCTACTGATTTGACTCAATATTTGAAGTGTGCAGGAGCAAGATAAAGTCCTTCACAAACCTGTTACTCTCTAGCATTTTAGAAGAAATGCCGTTACATTGGGGAGCAAACTCAGCAATTCCATAACACAAAGCAAACAACAGTTTTAAACAAATATCAGTTAAAAACACCGCTCCTTATTTGAAAGGGCTAAATTTGCTCGAGATGCTAGAAGTTAGAGATGCAACAAATGTAAGCTATGAGCGGCATCAACAAGAATTATTTAGAAAGTTATTATCAGTGTTTTATATAATAGAATTTCAATAATTTTTATATTTAAAATAATTGATGCTTAGAAGTAAAACTACAAAAATAAAGATCAACCATAATAATAGGCAGCAGTAGTGGTAGTAATAATAATAATAATAATAATAATAATAATAATAATAATAATAATAATAATAATAATAATAATAATAAATAATAATAATAATAATTGTTATTTACATTTACAGCATTTAGAAGATGCTCTTATCCAGATCAATGACCAACAGTGCTGTGGAGTCCGGGTCTGTTCTTCTATCTGTAGGGCTAAACCCATCAACAGCTGACATTCTTCTAAGATACTACTCGCTGAGTTACACACTATAACAAACACTGACAACCCTGTAAACCCAAAAGGCAATAAAGTATATAAGAGTAAACAATAAACAATAAATAGACAACAGCAATAAATATGAGCAATAAATATGAGGTTGGTTAGTTTCCTAGATCCTCCTTGAAGAGGTGCGTTTTGAGTCGTCGCTTGAAGACAGTGAGGGACTCTGCAGTTCTGATGGCAACAATAAGTTCATTCCACCACTGGGGATCCAGGATTGAACAGAGTCTCAGAGTTATTAATATTATTATTATTATTATTATTATTATAACTGTCCTAAATTTGCTAGTGATAACTGGCTTGCTATTTCAGGAGGTCTCAGATTGATCTACTTTGTTAAACCTAGAAAAAGTCTAAGATTATTTCTTTGTTATTGTAGCTTCTACATTTTTTTTGTTTATTTATGTAGCACATTAATTTTAATGCCGATCACTGTAAAACACATTGAATGACCTCTGTGTATGATAAAGTCTTTAAAAGGTAAATAAGCATGAAAATAAGAAAAAGTGCACGATGTACAATATAAAAACAATAAAAAAATGTAAAAAATAATTAAGTAAAAATAAGCATAAAAAGTAGATATAAATAAGTAAAGAAATATATATATATATATATATATATATATAAATAAAGTTGAAAATTAAAAATAAATCAATAAAAGATAAATAGATAAAATGGAATTATAATTAAAGGATGTGGAAAATAAGGCAGCTTTTAGTTGCATTTGTTAATGTCAGACGAGGTTTTGGCTCGAACGTCTGTTGTCCAAGTTGAGTCACTGCACTTTCCTCTCTCAGCCCTGTTTAACACTACACTGATCCGTAGCAGCTTAAAATATACAAGTAGATCATATTGTGTTTAGCAGCTGGAATTGGTAGCTGGTATCAAATAAATATTAACGCTAATGAGGTTAATAAAGAAAATATATCACTGTGCAAAAGTCTTAGTCCCCTGAGAAAATGCTCAAAAAAACTTGGGCTTCTCTGGGCAGTGAGTGTTTCTGTTCTCTCAAAAAAACACTAATATTAGAATAAATACAACAGTAAACAATGATTCTATGTGTCTTGGCTTGACCTTTCCCAGAGTTCTCCTAGTGGACGCCAAGTATTACTGTATAGCTTCCATCAAATCACTGGTCCTTCATTAGATGAAATGAAGTAACTGGAGGAGAAATCTGGAGCCAAACCTGTGTCTTCTAATCCCCTCACACACCATCAACCACTGTTTACACACAGATCTTCATTCTTTTCACGGCTGCACTGTTGATTGATTCTAATGTTTTTGCTGCAGAAAGAAACTCACTGCTCAGAAAAATGGCTTTAAAAAATTACCACAAGACTTTTGCACAATACTGTATTGTACAGCACTGCAGCAAAATACACTGCCCAATGTTCTTGGCATCAGTGCTAATGATGATTGAAGGAGTTTATAAAAATTCATTTAATAATATATCTTAATAATATAGTGAAAGAGGAAAAAAACTTTTAAATCTTATTTTATTTTTTATTCTGACAATAAGGCAGCCATTAATGCAAAACCCATTTGAGGCATTTTTGGCAAACATTAAGGTGAATATTCATTAGCCATTTTATTCATTTAAAAAATAATTTTTGCAAATTGCAAATAATTCTAGAGGGCATTGTATCTGTGAATGGTTGTGGTGAGAAGGGGGCAGATAGTTCAGCGTGTGTATGGAAATGCAGCCCTAGTGGTCTAAAGTGTTGAAGGTAAAAATTTGCATATTGAATAACCTTTAATGGCACACTCCTGATCCAGCCCACCGCCCCAACGTTGACAGTAAGTCAACATTACTGTTAAACAACAATAGTTATAATAATAAAACCATGACATTTTCTATGAAGTTGTAATACAAAAAATTGTAATAATATAAATTATAAATTATATATAGATTAAGGCATTAAAGTGAAAAATGTCTTGAGTAATGTAATATTCAACAGATTTTTGAGGATAATTATTTAAGATTATGTAGTATGTATGTAAGTACTGGAGGATCACATAGAATCACTGAAGACCAAACTGTGAAGAAGTGAGTGACTTTTCTTGACTTTAAATCAAAGAAAAACATTAAAAACCAAAAGTGAAATCTACAGCTATACATTTTATATAAATGTATGTAAATTATAAATTAATATTTTTATTTGTATGTATGTAATATAAAATGTAATATGATTGTGTGTGTGTGTGTGTGTGTGTATTTAAAATATTTGAATACACTTATTTTTGAGTTATCCTACTTTTACTACTTTTGTAACCAATTTATGTGGTACTTTCCATAGCTGATGTTGTCTAATGTCTCTTTACAGGACTTCATGTTCTTTGAGACTAACAACTAACTGCTGCCCTGGAGCTGTGAACTTGCAGAAAGGAAAAGAGTAGAAGACCCCCAATCCCACCCCCATCCCATTTCAATTCCTCATGTGTCCTATTGCCCAAACCAAGTGCATGCAAATCTAACCTGTAGGTGTGATGGTGTAGAATTAGCTGGATAAGGCCCAGTCTCCCCAAATAGTGATATAAAGATAATCCAGACTGTTTAGTGTGGTACACGTGCTGCCATTTCCATAATAATCCTTGTGCAGCGTTGCTTTTGGGGGGGACTTGCCCGATATTGGCCATATGTGTTCTCAGCAGCCTGCCTGGCTCAGACTCTGTGAAGTATCTCTAGGTTTTATTTGAGGCCTGTACGTGTGCAGTGTAGCGTGTAGTGTTTCTGGTTTGTGACATCGCTTCACAGAAAATATCCAAACACCTTATGTTCTTAAAGTCCCGATTCTGGAAGGTTGGCAAGAGCGTTTAGAGCGTTTTAGCCAACACTATAGTAAGACTCAGAGGTTTGCTGCACTGCTGACCCACGTGAACTACAACTACATGGTTACAACACCCATAGTCAAGTGTCAAAGTAGAAAAATGAGATCTGCATTTTGCAAGCATTGGTTGTTTTAGCCATATTCCATCTATGGAGAACAGCAGCAGTGCAGCACATTCACATGCGCACACACAGCATCTGAAAGACACTACAGCCTATACAGCCAGCTGCAACGTGAGAGAAAATGATATTTTAACCTGTGGTAATGTATTGATATGCAAACTGTTTGTTTAGTGTATTTCTTTCCTTCATGTTAGCACTGTTGGTTTTGTTTTAGCTCTTTTTATTTTAATGTGTTTAACTTATTGTTTTTGGTTGTGTAATGTGAATTAGCATCATTAGCATCAACTTGCAGTAACTGTGAACACGTATTGTAGTACCAGATGTTTACAGTAGAGGGCAGCAATAGCCTGTTCAACTTATAAACCCGCTATCGCGCACCATTCGTTCTTTTAAAAAAAAATTTTTTTTGAACATGAATCAATAACACTTTTTATGACTCAGGAATGCATGCATGCAACTAATGCTTGCACTTTAAACATATCCATAGGACGCTTGTCTGTGAAGCTCTAGTTCAATGGATGCCTGTTGTGGTTGTGTTTCTACAGTGATAACACAGAATGTAGTCTAAGCAATGCCTTGTTCTACTTGTTATTTTTATTAAAATAATTTATTTTGATCTTTCAGTACACTTGAGGTTTCTGTATATTTGTGCAAAGATATTCAGACTCAAGATGACAGCGATTTATTCTGAATAATGAGCCAGATAGACAATATCCTGGCTCACAGAGGTGTGTATGTGATCCATATCACCCATAAGCCATAACATTTAACAGCAACAGGTGAAGTGAATAACGTTGACTGTCTAGTTATTTCATTACCATGGCCCCTGTCAGGGGGTGTGAAAGTGAACAGTTCTTGAAATTGGGCGAGTGTAAGGATCTGAGCTACTGAGTCAGGGCATCTCCAAAACAGCAGGTCTTGTGGAGTGTTACAGGTGTGTAGTAGTTAGTACCTACCAAACGTGGTGAACTGGCAAAAGGGTCATGGGTACCAATGGCTCATTGATGCATGTGGGAAGTGAAGACTTTCCTATTTGGTCTGGTCCCACAGAAGAGCTACTGTGGTTTAAAAAATGATGCTGACTCTGATAGAAAGGGGTCAGAACACACAGTGCACCACAGTCAGAGCTGTTTCAGCAGCATGAGGGACCTACTCAATGTTAGGCAGGTCTTAATGTTATGGCTGATTGGTGTATATATGAGATGACCTTTAAATCTGGCCGGTTATTTATAATAAATGATCAGTACTGGAGACTCATGAAACCACTGAAGACTTAACTGTGATGAACTGACGTAAGTAGGCCTGGGTTTGACTTCAGATCAAGGAAAACACTGAGGAATAGAGGGAGGAAAGTGGCGTATAATTAATGGATGACGTAGTTAATAAATATTGATCAGCAAAAGTTGTATTTGGTGTAAAACCAGCTCCAAAATGTTGGGCTTATCCATTATAGCACAAATGGAGAATGAGTTAACGTTGCTGAAATGAAGGCTGCCCTAATGGGATTTAAAGCGGGAGAGTGGGGTAACTTGAGCCAATTTTTACGTGTTGTCCTTCATGTAAAGAAAATTACACAAATAAAATAAAAATGTGCCTTTATTTTAGGGCTCATATGGTTTTCTCTGAATTAAAATGATTAAAATGCATCTAAGACAAAGCTGTCTGATAAAAAAGAGGTCCTGTAGTCTTCAGGGTAGGACCATCTACAGTTTTTTGGGTTCTTTTTAAGTTCAATCCATAATTGTTTTAACTATTTAACAGTTTTGAACTTCTGAGAACAGGCCAGTTTACTTCAGGTTAATTGAATAACCAAACGACTTTTTAATATTCCAAGAGGTGGTAGGGAAATATCCATCATTTCTCCAACCTTTTTAAGGGCTGAGGTAGCTTTTTGAGCACATTACCCTGTAGGGAAAATGGTTAATACTTTTCCTTGAACACAAAAGTGGGTTTCTTACCACCACCAATTCTCTGGATTTTTCTGAGAAACCTTGCACTCCCTTTGTTGCCCCCAAGGCTCTCAACCAAGCCAGTGCCAATAGCACTCAACCAAGTAGCTCCTGCATTTGGATGTAAAGTTTACTAAAAGATTCACCAACAGATGCCTTGTTCACACTACATGATTTTAAGGTGGTTTTTGACCACATGGTTCTCTTCATGAGCCCTTGCCTGGTTTTAAAATCAAAATTCTTGTCTTCACATGCTTTTGGTTTGTTTGTGTCCTGGGCTGCAGACTTTTGAATGTGGGTAAAATTTCCGAGGACACATATCCAACATGGCTGGGGTGTTAATCTGTGTCACATGCATGAGCAGGGATGGAGATTTTCTCAAGGTTGCGCATGTCTGACTCCACTTCAAAGAAAACATGCTCTGAAGCCATGTTTTAAATATCATCCATCCATCAAGAGCTCTGTTGGAATAGATCTTAAATGTTCCAAAAACGCTTATGTCCAGAGGCTTTGGGACAAGATGGAATTGTAGGCATATGGTAACCTGTTTGCTGTATCCAAAGCCCTTGGTGAAGCATGGTTCTTTTGATTATCAGGAATTAGCAGCATCGGCTGGTTAAGGTAGCATCTGGTGTGCTGAACCAGATGTTCAAACTCAACAGAGGTAACTTAACTGGTCCTGCCAGATCTGGTGGAGGTACCAGTTGATTCTGGAGGTGCTCCTTCAATAAAGTGGGCTTTGTATCCAACCCTTGGGAAGATAAACATGGGAGGGGCTGCTATCCCAGTAGCACTGACCACAGTCGCAAGCTCTCCTCTTTCAACACATGTAATGGTGCAAACCTGCTTCTTTCCTTTTTCTGCCTCTACCTGCTTTGGAGCCTGCACTGTTGACACACCTGTTTCTTCAGGATTATAAATCAGGTTTAGTGGGAATTTATGCCTGGAAAAAAAAAGAAGAGCAATCATGAGATCCAAAAAAGGTCCAACTTTTCAAGTAATGCAAAAAAGTAAACAGTCCTTAATAGATACCTTGGTAATTTTAGCCGATAGGTAAACACATACGTTTGTTGTAAATTTACATTTGCATTTAGCAGCCTCTCTTACCCAAAGCAACCTACATGGGTGCTACATGGGGGTAAAAGCTTGGCTCTTGTATCTAGTTGTCGAAAATAGTTATTAATGTAATTAAACACATGAATTCTGTTACCTGTCTATCATTTTAATCCCAACGTCCTGAATATAGTTGGTCAAAGGTTGCAGAAATGTTGCTTCAGGCCTAAGGCAGAACAGAAGGGGTCATGCCATAAAAATAAACCATATAACTTCTCAGCCAGCTTCTTCTGCAAGCTTCTTCTCTACCTCCTCTATGATTCTCTTTGCTCCTGCTTTTCCACTGTACCCAACTCCATATTTTGCCAATGATCTGATGGATTTTCCACCCTTGACATCAATGGCTGCTCTTTCCATACCACGGGGTACTGATCCCCAGTGGGGTTCCCTCTTGTAGTTTCTTGGCATTACACTTTTTCTACAATGGTTAAGTGGTTAGGATGCTGCCTTTAAGACCAGAAGGTTGCAGGTTCGAGTCCTGGCCTGGGCACTACTGAGGTACCCTTGAGCAAGGTACCGTCCCACTACACTGCTCCCTTTGCACTGTTGGTAGCTGCCTGCTGCTCCACGTGTGCTTGTGTGATGGGGTAAATGCAGAGGTCACATTTTGTTGTGGTGCTTGAGTGTGTTCACAATGATTATTTGTCACAATGGCAAATAATTAATTTAACTTCACTTCACTCACTTAATTCAATTGAAATGACATTTTATAGTGAAGGGAGTGAAGTGTCACTGTGAACACACCCCATCTCTGACAGAAACACATTCTTACACACTGTCACATCTAGAGAGACTTTAGCATGTCCAATTCTCCTGCTGTCTTTGGCCTGTGGGAGAAAACCAAGCTCCTGGCAGACACACAAAGAACCTGGTCAAGCCTGGCCTGGGAATCAAACCCAACACATTCTGGTCCATGAACTAAAAGATAAAAACTGTCAGTGTTGATTTAATCGTACATAAAAGTATGCCTTTTGGCGAAATCTTCATAACAAGGTAGACACCCTGATGAAAGTGTAGTTTGTGTTAAAGTAAATACACCCACAGAACTGGCAAATAGCTGTTTGATTTTTAAAAATATCACCTGGAAAATGTCACAAGGAGGCAAGATATCCCCAAACTGTTGACCATCAGCATGCACAAGTACAGCAGACGTGGAAGCTCCTTTACCGAGAACAAAGCTTTTCTGTCTTCCAGGGAGCGATGCTGACTCATTCTGTGATGGCAGCACTTTATACTGCCGTGTTGCATGCTTATTAAGTTAATTGCAATTTTAAACTGTAGCCAGCGTAATGGAAACAAACACACGGCACTAGACGGTGAAGCGTGGCAATGATGAGGGCTGTTTGGACCTAATTGGCTTTGGAGCGGCTGGGATCCAGCTTTCTTTCATCTACATGCTCCGATTGCTTGTTTTCCTTCCTTCCCACAGCAGCATGTCAATCTAAAGCTAACATGAGACACACATCATGTCCCAACATTAGATTCACTTAGCCATTTTTTTTGGAATGGGATAAATCTCAACTCCTCAGCACTACTTCTTCTAACAGCCAAGGCCCAATAAAACTCTGCCTGTAGAGTCCTGGCCGAGAGCTGCGGTTCTTAGCTGCTTGTGCAGCCGGCTGCTGTCATCCCAGCTAACCCTGGTGAGTGAGTTTGTGGTCCCTAGTGACAGGAACAGAAGGAATTGGTCTAATGGAGTCCAGACAGCAGTGCCCACAAAGTAAAAGGTAGAGAGGAGAGAGTAAGATTTGCAGAAGTAATGCGTTGAGTGCATCAGCTGGGATTGAGGAAAGAAGCAAACACTTAAACACTTTGTTGATAGCAAAACTTTAGAAATGATATGCTTTTCAGTGCAATTTCTTTGTTGGGTGCCGCTAGAAAGTTTAGACCTAATGAAAGAATATAACATTGGGCCCTAATATGATATAATATTCTCTTTTTATCAGTGGTCTTTGAGGTCCCCCTGTTCCCCCGCTTATGGCACCTAATTTCTTGTGAAGTTTAAAGACCCACCTCACTACAATCACACTTGGCTTATTTTCGCCAGCTAAGGCAAACGACCACTCTATGCTCAGTCTGCTTAGTTTTAACATCTGCAAGTTACAAAATCACTGAGCAGGCCATTGGCTTTTGTTACAGTTGCGTGTGTGGCATTGTGGGGTTTTTCTGTGTATTTTTACCTCCTTTTCTGAAAGACGGAATACAAAAAAAGACTTTACATGAAAGAGGATGATGCAATTGTTCATTCTTTGAACAAGACATTTTTTTCCAAGAAAGGGCGTTGACTTACCATCTAAGACCAGTCAGCCAGTATAAAAAAGTCCAAGCTAAAAACTGCAGAATGTTTTAGACTTAATTCATAGCGATGCTCAGCGACTCAGATTTCGCTCCATGGGCTTTTTTTAAAAAAATAAAAACACAACTATTGTCACTGGTTTGATCTATCCAAACATTTAAAGGTCATCTTAATAAAAAAAGGAGACATTCTTGGCAAAAATTTGCCGTAGTTGTGAGTTTGCGGCCCCAATACTTGAGGTTTTTCCACTATTTTGAATCATTATTCATAATTCTCCCCGTTTTACTTTTGTAGGTCAATGTACTGGAAAATAACTCAAATTTCAGGGCAAGAATAGCTTACATTAGGCTTAAACAAACAGCTCCAGCGTATGACTGAAAGAATTGCATGGAACAGTTACAGTGGGCCTTCAATGCCTTTTGAGCCTAAACTACAAGGCTAAATGACTTTTTTGTGTGAAATTGGATTACATACGTTTAGTTAAAGTGTAATTTGAAAAAAGTAGGCTTTTCTAATTTCTGATTTCCTGAGATCCTTAATAAGTGAGTCCTAACTGGACTGGGCTGCTTTGCATGGGCAAAGTAAGGGGAATTATTACCACCAGTTTCCTGTTGGCCCAACTCTGGAAAAGCAAAACTGAGCAGATGACCTTGACTGTTTAGTGCATGCTGAACTTACCCTGAACTTATCCTGACAATCTAAGGTTTTCTGGCAGTTTCATTGCTTGTCCAGATGGGGTCATGAAGTTATATTCAAAATCTTTCCTTGCTGTTGCAGGCACAACATATAGTTGTAAAACTCCACCGCAGCCCTTTTAGGAGATTTCTTATCTTGCCTGAATAAGCAATGCCTTTAGTTTTTTGCAAAACAAACATTACTTTGCATCGTTGATCTAAGTGGTCAAACTCACACTGTATGCGTATGCGGCCTTTGCTTGTACAGCTGTTGTTTGTCTTTACCCCAACTTTACCAGGGAAAAAAACTCAGTGTTAACCATGGTAAGTCCCCCCTAAACCTCAATATGCAGCAACCCAAGTGTTTTCCCGCTTTGACACAATGGGGATGGGGAGGGATTAATAAGTTTTTCTGGTTAATATTATTTTCCTGCCTGGTAGTGACACACTCAATAATCAGAAATTTACAGGCAAGCCAAAGTCACTACATGTAGGTGGGAAAAAAATATTTTGTCATGAAAATAGTGTAAGTATAATTAATTTTCTTTAAAGGGCCCATATCCTTTCTCTGTAAGGTCCACTTACCAAATCAAGCCAATCAATTTTATTTGTATACATTTACAGCTTTTCACAACTGACATCATAAAAGCAGCTTTACAGAATTCGGGTCTGAGCCCCAAGCCAAAGCGACTGAGGTGAGGAACAACTCGCTAAGCTGAGACTTAACCGAGACTGAGAAGAAGGGGAACCCATCTTCCTCTGGTCGACACCATATAGCGATAACGGTTCAGTTTGTAGAGGCGGCATCAGCTAAAAGCCTATAGCTTAGAGCAACATATGTATGCATATGCAGCGTATTAAGCAGATGAAGATGGTCTGAACTAGTCTGGGACAGGAGACTAGAAAACCCTAAGGATGGGTGAGCTGGTCGAAGGTACAAGAGGTGCAGCATTCCTAGTATACAGGTGAACTTCGATGACTTTCGATCAAGTAAGAGAAACATAGGGCTCTCCATATGAGGTCCTCGTCAAAATTATGCTCACTTATGATGCCTGTGTAGTTTTATGTACTCAAAAAACATTTATTATCAATTTCCTTATGAATTTGCTTTACCCCTTAGAATTAACAGACTGTTGCTGTGTGTAAACACTAATATGTGTATATGCTCTCTGAGTAGCTGGCCTGTTTACCCTCATTCAGGAGGAAGTCCAGGATGAAACACTCTTTATAACATCAGTGTGAATAGGAGGAGCTACACTGGTGTACTGGCAGATAAAAGTACATGCATTCCCTGAATATTAGAGTATAAAAAATACATTTTTATACACTATCAGTATGGAACTGAACTGTAGATTCTGAAACTTTAGCAGTGTTTACATCCTACATTTTTTCAAAAAAGTGATTTTGCCATGGCGTTGGATCTTTAACCCTTCACCAAGAAAGAAGCCATGAATTTTTTTCTTTGCATTTTATATTAATGTAATGTACACGCCCCCGTGTTTCCAAGTGTCTATGTTTTGGTTTTCCTCGTGTTCGTCTTAGCCACGCCCCCGTCAGCTGTGTCTTGTTCCCCCAGTCAGCTGTTTTCAATCTGCGTGTCCTATTTAGTCTGGGGTCTTTGTCCTAGTCCTTGTCAGTTGTTTTGTGTATTCCTATGTATGTACGTCGTGGTCGTTATTCTCGTGTCCTGTTCCGTGTGTTGGTTTGCTCGTGTTTATTTTCCGTAGTGAGTCTAAGTTGTGTTTTTTCATCTTTATTAAATCCTTCTAATTCAAGCCAAGCTGCATTTGCTTCCTTACAAGACCACCCAACGTTACAATTAATTTGGAGCAAAAAAACAAGAATGTTTATTTTTTTATTCAACAACCTCATAGTTTTTTTTAAACACAGGCCTCTATAAAACAGTCAAGATTTCTCTTTATCGTAAAAGTCTGAATATATAAACAAATGAGTAAAAACTGAATAAAATTCTTGGATTTTCTTAAATCATCTCAGAAATGTCCACAAAACGTTCTCAAATGTGTGTCAGTGCAACAGAGCTACCTGCAACTAGCATGTCTAACTTCTGTTGAGAAACATTGAAAAGCATTGAAAAGGTCGACTAATTAAAGACACAATGAAATCCAGTGGATTATTTTGACTATAACCGACCTAAACCAAGCGGCAGTGATGGAACAGTCAGGCTGAGTTAAGTTCAGTGAATGATTCAATAAAAAATAAAAGAAATAATTGACCAGATCACTAAAAGGCAAATATGACCAAGAACATGGACGTTTTGTGTGTTATTGTAGCACCACAAGTTTCATGAGTGGATCAGTAAAGTGCATTTCTTTTCTTTTTTTTTTTGGTTTAATCTGTCTGTTATATTTTCCTCCACTTACACACAGAACTGCTGATAAACCTAAAACCTAAAACCTAAAAGTGTGCCTGGAATAAAGGGTCTTAAGTGTGTATTTCCAGGCTATTCTTATCTTGTCTTAATACGTATTGTAATTACGTTCCTCCCATCGCCCCCTTTTCTCTTTACGGGGATAATAGTAGGTGTGTGGGGACTTGATGAATGTTTACGCTGTTCCAGCTTTCCAGCTTGGGAGGGATCTCGTTCTGTATACTTTCCCCTGACTTATGGACTTAGAGAAAATTACACTGTCTGAGCCTGTCACTGAACAACACTGTGTACAGCAAACAAATGATTCCAGATTTTCTTACTGATGGTAAGATATGACCATTAATGGCTGCCACATTTACACCGTGGGCTCTTCTGGCAGTTCAAGCACGCCAAACTGCTCAAACTGCCATAAAGTAGGAGTCAAAAGAAAACGTGACACTGATTACACAGGTTCTTTGATTGCAGTATGGGGTATTTCCTGTACCTTTGTGTGACGTTGACGCCAGAGCTAAACAAAAGGTTCTGCAAACATCTGTGCAAACACTGCAGTGATGGCGTGTACAGTTCAAGCACAGAATGGTTGGGGGTGGGGGGTTGAGGCAGTCTGGCATGGGTATTACAGCTTTGTCTAGGGGTTAGGAGAGTGATGGTCACTGGCAATGTTGAGCTGGACTGACACTTAGCTCTTCACTGCATGGGTGTTTCACTTGTCGTTTATACACACATTGGGCCACTGGAGCGCCTATATCGAACATAAAACAATATATTCACTGTATTAATCCATTAATGCATTCTCCTATTGATAAGCATAAGCACATTATGTAGTGTACAGTCTTATCCAGAGTAGCTTGTTATCAGCTTCCAAGAAGAATCCCCAAAGATACTCCTGAACTAATATACTGCTGATTTCAGGGGCAGTGGTGGTGTAACAGTTAGAGTTAGTTGCCCCTGTGACCTGAAGGTTCCCAGACATTTTAATCATTTTAAAAGTGAAAAGAAATACAAATGATGGAAACAAATGTAATAATGGTACAAATGTAAATATTGCATTTTTTTAAAATGACATTTTTCAAATTTAAGGTCACAATTGTTCATTTAAAAAATCCCAAATAATCTGTCTACTTTTGAAGACAACAAGGGAGTCAGCTGTTCAGACAGCCACAGGAAGCTCATTCCACCACCCAGCAACAGTTTTGATCAGCCCACACTTTCCCTTTTGAGGCAGTGAAAGTTTGTGTAATCTGTGGGGTCAGCTGAGGGCCAGCAAGTCTTGTGAATTTGCATTTGCAGAAGCAATGACATGTTGTAAAATAGTCATGTTAACATGAATTGGTTCCTAAAATCACACACATTTCACAAAGGAACATAGGGGGAAAATAAAATACAAGTACAGGTTATATATGGATCCTTAAACCCAGTCAATATATTTAATATTGGTCGTTTTCAGATTATAAATTGACCCTACTTATTTTATAACAGGTTTTTATTTAATTTTATCTAGAGAAATACAATTATTCCACTGGCTAATGATCATTTGTTTCAAGACATAGAGCTAATCATGTTGCTGGTTTCACAAAGCAATGCTTGAAGAGGGCAAAATTCACAATAATTTTATATGGCAATGATATTACTGCTTAAAATGAACATTCCTTTTGGCTCTGAAACTATTTCTTTGTTTTTTTTTTTACTTTGACCATTGTCAGTAATGGCCTAAGCATAAAAACAGCCAATCTGATCTCAGACCAGCTTCCAAAATGGCCAAAGTGGGGTATTACTTTAATGACAGACCACTTCGTGTGCAAATTCACTGAGGAATTAGGAGTCCCCTGAAGGGCCATCTCAAACTGTCCTCAAAACTCCCCATGCTGCTATAGGGCAAATGCTGCTGGATGGCATGGATGTCTTCATATCTTCTCATTAAATCTGCATTCTCAGCTCTCTCCTTCAAGTTGTTCTAAAGTCATGGGGCTATTTTGGTGCACAAGGATTAAGTTTAGTCTTAGGCTTAATAGCAATGTCAGTGGTTTCACCATTTACATTTTATCCTATTTAGTCTAGGTTTAGACATAATCTGGGTGTGGGAAACCAGACATTAGTGTGTGGGAAAGGTCCACCCCTGCAATTTGGAACAGCACCATCAATTTGGAAAGCTTTATATCTTTGCTACCTTTGCAGCATGGCTGTTACTTCTAGAGGCTTTCAGGAGGGGGATTAAAAAATGCTAATTTCCTTGTTGTGGTGGTCCGGTGCTGGCCAGTTACCTTGTGATGGTAGTCTGTAATTCTCTTCTCCTAGCTGCTTTTTCCAAACAGGACAACCACAGCGGCTAGAGCTGTGGTCAACGGAGAGTGAGGGCCAGCAGCGGAACGCCTTGAGAGGGAGGCAACATGATGGACATAAAGAGACAGGAGTGTCCTCCATCGATTCCAGCTTTGTAATTAGCCTAAAGGAAAGTGGCACGATCCAATAGAGGGAGTGTTTGAAAATGAAAAGGAAAGGCTATTTCGGTGAGCAATTATGGCAATGGCTCCATCAGGGTTGTGGTACCTTGGCATCTTGGACGAGTGACTCACTATTGTGATTGAGAAACCATGTGTCATCAACACTAGCCCAAAAGCACAGTATATTTTGAGTAGGAAAGACTAGGTGGGCCATAACTCCAGAACACATTGTACCATCATCTGTAACAAGCAGTTCCATAGTCTCTGGAAATGTCTGGTTGTCATTCATATGTCGCAGTTTCCTGACCGGTACATGTGTCTGATTCCAAAGTCATTCTGAATCTGTGTTTGGTATTTCAGACTTAATAAAATCAATGTACACATGAAAGAGTAATAAAAGACTCATAGCTGTGGTTATGCTGAGCTTAGGAATATTACAGTCTTCAAATTCTAATTGATTTGTCTTTATAGAATATCAGGATGCTGAGTGTCGTGCCATTTATGAGCCCCACTCAGGCAAAGCTAGTGGAGATGGAAAGTTGGCATGGGTGTAGAGGTTTTCCAAATATACGTTGAAATTAATATTGGGTTCATTTCATTTTTTAGTCTTAAACTAGGCTTTAAGGACTCATATTAATCCATCCATCCATCCATCCATCTATCTGGGCCATTTTCTAAACCACTTCTTCCATTTAAGGTCCCGGGGAAGCTGGACCCAATCCCAGCTAAGTACATGCCCATGGCAGGGTTCAGCCAGAACTGGAGGCCAACCCATCGCAGGGCAGGACTTATATCATGGATACCAAAGTTTTCTTACTTTTTTTTATAGATGGAAATTAAGAGACAAAAAAATTCACTCTTCTTATGGTGTCATGAAAACCAACATTCAGCCGTAACATTAACAGCACCTGACTAAGATCAAGTAGGCCACCCTCATGCACTGTGTGTCCTGACGCCTTTTTACCAGAGTCAGCATTCACTTTTTAAACCACAGTAGCCTTTCTGTTGGATCGGACAGACTATCCTTCACTTCCCACATGCATCAATGAGCCTTGGGTGCCCATGACCCTGCTGCTGATTGACCAGTTGGATCACTTTTTGTAGGAACTAAATACTGCACACCTGGAGCACTCCATAAGACCTGCTGTTATGGAGATGACTCAGTCGTCTAGCCAACACATAAACTTCAATAACTTGCTGTGTAATATATCCCAATATATATATATATATATATATATATTGAAGTTATGAGAAATGTTTCTGCCTGGACTGCAATTTGAATGAGGCACAATGCAGGACAGCCAATCAGAGTAGACTTCATTTAAATATATGACTCTTAAAGGCACAGTAACAAATGCAGCCTCTTTGATTATAAGTGATAGAGAGGAAATGTTATGTGGGAATGATTTACGGTTGTTCCTGGGTGCTTAGAACCCAATAAACTTTATAAGTGGGCCTCAGGGTGGGCATAAAATGCATGATTAGGGCCCTTTGATGTCCAGGCCATCAGGTCATAATGCAAATCTAACAAGTCTGAAAGTGCTTTTTTTTCACTGCTCCTTTAAAAAAAAAGCTCACTGCTCCTTGATTATACATTATTTTTAATTATACATAACTAACCCACATCTTACGAATGGTTATAAACATTTTCCCTGCTAAATAGTAGTTAAATACTTTGCAGTCTGTCTGTGTGACAGCTTTGACAGTGCACAAGTTTATATGCTTGACATTAAATCAAAATGTCTCATATGCCACTTATTGTTTGTAAGGACTTTTCCTAGGAAATCCCTTTAAGCTGATTTTGAAAACATTCAGCGCAACCTCCTTAATTATCCCTCCTCCCTGGGGTTTTAAAACTAATCCCTTCCATTAAAAAGGTTTCGGTTAAGACAAAGCCATCTAACCTTTTTCTTCTAGGAATTCAGCTATATAACATATGTTGCTCTTTTATTAAGTGCATCTCCTCTTTCGCAGTGTGACAAGAATGTGGGCTTACATTAACCGCCCACTGACAACGAGTGTGATTTGCACATACATGGCGTATGTACTCCCTCTCATCCGACTAACCAAAGGCAGATGTGGAAGGCAAACTGCAGGCTGTTTGTTTCTCATTGTCTAACCCCACAGTGAATCCAGATGCAGATGTCTTGGTAGTAGTCCCTATCGGCCAGCAGTGCTGATGAATTTATTCAGCAATGGGATGGGGCCTGAGAGGCCTCCTACGTTCCCTTATCTGCTGGGACAAAGCCAGAAATGATCTATTCCATCACAGCCAGGAGGAATTCTCAACTCTCATCAGGTCTTTGCTATGCTGCACATGTATAGGCCTGTGTATTAGGCCTTTTTTGGGCCCTATAAAAAAAATAAAATAGTAGTAGTAGTGACCTAGTGGTTTGGATATTGCCCTTGTGAAATGAAGGTTGCATATTCAAGTTCCAGCCAGGGCACCACTGAGGTTCCCTTGAGCAAGGTACCGTCCTACTACAATGCTGCCCAGGTGCTGTTGATAGCTGCCCACTGCTCCACGTGTGCACTTGTGATGGGTTAAAAGCAGAGGCCACATTTCGTTGTGATTCTTGAGTGTGTTCACAATGACAAGCAGTCACTTTCACTTCACTGAGGGCCCCCTGTCAGTGCTGGGCCCTTGGAGTCATTGTAACTGCCCCCCCCCCCGCCTTATGGCAGCACTGACAGCACATCTATATATCCTGGATTACACGGCCTCCATTAATGGCTATGGAACCGAGTCAAATTACCCCAGCATATGGTTTGCTCAAATAACACAATGTCTGAGAACATGGAATGACAATAAAATGCATGAATGGCATGGTCACTGGCCAAGTGTGCTGGGTTTCATACTAATGCACTGAATGCACTCTTTGAGCATGACATCATGCCAGTCATAAATGTTGTTTGTATTGCACACCTGCTGCAGAAGAGCTTACATCACTTACCTTTAATGCAGGTTTACGGAAAGACAAAGTGCATGTATGTACAAGCCTCCTGGAAAATGTAAAAAAAAAATGACATAAAATGAGCCTTAGCTCTTTACAATCTGAAAATAAACCACTATTATCTTTTATAATCTGATTTTCTCCTGTTTTAGTCATAGCCAGTACCACTTGCTGGCTAGAACCACCCTCACCTCAGTCACATGGTGCTGAAAGCTTGGAGTTTGAAGGCTAGCACATTCTTTCTTCAAGTCACATGAAATGCCACAGAATCTAACAGATCGTGGACAGCCCTTGTGCACACTACATGATTGTGAAAGTGGTTGGGTTGCTGTTCACACTACAAAACCTTGAGGCTCCTGATCACAAGTCAGATGGTTGTGTTGTGTGAAAGAGCAACAGCGGGGAGGAGGGGGACACACCAACTACACCATCTTTCAACACGACTGCTTCATCTGGTCTAAAAAAACAATGTTCTGTCACAAAAAGTCCTGCGTGAAATCACTTGACTCTTTCACTAAACAGGAGTTTAAAGATGGATACCCAACGTAAACAGGCACTGTTTTGCATGATCATAAGTTCGGAAAAAAATGTGTGAAAGCAAAAAGAAAGGGATGAGGGTGAAGAAATGGATCAGCACACTCGGATTCTACAGAGAGAGTTGGATGTAAGTCAATCAATTCTTTTCAGTTTTTTCTAAAACCACCGTGACGCAGCCGTTCTCTCTGGCAATGTGAATGTCCCCCACCTCTTTCTGTGACTTGCGTCCTGTGCTCAGTGGTGGCCTAGTGGTTGGCACATTGCGCTGGGGACCTGAAGGTCGCAGGTTCAAGTCCCGGCTCAGGCACTACTGAGGTTCCCTTGAGCAAGGTAC
>JBBPDA010000009.1:1356223-1380218 GCA_037974385.1 Arnoldichthys spilopterus | reverse complement strand
AGTTATTTCTGTGACCATTGTGAGTTTTTCTTTCATTGACTGAAGGGTACCAACAATTTTGTCCACGTGTGTATGTTGTGATTTAAGCAGTTAGTCACATTTAGTCGTTTCCAGCTGGTTTTGCTTAGGATCAAATTATGCTTTTCCTCATGTACAGCAGTAACAATTCGTCAAATTTAAACTGTAGTACAAAGTTTTCTCTTTTACTTCCGCACACATGTGATGTTGGGAAAGCAGAATCAGGACTTCCCATGGAATTCTTCTGGTGGTTTCGATAAACTACATTTGGGTAGTTATACATTTCACTAATATCACACCTTTGTTGTTTCCAGTTATTACAGCTACATCCAAGGGTTAACCTATCCCTTTAACCAAGAAAAGCAATGAAAATATTAATTTGGGTCAATAATAACAATAATTATTATTATACAGTTTTATTTATTTAATTTGATCAAATTTGATAAAATTCAAAACGTTTCTATAAATGTAACATTATTTAATTAGTTTTTTAAAAAATAATAATAACAATATATATTTTTTTCATATAAGCCACCCCATAGTTTTTTAATGTAGGCCTCAATCAAACAGTCAAGGTTCCTTTTTATCACAAAACTCTGAATACATGAACAAAGATCAAGTAAAATTTGTGGATTCTCGTTAAAAAATTCGGTAAAGAACCATAACGTTTCTTCAAATTTCCTTCAGTGAGCTTCCCCATGAGGAAAAGATCTGATTAAATACACAGTGAAGCCGCGTGGTAGAGGTGGAACAGTCAGTGCATGTTTCAGTTAGATGTAGGGACTTAAAATCCGCTCAACTGAATAACTGACCAGAACACTAAAGGGTTAAGAGTACCACCAAGCCCTCCACACTCATCAAGCTCTGGTCTACTCTGAAATCACCATGTTTATCCTCTCTGCTATTTTGAACGGTGGAATTACTGCTTAGACTGCGGCGGTCAGTGAGTCTTGTGCAGCCGCTTATGGGCCCACCTCCTGTTTAGCCCTGACGAATCTGCGGAATAAAGATGAGGGCTTTTATTTGTGTTGGGCTCCCTGTTCGATCTGTCAGGCGGATTGAAGCTATCCGTCAGAATGCAGCGATAAAAGCCGTGTTACTTTTGGACTGGAGTCACTAGGGCCACATAGAGCATAACTGACCTGTGGGCTTGGTGTGAAAACTGGAGGCTGTGTCTTCGTGTGGAGTGGAATCAGCTCAGACCTCACCGTTACACTGTACAAGTGTTAAGCTGCTAAGTAATAGAGCCATTCTGTTAAGAGAGGGAAAAATGGATTGAAACCACATGTCATGTTGCCCTTCCATATGTGCTGTGCTCCTGCATCATTCTGTAGCTGTCTTCGCTTTATTGCTCAGCAGTAAAGGAAAATGAACGTAACCACATGTAAAATAATGCGTCGAGTCGATAGAAGGGCACTTTAATTAAGCAGCTGCGGTGACACTTTAATTATTCTTTCTTGCGCGCAGAGTCATTTACTTTTTGTTGTTTCTGTCTGTTATCCGAAGACCACAATAGTGGAACAAATCTCATAGTCAATTTGTCTTCACTTCCAGAGGTCGTTGATTCCATGCCAATGAGTCAGTACTCTGCTAATCTGCTATATGCAAATCTGCGAATCTGCCTGGGCTTAAATCTGCCTGTTCGCAAGAGGTTTTGATGGTAAAACTGGAACGTTTTCCAGTGAGACCTTCTCGACAGGGAAAAAGATCCAATTTATTCCCATTTATATCTTCCCCGAATACGCATGACAGCTCTCTATCTTTCCCCGTTCCAGAATGAAATGTGAAGATTGTCAGACTGGTATGTTTGTACAGATTAAAGGGCATGTCCGTCAGAATTACGACTCCGTTCTTTTGGTGGTTTACCTAAGCTTCGGTAATGCCTACTAATACTTCCAAAAGTCTATTTCTGAAGCGGAGTTCAGCAGCCCATTTAAAGGAACATTCCCATAGGAGTCCCATAGATGGTCTAAGCGAGGGTCCAGGAGCCCATTTTTTTCCCTCTCTTCTTTTTTTTGTTGTCTCATGTGCAACACTTGTTTTTCAGTTTGCGCGTACAAGGGCTGAGGCCGTCGTAATGATGGATCCTAAACTGCACAGTGACCAACAACATAGCCAGACCCTGCAATTTTCAGCTGTGGTCTGTGTTCTTCAGGAAAACGCAGAAAGAGAAGAAATGCATGCGGGTTACTATGGAAATGCAGAGAAAGGATGGCTGATACCTGATTTTTTTTACAGTTTGACACGAAGTAGTAACAAAATCTCTATATTCCAGTATATGTTATGTCTGATGCAAATTTGGGATTTGCACTGTGAAACCTGGTAGCATGGATGGCATTTCTACTTCATTAGGTGCACCCACTGTTTTCAGTGGGCAGTGGTGGCCTAGTGGTTAGGGCCTTTGAGACCTGAAGGTCGCAGGTTCGAGTCCTGGCCTGGGCACTACTGAGTTACCCTTGAGCAAGGTACTGTCCCACTACACTGCTCCCCTGTGTGCATTTTAGTGCCATCATCTCCTCAGAATCAGAATTAGCTTTATTGGCGAAGTATGTTCACACACACAATCTTGAAACGAACACCAATTTGTGTCCGGCCTCTAGTACTATTGTGTAAGACAGTGAACATGTAGGATACAGACTGTACTCTACAGTACAATACATTACACATATGATACAATGCTAAATATAATAGACTTTGATACATAATATACAATGGACTGTGCAGACTACAATGTACAGTATACAATGCATATATAGTGTGCTACAATATTTGGAACAATATACAATATATGGTACTATATACTGGACATATGTAATATAAACAATATACAGTATATAGGCTTATTTACATATATAATTAAATATACAGTATTCAATATATAGTATATACAGTATATAGGCATATATACAGTCTACATTACACAGTATATATACAATATACAGAATTTGGTTCATATTATACAATAAAGAGTAGACTGTACAATGTACAACAAATACTGCAGTTATAGTACAAAATGTACAGTGTATGTTACACAAGCAATGTGGAGATTAAAGCAAGGTGATAGAAACTATTCAGCTGTTTATGAGGGTGAAGGCCTGGGGAAAAAAAACTACTCCTGTGTTGGGCAGTCTTGGTGTACAGGGACCTGTAGCATCTGCCTGAGGGGGACGTTGCCAGAGTGTGATTTACCTGTGATGATCTTGTTCTAGTAGAGTACAGTTCTTGTAGGGTGGGCAGGGGGACATCAATGATTTTCACTGTCCTTACTGTTTGTTGAAGTCTATTGTTGTCCTGTTTTGATGGATGCATCATGCAGTTTCCTGAGCAAGTGAAAGTGACTTATTTGTCATTGTGAACACGTTCAATCGTACAAAGTGCACCACAACGAAATGTGATCTCTGCATTCAACCCATCACACTTGCACAAAGCATATAGCAGCAGGGAGCTATGAGAAGTGCCCAGGGAGCAGCGTAGGGGATGGTAATAATAATAATAGTAATAACTTGAATTTATATAGCGCCTTTCACAAACCCAAGGTCGCTTAACATACAAAGGTAGTGGTTAGCGATGTCACCCCACAGCGACAAGGTCCTGGGTTCGATCCCCGGGTCGGCCACAGATGCCTTTCTGTGCAGAGTTTGTGAGCTCCTCTGTGTTGGTGTGTGTTTCCTCCGGGTTCTCCGGTTTCCTCCCACAGTCCAAGGGCTGCAGTAGGTTGATTGGATACTCTAAAATTGCCTGTAGGTGTGAATGTGTATGTGAATGGTTGTCTGTCTATGTGTTGCCCTGTGATGGGTTGACCTCCTGTCCTGGGTCTACCCCGCCTTAGGCCTGCAGTCAGCTGGGATTGGCTGCAGCTTCCTCACCACCCGGAAACCGAGGAAGCGGGTTAAGAAAATGGATGGATGGAAAGTGGAAAAGTAATGATTGAAAAGATAAGATTTTAGTTAAAGGCAGACTTAAAGGCAAAAAGGCAAGAACATCCATGGAGAGACTGAGAAAGAGAATTCCAAAGGTTGGGGGCTATGGCACTGAAGGACCTATCTCCAATAGTGGAAAGTCTTGTGCGAGAAACAGCAAGAAGATTACTGCTGCTAGACCTGAGAGAGCGAGCAGGGGAGTAGGGAACAAGATTATGGAGAGCTTTGAAAGTGATGGTAATTTGCTCAAGGGCACCTCAGTGGTACCCGGGTCACGACTTGAATCTGCAACTTTCTCTTCACAGGGGCATGGTCCTAATCACTAGGCCGCCACTGCCCACTGCCCCAAAAGTGCAACCTAACATTAAAGACTAGTGATTACATGTGTATAGCTCAAACTATGTGCAAGAGCCCATTACTTTTGTAACATCACTCAGCAAATTAGCAATTGTGATCCAGGAGAGTGGATGGGAAGTCTCTGAAAAAAATGATAATAAACTAGGAGCTGAACAGCGTCTCAGGACACTCTGTTCTCTTTCCACCTAATTTGCGGTACCTTCCAGCACTCGTTGTTCTTTTTTTTATTAACACTGTGAGAAATCACTCTTGGCTCAGGCTGCTGGGCCAGTGCCAGGGCTTGCCCCAACGCTAAGGCATTTCCACGGCTGCCATAATTGACGTATAGAAACCACTGTGTCTAGCCGCTCCATAACTCCAGCTAGTCATGCTTCTATTTTATATCCTAAACTTTCCTTTATGGAGTGCACGCTGTAAAAGAAAGGCTGTGATGTTGTTTACAGGCTTTATCGGCTACGCCCCGTACATAAACAAGCTGGTGAAGCAGTGGCACCTTCACGACAACGACGATGACCAGCTCTTCTACACTAAGATCTACTTGGACCCCCTGCACAGGGTGAGTGCACAGCAGTGGATTCTCCAAGTCCACAGCTACTGTGAGCGCTTTTACTTGAACCCGAGCTTGTAACTCCACCACATGTTGTTGTAAAACACACAAAAACACATCACACCCTCAGAAAGCAAACAAACAGGTTAAAAATATACTGCTGTGGCGGTCGCCTGAGGACAAGGGTCACGTTGTCAGTCAATTTAAGCTTTGGTTTCATCTTTTGTGTGTGTGTGTGTGTGTGTGTGTGTGTGTGTGTTTTAGGAGAGCCTTAATATGACTTTGGACCACAAGTGTCAGATTTTCCAGAATCTAAATGGAGCAGTGGGTGAGTTTCAAGAAAATGCCTAAATTTGTCTACATTGTTTGTAAATAGTCAAGAGTGTCTCTTACTGTACTGCAGTGTTCATGGTAATCAAGTAATTGCTAAGAAAAGCTGTTTTCACCTTGAAATTTGAAATTCGAAAAGAGGCCAGATGGGAACCGGATCAACGTGAGAAAAAAACACTGTTTCTTTCACTTGTAGATGAAGTCTTGCTGAAGTTCGGCACCGACCGAGTCCGAGCCAGGAACACTGTCTACGACAGTCTTCCTGTGATCATCCATGGCAACATAAACACCAAAGTAAGTGGCTTCCTTCCTTCTTAGGTCAGAAAACACTGTGGGTGTAAAAAGCAGACTCTTACTAAAACAACGGGCCCATTTCCTGTGCGCTATCCGTCATGTGTGAAGTCTGTTCCCAAACACTCTGTAGTCTTCATGACGTGCGGCGCAGATTTATATGATTCCCTTATTAAAGTCTCCCAGCCGGATCCGGGGGCGTACGCTTTTGACAGACAGTGAATGGGATGAGGGCCTTGTGGCTTCCAAAGAATCCAGCTGATAGTTTACTGGAGGGTGAGAGCCTGAGACAAGTATGCAGTCTTACTGCTCTGCTCTCATGTCAGACCCAAGAGCAGCCTAGGAAAACAGTGGGGTAGGATGTCTGGACGATAGAGTAATCTTCTCCCCTAGACCAGCCTTAGCTTTTCTTCCCGCTAGCCTGCTAAATTTCCATGATAACTTAAACAAACCCTGTGCAGTGTTGAGTCATCTACTCCTAACAGTCAACCATCTGTCTGTATTGTTCTTAATGACTAATCATTGTTGGCCAAAGAATGAACCTTCACACTCCCGTGTTCAGTAACGCCTGGCACCATCCTTTTAGTTATCGGACTTTCAGCTGAGCTGGTCAAACCAGACAGTTAAACTGGGTGTTTAGGGGAAGTTTTAATACATTTTGACACAGTTTGTGACTGTGAAAGTAACTTACATGCATTGTATAACTTAGCTACATCCATCCAAACATAATGGTGTGGCTACCATAGCATAAACTGGATATTGTTGAAGGAAAATACAGTACGTCAGCATTTTTGTTAATAATTCACCCATTGATTAGCATTCGTTTCAGCAGTTCCTTCCATCAAAAAAAAATTGCTAAGATGCTAAGTAGACTTCCAGAATATTTGGGCTAGCGGTTAGGACATTGCCCTGGGGACCTAGGTCGCAGGTTCAAGTCCCGGCCCGGGCACTACTGAGGTTCCCTTGAGCAAGGTACCGTCCCACTGCACTGCTCCCCGGGCGCTGTTGATAGCTGCCCACTGCTCCATCTCTGCAACTGTGATGGGTTAAATCTTTTAGAACTTTCTAGAACCTTGCCCAAAAAAAGACAAAAATTGACCTGTTTTGCCACTATAAATATGAAACTTTTGTGGGCTGTGGTCATAAAATCGACATTTGTGATGAATATATTCGTTTTTATGTAGAATTTTGCCATAAGCAGCTGAGATAGAACACTTAGACGCTTATATAGAGCTTATATAGAAGCAAGTTGTGTAACATTGTGTTGTAGAAGTGATCTAATGTTTTCATCTTCTGACTTAGTGTGCTGAAGTTTTTGTGATAACAGGTAGTTGTGATAACAGGATGGGCAGAATGCTTCCCAACCAATCAGATTGTGTCACCAGATCAGTTGTATAAGTAGTTAATAAGCTATAAATATGTATTCATAGTCACGACACATTATTCTCTACAGGAATCTACAGCCCCATTCATCTCAGTCTTTACAGATTCCTACAAATTAATAAAAAGTATTAGAAAATTAGCATCACTAGCCCTACATTACTGTGATACCAGAGTTTCAAATGAAAGTGTATGTTCCATAGTAAAAATTATATTTGCATCAGTTTTGTTTGTACTTTTGTCTGTTTAATAGATAGAGTAGGTAACGTGGGGTCAAACAATAGACAAGCAAGTCTAGTTGACGATACAACAGGGTTTAAAGCAAGCAAGCAATATGACATGAACGTTTGACTACATTCGGTAACAACATTTGATTTTCTACTATATTATTCATTTAACTGAATGTGCAGCCTAGCAAAGACAAGTTTACAACCTCGACACTCTTCCCCCAGGACAGCTGTTTTTTTTACTAGCGTGTAAGTATTCGTACAATACCCTGTAAGTGTTAAGAAGAAGCAGAAGTGAGTTATTACTGGAGATGGAAGACAGCCGTCTGGTTTATGTCTTCTGTCTCCTTCTAAACATTGAGAGCTTCCCAGTTTCCCTTTTACCCTGTTGGCTTCAGTGAACCCCAGATCATAACAATAATCCACTTCCTAATACGGCCATGTATATCTGTAATTCACGCAAGCCATAATCCAGGATTACCTACAAGGATAACAAGCTTAACTGGATTCTGATCCTGAAAAGAGTCGCATCTGCAGGCCATCTGTCATGGGCACTGGATGTTGGTGGATTGGACGGAGGATTCCTCTTTCGCAATCCTGGCTTCTAGTGATGAAATTCAGCACAGTAGTGTATGCATGTCAGCCTGCACTGGACCTACATCCAACAGCCTGATCACACACAGACTTAAAGTACTGCCTTTCTGGCAGGGAACTGTATGAAAGGCCTTCCGTAAAATGTTTCAGTGTCTGTCACTCTCTGCCTGTTTACTGTGATATGAATGCTGCTTTCCTTCTGTCTGCCATCACCCTTTAATCCTGTTGCAATTATGTCTTGGCACATCACCCAGCTTTTCCTTCTTATATCTGAGAATGTTCTAGACAGAGATAGTCTTTGGCTCTTACACAGTAGTTGAGACTGAAGCGAGACCCAAACATGGTGGAGCCGCTGGCAAATCTTGCCACTGGAATTCCAGCCTCTTTAGAGGGAGTTACCTCAGATGTATTTAAGTCTTGTTAGCTCACCCTGACTTCCCTTCCCTGCCTTGCTAAATCTGCCCTGTTGATATGCTGTAAATCTGCACTTTTCCATATGTTAGAGGATATGGCTTGCACTGTAGAAAATGGCGAAAATTATACACCAGTTTGTCAATATAAATGTGACAGTAAAAACCATTTTGGTCTGCTGTCCTTTGGTGTGACCCAGGAGCAGCCCTGAGAAAGGGTAGACTTGTCACTTTCTTTATGTACAGTAAATCAGCAGTCTAACCAATATGAATGTATATTCTTGGGTGGACATCCATCCATCCATAAATACACACTTTTTTACTGTTTTTAAGTAAATTATCAGCACTGAATATTAATGTAGAGGTAGTTTAGAGTGTTAGCCATCATGTATCCTGCTTAGCCTGATATTTTTTAGCATACTTGGTAATCTCAGTGTCTAGAAGCAGCATCAGCTAAAAGCCTTTAGCTTGGAGTAACATGTCTAGCTTGTGAAAGTGACTGTTTGTTATTGTGAACACACTCAAGCGCAACAATGAAATGTGACCTCTGCATTTAACCCATCACACGTGCACATGTGGACCAGTGGGCAGCTATCAACAGCACCCAGGGAGCAGTGTAGTGGGACAGTACCTTGCTCACGGGAACCTCAGTAGTGCCTGGATTGGGACTTGAACCTGTGACCTTCAGGTCCCATGGGGACCACTAGACTAGACACTAGACACTGCCCACTGAGATGGGCCATGGTAGCTGAACAAGTCTGGTACAGGTGATCAGAAAGCCCCAGTTAAGTGAAACATAGGACTGTCTCTATGGGGTTCTCCTCAGCAGGAGTGAGTGGGTTCCAACAGTAAGAACTTCAACCAGAAGTAGGGCATCAGGATGGACATGTCTTTTCTGATTCTTTTTGAGCTACATAACCATTGGTTTTTTTGCTTCCCTTCTCATGTTTCAGATCTATTTGAATTACTTGGCTAACTACATCCCGAATGCCTGGACCTACGAGCGAGGCTGTGGTGTGTGTGACCAAGACATGGTGGATTTGTCTCAACTCCCAGTAAGTAAACCAACAAGAACCGCAACAGCTTTCTCTTTCCGTCTCGCCACAGAGATCCTTCTTAAAACTATCTCAGCAGTTGGAATACGAACGGATTGCTCTTCATGGTTCATGCATGACAGTATGAGGGTATGTACATTATATTTTAGGCATCAGCCAGAGACACGGTTCTTTCTCAATTTAAACGTTGAGATACACCAGAGCGAGGGAGCTATGATCATCAGGTCCAACAATAACAGACGGCTCGTCCTGCCTCACTCCACACCCTTATTGAAGGAGAATGAACCCTTCTAAGAATCCACTCTAGGAAGAGGAAGCTCCTCTTCGCTGTGGTACAGGAAATGGCTTTCTGGTTTTTAGAAGGGCCCACTTAAAGGGGTGTCACTGTGGACCGGGCTGCTTTTTAGTGGGCTACTTAGTATGGGTTTTCCTGCAGAGGGTAAGTTACAGTGGTAACCCTGAAAATTTGTTCAGTTGGATTTGGCCAACGTTGCAACATAGGAAATCTACGAAAGGAGAAACTCTTCAGTCATTGAACTGTCTGTCGCTCAGTATCCAACCTTCCGACTTACTCACCATAAGATAATTACTCCCACGTGGCTGTTGGCTGGAAGGTTAAACTTTGCCAGCACAGTTTCAGTCTGTCTCAGGTCAGGCTCATGTAGATCTTAGAAGAAGACATCATACCAGAAGGCCTGCTACAAATGTTAATGTCTGTTTCTATTTTGAATTGCACTCTCAGTTTCATTGGCTGTTAGAAGAATCCAGTCTGACTGGGTTGTTGATCAGTCGACACTACCACATTGCATTCAGATATTAAATTCAGTATTTAATATATGAGAATGATATTGTTACTGGGCTGGAACTTGACCAGGAGAGTGTCCCTTGCACACTGTTTAGGTTTCTAAGGTAGTTGGACTCAGTGGTTGGGAGAGAAAACTAAAGTGTGCAAGGGACACACTGCCTCCGAATCAAGTTTCAGATGGATGTAGTGTAGCTCCAGCTTTAATAATACAAGAAAATGCAAAAAAACATATAAAATGTAATATGTTAAATGTATATCGTCCAACAATCCATCGATTTTCTCAAGCGCTTCTTCAATTTTGGGTCATGGGGAAGCAACATGTACACTCACACCTATGGGCAATTTAGAGTAACCAATCAACCTACTGCAGCCTTCGGACAGTGGTAAGAAACCAGAGGAACCGGAGGAAACCCACATGAACATTGGGGAGGGCTTGCAAACTCCCCACAGAAAGGCACATGTGGCCAACCTACAGATTGAACCAAGGATCTTCTTGCTATGAGACGACTGCGCTATGTATATCATACATTAAATAAACACAGAAATATAGGCAATGTAGTATGAAGAATGATGAAATACATAGCAGAGTACGTAACCTCTGTGGTTGGACTCAATGATTCTAGTAAGCTTCATCGTCTCTACCATCTGTGGCAGTAATTGCAATTCAAGGATCGTCATAACCACTTTCAACCTCACCACAGCTGTATGGTGTGGATCATTTTACACAGGATTTCAAATGCATGGAATATTCGTGCAGATGACTGCCACACTAATGAATGAGTGTGCTGAAACACATCCATGTCTTTTGGCCTAAATCAGTGAAGACAGAGTGTTCACTGTTTTTCCTATTCTTTAAAGAGATATTAGTTTTCCCCACTGAATTGTGAAACAGAGCATCATGTCCTATTTCTACAAAGGGGTGAACATTACCACACAGATCAAATTAAGCACCTCTTTTCTTATTAGCCACAGTAATTTGGGTCATTCCGATTTATTTTACTGTATCTTCACACATAGGAATCTGGCACACAGGGGACGTTACTCTCCACATGCAACAAAAAGGACATTTAAAAAGTTTTACTGGCAGGTTGATGGTTGTGAGATTTTTTCCAGAACAGCTAAACTTACTACTGCTACTAATAATAATATTAAGAAAAATTTAGACTAATTTGATGCCTATGAGTCCGAAGTAGAGAGAGAAATAGCAAAAAGAGGTGATAATTCCATAATATCTGTCTTTTCTAAGTGTGTATGATAAATTAGAGGGTACAGGAAGATCTACATATGCATTAAGAGCTTGCATCTCAAAGCGACTGGTCCAGAGCAATGCCATAGCTAGGTCACTTTGGGTGAGTTCTGCTGAAGCACCGGAAGAGTCTAGGCTCAGCATAAGAGAAGCTGCATTCGACTTCTCACAGTTGATATGTCGAGACAGAAAGTGTCCATGACCTTACTCCAAACACCAAATCTCCTCAGCCTCCTCCTTCCCTTCTCTCAGTGTCGCATTCACTGTCAGTTACAATTTAAGGGCCTGTGGCTCCTTACATTCCCTTAATCTATCCCATGGAAAGCAGAACCATCATAGAGCAGGCTAATTACATGCTTCCGCTAGACTGCCATTTCATCCAGACCCAGTGCGATGGTCAAGTGGCTGGGAGAGTGGCAGTGATTGAGCCCTGTGGCCTTCAGCACCGTGTCATGGGAAAGTATCGTCCACCGTCTGACCTGAGACGGCTTCTAACTTCACTGGTGCTTGTCGCATGAGCTGAGAGTTAGTGGCAGTGACAGTTTGTGGAGTATAGTCTGTATATTTAACAGTAAGGTTGTTACTCACATGAAACACAACCTTAGAGGTACAGAGATATAAACAGCACATGCGTCTCAGTTCATATAAGCATCCATATTCATGGTATATGACTTATACTTAACAGCCAGGAGAGTAAGAGCCACTTTAGCATGTTGGGCTCATGACCTGTCAGGTTTTACACCAAAAGCATCATAAAACTGTAGCTGTTTCTCACATCGGGTTTTTAAAGGTCCTTTAAAATATGAAACTGCAGAGATCCAAACATTTGCTGGTGGGGATTAGCATTGTCCCAGGAGTTTGTTTTCATCTTTTAAGTCTGTTCTTTTTTTATTGGATCTGGTGTCAACCAGAGGATGATGGGTTCCCCTTCTAAGTCTTGGTTCCTCCCAAGGTTTCCTCCTCCAGCCTAGGAATTTTCCCAACTCTGTCGCCTTTGGCTTGCTCATTTGGGGCTTTGACTTTGTAAAGCAGTTGTAAAAGCACTATAGAAATAAAACTAATATGAACTGAAAAAAATGATAAAGAAAGGGCTAAAATTCGATTTAAGAGAAATCGCAACTGGTTATGAGATTTGGTCCCAGAAAATAAACAACAAATGAACAACAAACCTAAACGATTGGCTGCTGTTCCATAGCTGTTTATGGTAATTCAGAGATTCTGGAATCCCTCTCTTCAAAATCCCCCACTTTTCAAGAATATTTTTCACGCTGTTGTAGAATGGATTCTACCTTTCACACTTTTGTTGAGTGTTGCCCCCAATTCACACTGTTCTAGAATCTTCCCCTTATAAATGTCTGTTAACACTGTTCTGCAGTGTTCTTCCCCTAATCATGCTGTTTGAGAATATCATTCCTCTTCACAGTTCTTCTCTCCCTTTCACACTGTTTTGGAATATTCTCTCCCATTCACACTGTTCTAAGATGTCGCAAGACCTTAAAACACAGGTGTGCAGCCCACTGCTCATGCGCCTGATGTAGAGTGGGTTAAATTTAAAGGACAAAGTCTTTCTACTTTCATGTGCTCTAGCCATAAGTATTTTGAAATCACACCAAAATAAATGCTGGAAGATTCTCCTTGAATGCAAAGTCAGAAGGTTTCTTTCTGTCTACACAGGAATACCCTCACGTGAGAGTTGGCGTGTTTATCGAGCAGCCGACCCCATTTCTGCCTGAGTTTCTCCAGCGACTCCTGACCCTGGATTATCCTAAAGATAAACTGGACGTGTTTATTCATAACAATGTAAGTGAGCAGCTACAGTCATCCTGAGAAATAACATTACCTTCTAGACACTGTTTCAGTCTGGCCTGTCTCTGACCTCATTCACCCATCTCTCTCCCACCAGGAGGTTTACCATGAGAAGCACTTGCAGGCTTTCTGGGAGGAGAACAAGAATGTATTCCACAGTTTTAAAGTCGTTGGCCCAGAAGAGAACTTGAGCCAAGGGGAGGCTAGGAACCTGGGCATGTAAGCCTCTGTTTTCACCCTCGATAATTTCAGTGTTGCTCAAAAGTATATTCATTAGCATGGCTGAATTATAATAAGACCAAAACTTACTGACGGTAGTTTGTGATCAAAGCACAAACCTTATTCATGTGCCAGAACACAGACAAGCTGCAATTCACAGTTGCAGCTTCACAATCAACACTTTGATTTATGTTTTTAGGTGGTGGAAAGTAATGTTGTGTCTCCCTGAAAGCCAAGTCAGAATTGTTGTTTTTGTGGCTACTGTCTTTACCCTTTTTTGAACTTTCAGTCACCGTTGACCTTTTCTTTCACTACCGGGGGTTTTGATCATGACCCAAATGCAGGGAGAGCTAGAGGACACCACCTTCCCTCCGCAGCTATGTTTCCGAGGTGCACCACCCGGCAGAGGGAGGTGCGTGCTGCCAAACTAGACAAGTGAAGAGGCCGTGTGCTGACAAGAGGTGGAAAACACCACAGCGAACAGCGGTGGAGTAAACCGCTTCCTGCTGGGGTAGAATGTAAACATCGCACAATGTTGTTAGCAGCGAGCTATGCTGGGCCAGCCCTTGGGTCTGCTGGGCTTAAGGGAAAGGGGAATAGGTCTATAGAAGCAGGCGCAGGGCCTCACAAAGCGAACCCGGCTGCATGTGGGGGCTTGCCCCAACCAGATGTGGACCTCCCTTGCCACACCAGCCATTTAGGGAGTCCTCCTTTCACTGGTCCTCGTCTGCGCCCCCTTGGCGCGTCTGCTACTAAGCTAGGGAACCCTAATTTGAAGAGCGAGTGCAGGCAATCTAAGCCTCTACTGGCCTGGCTGTGCACTTGCCAGGGAACCAGAGGAGGGAGTCCCCCCTGTACTATATCCCTAACATAACACATTTTCATTTCTTTGGTCATTTTTGTTGTTCACTTTTGAAATGACCTTACAATGCGTACTGACTCTGGTCCATCAAGACTGGGAACTTACAACTCAGTGCCTTGTTCGCACCTCTCATTTCAATTTGAAACACATTAATCATTCTAACATTAGGTATATCTGGGTGGTTCCTGACCTTCGACTGAGCTTATGCTTCATTAGGTTAATGTAAACCAGGTGTGCTGGTGGTGTCCACATGGTCATTGCATCTGCATTGAGAAGAAAAGGAAAAAAACTTGTTCTCGTAACTTACTATTACTTTTTCTCTGTATTGAGGCTGTTATATAGTTTTTACAATTGAAAATACACCATTTGCTTTAAATTCAAAAGCTGAAAGTCTAGAGATTTTCAAGCAACATGTGTGTTATGCCAAATGGACAGTGTGTACGTACAGTGCATTGAGGACTTGCTGCCTAACAGAACTAATCACATCTTTTGTTCTAATACCACTCCCTGAATGTGGGTGCTTTATATGTTACATGGTTGACTTCAACACTGTAAAGAGTGGGCTTCTAATGATGCAGGGTTTCTTTTCAGTACACTCAGAACAGTGTTTTTTGTTTCAGTTTGAGTCCATAATAATCCATATCAGGTCACTTTCATCATTTGAAGTTTACAGCAAACTGAAGACACTGACACAGTAGTGCAATAATCTCCTTAGACTGATGAACCGAAAACAAATGCATCAGACCATAAACTGCTCGTTTCCTCTTTCTTTGTGCTTTTGCTGAGCAGGGACCTGTGTCGGAGGGATCTGGAGTGTGACTACTACTTCAGCATCGATGCAGATGTCATGCTCACCAACAGGCAGACGCTGAAGCTCCTCATAGAGCAGAACAGGTATTGCCAATGACTGTCAGTGTCAGCAATCCAGAACATTTCTACAGAAGCTCTTCGGTGTCTGGTGTGGGACTGCAGTCGCACAAGTGCTCAAACCATGGGAATGCTGCTGCCGACCAAAACAAATCTCCCTCTGTGTTAAAATTAGCCCAGACGGCTTCCTGTTTTCCGCTGGCGTTTGGAGAAGCCGCATCTTTTGAGTTTTGGAATGCCACTTTGCATTAGTCCGAAAAACAAACTGTAAAGCAGCAGCTTTGATGAGCAAATGTCTGTAAGACGGTCGTTCTGACCATGTATCAATATTTAGCAGGGCTATAGAGAAAACTCTGCTCTGGTATTTTTAAAAAAGCTGTGGGAATTCTCTGCTGGCCTTGAGCTGTGGGGCGAAAATGTAAATCGCAACCTTAGAAATGTGGGTTTTTATTGTTTCGCATGCACATTGTCAAGGGCCTCTATAATTTTCTGTAATGTATTTTCAATGACATGTTTTGCTCACGATAGCATTCTTTATGTGCTCTAGTGGCAAGTACTGGAGAAGGGTTTGAGTATTGGGCTGCGTTACTGTCAATATTACACCAAACACTTACTTAGCTGCTTCACTGAGCAGCTGTTGAGTTGTTAAAATAAAGATTTGCCTCTTTCCCAAACTACTATCAGAATAGAAAACTTACTTGACTTTAAAATAAGGATATAATCATTTATACTGTATTTTACACTGGTGTGGAGGTAAATGTATTTTTGGAGGAATTATTCAACCACAAATTCTAATGTTGGAAATAATAATAAAGGAAAGCTGGTTAATTAATTATTGACACTTTTGGTACAAAAACCCCCAAAAACATTATACAAAAAATGGAATAGAATGTGGCCACTTTATACTTTGCTCGAATGTTTACTTGGAGACAGAAGTTTAGTATTTGTTAACTGAGGTCAGTTGAGACATTGTGTGGAATCATGCTTGTAAAGCACACCAGTTTTATCTTAACTGACACATGCACTTTTACTGCCCTTCTGTTTACATTCCCTCAGGAAAATAATTGGCCCCCTTGTCACTCGCCATGGCAAACTGTGGTCCAATTTCTGGGGAGCGCTGAGCTTGGACGGTTACTACGCTCGATCTGAGGATTACATTGAGATTGTGCAAGGAAAGCGAGTGTAAGTGTGTTGGGAGCTCTCCAAGAGAAGGGCCTGTGTTTTATGACCTACACCACAGTGCTGTGGTCCCATTATCGTTCTTTGATTAGAAAATGCATGACACATTTCCTACTCGAATGAATTATGGCATACAAACAGACTTCCCAGCTACAAATTTGGCAAGCAGCTCATGCTCAATATTTTGCACTTTGAATAGATGATAATTGGCGATTATATCATGGGATCTTACCACAGACGAAAACGGAGAAATGGATAACACATGTCCCTAGCATAATACAATAAACTAGCAGAGATGGCTAGTTATAGCCTATAATGAAAAGGCCAGGGAGTCAAACAATATCATTTATAGTGGAATTAAAATGGTCCCTTTTGTCTCTTTTTTCCCCCTTTCCAACAGCGGGGTGTGGAACATTCCGTACATGGCCCACATTTATCTTGTAAAAGGCGAGGCTTTGAGGAATGAGCTGAAAGAGAGGAACATGTTTGTCCTGGAGAAGCTGGATCCCGACATGGCTCTGTGTAGAAAGACCAGGGAGCTGGTGAGACTGATAGCACACAAACTTACGTTAGCATGCCGGAAAGACTAGCGTACTTTAGATAACCTATTAAGCATTTTAATGAGAGAGGGGGCTTTTCAATTTAAGTGATTCATGTCTTAAGTGAATTCTTAGGTGAAAATCAGATGCTGCAAAATTTTTGCCAAAAGTTGATTTGCTAAGATGTATTTTCTCTTAAACCTTTGCGTTTTTGCTTCTGCGCAGGAGCTATGAGGCTAACATAGCTAACAAGTATAGGAAGCTTATACCTCGCCGGTTTGCAAAATGCATGCCTAAATCATCACACAGTCGCCTCAAACTGCATGTACTCAGTCAAAGTGGTTGCTACTACTGTAGTGACAGTATGACATACAGTGTCAGAAATCACATAAGCCACATAAGTCTTTTTGATATCACTTAGCAACTTAGCATGGTTTGAGGCAAGGGTAGAATAATGTAGGCATGCAGTTTACACAGCGCTGACTGGTTACCTTACATTAGTCTTTTAGCTCCAGAGCAATAATAAAGTAGCCAGCATTGAGACTAAACATATTTTGGAAGATTAAATACATTGAGTAAATGGGAAAATATATATTTTTTGGCGAACTACTGTTGTAAGCAAGTGGAAAAACTGTGGTTTCTACAATTTTTTATATTTGTATTAAAGCGACTGCATAAATTATATAAACATGTAATGTTTCCCAAACTATTCCATTACATGCACCGATATTTCATAAATTTTTATTAAATTTGCATTTAGTGTATTGCATGTGTATTGACATTTAGACTAGCTGATTTTGGAGGCAAATTGTGATTTACCTTCAAGCAGACGCCTCCATATTTTTCTTGAAAGCCCCTTAATTTCACAGTTTTAGTTTGTCAATGTCATGTTTCTTAATGCTTTCAAACATCTGCTGCACTTCTGTGATAAAGACCGGCAAGTAATAAAAAACCGGCAAGTATGTGTCTCAGTGTATCAGCGTGCTGTTTGTGTCAAAGGCATGACGGTTATGTTTATGTTAGCATCTGTGGTGTGTTCAGTGTCTTTCCTCTCCATTTGTGCCTCATCATCCTGTGAGAACTGAAATGTCTGGCTGGCTTTCTTTGTACTCCCACACTTTTCAAACATGTCATTTTACTCAAAACTTCCTAATTCAGTCCCTAAAGAGTTTCGCCAGCACAGCAAATCCAACAAATCCCAAGGCTTGATTTGGGGGTGAGGGATCTTGTTGGATTGAAGTTGTTGCGTCACTTAATTTTGATTCTATAGCTTTGGATGTACCAGGCATTTTTCAACATTACTATTGGAGCCAAGGTGGTGGTTACAAGGGCTACAAGATTAATAGTATTTCTGAATACTTATATTAAATAAGAGATTAGTTAGATTTACATTCAATTTCACAATAAAGAAAAGGTCTGTATTGGCTGCACACCCAGTCAGAGACCCACTATTTGAATGTATGGCTTTATCTCATACAAAGTGCTCTGGAAAAAAAATGTGGACCAGGTGCAGATCTTCAAGGACTGGATTTGGAACTTCTCCCCAAATATTTACACGTAGATGTTCAGCATGTTCATCATAAGGCCTACCTCTCTAACGTAACACTGTACGGTGCTTTGCGCAAATCTCTTCTTCTCCCAGCATGTGGCAGAAACCAAGCCCCTCTCGTTCTTAACCGTCCAGTCTTGGTCTGTTCTGCACAGGCATCTCCTCTCTGCTGAAAGGGTGAAACACGCTCGAGTATTTGGCGTCTACATACTACATTTTCCCTGTCGCTCACTTGTTTTTAAAGTAGATCTGGAATTTACATGGTGCTTTTCCTTCATTTTAGACAATACAGAGAGAGAAAGACTCTCCTTCTCCGGAATCATTCCATATGCTCAGGCCCCCAAAGGTTTCCATACATTTCTTTGATTATTCTACATTATTTTCACTCTTTTATGAACACAAACATGTTCTCTGCTGTTACAAATAGAAGCATCACTTTTTCAAACGGTTCACGAGTGACCTAGTTCACTATTGACTCTAAAAAACTGATTATGTGTATTTTGTCTGTGTAGTGTTCATGCATTATGTCTTACGTTATATGACCTGTTGACATAATACATCAGATTATTTGTGTAAGAGTTATTGAGAATTTTTGGAGACTTATGATCAATACGCATGACCAGTGAACTAAATGCTACTTTATTATCCCCAGGAGAATGGATAACACAATTAAATTACCTGCATGCCTTTGTAGACGAACCGAATGTTTGATTCAATGCTGAGATCATGTTTGAATGCAATCTGATTGGTCCCTGCCAGACAGATGTATTCGGAATCTCTGACAAAGCCCTTTGTTAAAGTGATGCTGCTAGCTGAAGGGTTAACGGTTACATTTTTTTCTTCGTTTGTTTGTTTTTGTAATGGAGATGGCAAGAAAGCACCAGTTTTCAGTCATAGCTTATCTGCAGTTTAAATTTCCCCCGCTCCCTCAGAACAAAGTCCAGGGAAGACAAGGAGTCAATAACTGTCAGCTGTCTCCTAGAACTTGACGCATTGACTGCTTTTTCCAAGGCCAGAATCCCCAAGCGCACCACTAACATAAAACTTATCCCTTCCCAAACTCCTTGACCTGTCTCAGTTTAGGCCGCAACACCTGCAAAAAAAATCAACCCAAATGCCAATGTCATCGTTGGTGTTAGCTTTGTCCAAGCTGAGCGAAGCAGGTAAAACGTAGACTGAGAAGGAGTCTTGGAGGCTCACGAGCTCAAATGCCCCTCACTGCCTGCTTTGTAGAGGAAAGGAATCACGATTCCTGGAGTTTGAAACGCAGCACCAAACTGTGTTCCTGTCCCCTCCCTGTTCCCTTACACCATTCAGATATGAGCGCAGATTAATCAGCGTAGATTATGTCTTTTTAAGTAACAACAGGTGGATTTTTCACAGTATCATCTTTTAACCAGTACTGTTTCTTCTTACTATTAACCCCTTAAACCCCAGATTTTTTGTATATTTTTAAACATAAACGTGACTCAGCCTCAATTTTCCATGTAGTTTCTGAATATTCTGCCTCAGGATTTAACAAGCCTGGGATTTAAGAGGTTTACTTCACTTTGGTTAAATGCAATCTTACTTGTTTTCTGTGTATTTGTGACTCACAGCTTTCTCTCCGTATGCTACAGGGCGTTTTCATGTATATTACAAACCGTCATGAGTTTGGAAGGCTTATTTCTACAGCCAACTACAACACCTCCCGTTTGAACAATGACCTATGGCAGATATTCGAGAACCCAGTGGTGAGTAAGCAGATGTTCCTCTTCATCAGAAGTTGCTCACTTTGAGGCAATACTGAATGTTAACAAGCAGACACACTTTGCGTTCTGTAGAAACCTCTTTAGTGGAATATGAGAGGAGTTGTTTGGTGACTTCTCAGTGACCTCACCCTCAGTGTTTAGTCAAGCTAAGCTCTGCTCGGTATGTGGGGCCTTTAAATCGACAAGCCCGATGCATTACTTATCCTCTTTTTCTCCACAGGACTGGCGAGAGAAGTATATCCATCCCAACTACACGCAGATCTTCACAAAAAATGGCCTGGAACAGGTAGAGGCATGGCGGAAAGGGCTGTCAGGGTTGCTAGATGACGATCAGTGGCGTTTCTAGTCATGTCTCATTGAACTGAGCTCACGTTGAGAAACATGTCACGACAGTTTTCGAGTAAAAACAATCTTCAGAGACTGTTGCTTTCCTGGAACTGTATGTTCACTGGTGTCCCCAGCTGTCTGGACTGATGCAGATGTGCTTACCCTCACTGTGTGTGTGTGTGTGTGTGTATGTGCAGCCATGTCCAGATGTCTTCTGGTTCCCTGTGCTGTCTGAACGGGCTTGCGATGAGCTGGTGGAGGAGATGGAGCACTATGGGTCATGGTCCGGTGGAAAGCATGAGGTCAGTTAAGACTGTCGTTGGAATACATTGCTCAGACAGACCGAAGATCTACATCAGCTTTGAATAGCAGTCAGAGTTCCTGGAAAACTGAGGGAAGTCTTGTGGTTGTGGTTAGTCAGGAGTATATTCGAACACCATGTACAGGCCATATAAGTGCATGCACAGATAAATGAGGTGTGAGTAACGGGATCAGGATTTCTTCCTTTATCTCCAACATTATGCAGCATAGTGATTAAGTGGTGGTGTGTGCAAAACACAAAGTCAGTAAGGATTTAAGATGGAGTAAAAGAAAAAGTCAAGTGTTTATAGTTTTACATTTTGCGGTCGATCGTTCAAGACAACATTTTGTTCAGTGGTCACTGAAATTTGGGCTGCACAGCCCACTGCCCCTGCACCTGGTATATGTACACTGGTGTCATGAATGGGACACTGTTTACAGTGTGTGAGTGACTCATAATACGAATAAAATCACAATTATTTAATTATTACATGGACTAGAATGCAAATTGGCTGAATTATTCTTAATGTATAGTGTGAGAGAATCCTGAACCTCTTGGCAGACACTGAAAAAACAGTGATATTCCGTTAACCCCTTTATTAATCAGTGAACTTTAATGAAGGAACATTTACAGCATTTGGCAGATGCTCCTACCCAAGAACTAGGATTAGCACTTCCTCTCAGGAACAGTCCTCTTTTGCAATGAGCATGTTTTCCCTTCACAGGACAGACGCATCACTGGAGGCTATGAGAGTGTCCCCACCGACGATATCCACATGAAACAGATCGATTATGACAAGGAGTGGCTCCACTTTATCCGAGAGATCATCTCGCCCGTCACACTGAAGGTCTTCTCTGGATATTACACCAAGGTAGGTCTGGACCCTCTTAGGCTAGGCTCTGGAAGGCACTGTGCCATTGCCACTATAGACATTGCCATTGCTTCCAAGTCTGCTAGTAAAAGCAATGGAGTATTGTGCTGTGTGAAATCATGTCTGTGCTGCTGTGATGGCTTTAAAAGGCCATTTTGACAGATTTAGCAGCTATAAACCTTCTCTGGCTTGCTCTCTCCTGTGCCCTGTGTGCTTGCTGGATAAGCTCTGTGAGTTTTTTGCTTGATTTGACTCATGGAATGTTGGCTACAGTAAACACAGCTTGCCGGCTGTTATTTTGGAGTCTCGCATTAAGAAAACAGTAAATTTCGGAAAGGAACAAATAATGACGGCTGTCGGAGCTGCTGTTTGCGCAGGAACCTTTCCTTTGTGGAATGTGAATGGAGAAATTCTCCAGCGCTCACACGGACATGGTTCACTCCCTATGCAACAGCAAGGCTGACGGCCGTGAGAGACTTGTGTCAGGCTTTGATGTTGCTTGTTCTCTGTGTTACAGGGCTATTCTATCATGAACTTTGTGGTGAAGTACACTCCTTCAAGACAGGCCTACCTGAGACCACACCACGACTCCTCCACGTTTACCATCAACATAGCACTGAATCAGAAAGGCATAGATTTTCAGGCAAGCACATGATCACGTTTTGCATTGTTGCAGCAAAATCACCAGGGTTCAGTTAAAGCTGCCTTCATCTGCCACAATGAATATTGTACATTTAGTTTCCTGACCCAAATGTTGGTCAAGAAGGTCGCCAAATCACCGGGTCAAATCCCAGGCCCCGTACAAGTGCCACTGAGTACACGTGAGCGAGGTACCGTCCCCCAGCACTGCTCCCTAGGCAGCTGCGCACTGATCCTACAGAGATGGATTAAATGCAGAGGCAACCTTTCATTGCGATGCACTGTGTGCCATGATGGTGTGTTCACAATGACACTCACTCATTCATTCTGATGCCAACCTCTGGTTGCAAGGCAAAGCAAGCCAGGTTTATTTATATGGCACATTATCATACACAAAGGTCATTTAATGTGCTTTACAGAGATAAGTATGAAAAAGTAATAAAATAAGGAATAAAATCAGATCAGAAGAAAAAAAGAGCTAAAAGTGCTGATAAAAAATAGAATTTTAAATAAATGAAGACAATACACATATCTTAGAGCCTCTCAAGTCAAGTCAAGTCGGCTTTTATTGTCATTTCAACCATATACAGTTCACACAGTACACAGTGAAACGAAACAACGTTCCTCCAGGACCACGGTGCTGCAGGAAACACAGGACCACAAACACTACACAACTAACAACATAAAGTGCATTGTGTACAAGGATGTGCAAACGTTGCAGGACAGTGCAAAGACAGACAGGTACAAAACAAGACAGTGCAACAGTGACCAGTGCAGTTATGGGACCACCAGGTGTGAGGTAGCAGGACGTGCAAAAGTACAACACTGTGATTGTAACCTGCTTAATTAAAGTGGAACACGTTTAAAGCTTTTTTTTTTAAAGCAGGCAACAGTTCTGAGCTGAATGAGATCTAAGTAGTAAATGTAGAGGACCGTTTCCCTGGTCACTGGTATGTAATACCTGATATGTCAAAATGTAACATATTAGTAGTCACAGATAAGACAACAGACCATCTGTTGTACCACATGGTTCAGTTATCTGGGCAGTGGTGGCCTAGTGGGTAGGTCATTGCCCTTTGGATGTCTCGGCCCGGGCACTACTGAGGTACCCTTGAGCAAGGCACTGTCCCACTACCCTGTTGGCGTGTGCACGTGTGATGGGTTAAATGCAGAGGTCACATTTCGTTGTTGTGCTTGAGTGTGTTCACAATGACAAATAGTTACTTTCACTTTCAGTACCAGGTACATTTATAATCCCTCGTTGGAATTCGAGACCCCTGGTCTGATCTCAGTCATATCTTGATTGGTTATTAACCAAATATTTTCTCAATTTTCTCAAATTTTTTGACAACTTCTGGATGACCTTGACGCTTCTAACCACAAAGATCTAAGACTTTGTCATCACAGTTTTGCAAGTGGGAAACCGGACCACCTGATGAGCACATGAAGGCAGCATTACCCCTGCAGTTCTTTTCACTAGTCATTGTACAGCACTGTGCATAAGCTTTAGGCCCCTGTGTTGATAGTTTAAAGCCATTTGTCTGAGTTTCTGCAGCACAAACACAAGTGAACATTAGAATCAGTGCAAACGAACAGTGCAGCAGCGCGAAGAATGAAGATCTGTGTGTAAACAATAGTCGATGGTGTGTGAGCTGTAAGAAGACACAGGTTCGGCTCCAGGCGACTCCTCCAGTCGCTGCATGGATGTGTGTGAAGCTCCATCAGCGACTGGTTTCATCTAATGAAGCACTGATTGAGCCCAAACCAGCGATTTGATGGGAACTACAGTAACACTGGACATCCACTAGAAGAGAACTCTGGGAATGGTGCAGTGGTGGCCTAGTGGTTAGGACACTGCCTTTGAGACCTGAAGGTCGCAGGTTCGAGTCCCAGCCCGGGCACTAC
>JBBPDA010000009.1:1289699-1300372 GCA_037974385.1 Arnoldichthys spilopterus | reverse complement strand
AAACACACAGCATTACAGTCTGGACTGTCTGATTACTGCCCCCCACAGGTAAACACACAGAATTACAGTCTGGACTGCAAGTTGGAGTTAAACAAAGGAGAAATATTGTGAATGTAACATCATATTGAAGTGAGTCAAAAACCGCTATAAAATGCCTACGTTGCTCGGAGCGTATTCATTTATCCACAACTTGAACGCCCATGTGATGGGCTGGGCCTTAGAGCTCCTAAACAATCAATTGGAAAAATGGTGGGCAGTGGTCAGGTGATCAGGAACTTGCCTTTATTCCTCCCAAGGTTTCTTCCTACTGCTAGGGAGTTTTTCCTTGCCTCTGTTGCCCTTGGCTCTTTGGGGGCTCGGACCCAGTTTCTGCAAAGCTGCTTTGTGACAACGTCAGTTGTAAAAAGCGCTATACAAATAAACTTGACTTGACTTGCCCATGTAATCAGATGGTCTGACTGAATCAACTGATTGATAAAGAGGACTTAGATGAGGTCCTGTTTGTTTGGTATAAAAATCTGGTTCTTTGTGGACAGGTCTGGACATCCCTGGTCTTGGAGACAGAAGAAAAAGGCTTAAAAGTGTTTTGACAGCTCATTATTTGAGTCACAAAAAAAAAAAAAATTGAAACTAAAAGCTTAAGAAGAGATGTTGACAATGAAAAAGTGACTATTCGTCATTGTGAACACACCCCATCACACCACAATGAAATGTCATCTCTACATTTAACCCACATGTGGATGGAGCAGTGGGCAGCTATCAACAGCACACAAGGAGTAAACTAGCAGGACAGTACCTGGGTCAAGGGTACCTCAGTGGTACCTGAGCCGAGACTGGAACCTGCAAGCCTTCATCAGAAGGGTAAATCCCTCACCACTACCCAACTGCCCACTATTATCATCCCGTGACAGCTGGCAATCAAAAAATGCCTGTGCATCTGGCAGACAAAGGCTAAGGCTAACAAATACCCCATGTCAGCATCACATGAGCATTCTGTTCCATTCAAACAGGGCATCTCCAAATGTCATCCCTGACATCCGCACAAAATGACTCAACTCACCCAATCAGGGCGCTTGGCACTGCGAGATAAATGTGGTTCTTTCGGGAGAGAAAGTACAATCTAATATCTACAGCATCCATAACGTGCAAGCGCCCTGATAGCCCGGAACATGGCTCTATTGCCTCAGCTCATCTGGGAGAGCTGACAATTTTTCTCTTACGAGCCTGGAAGCAGAGGCAGAGCGGAAAAGAGCCAGGAGAAACCAGATTGGCAATATTTATCTTGGTCTGAAAATAGGGAGAGCTCAAACACTGGGGGTAATTTTAACCTCTGGAGATATTGCCAGGGAATTGCCACATGGCGTGGACCTCTATGCTCTGGCTTGAATGAGATGGAGACTTTAGTACTTTTCACTTTCCTTAGTGACCGCTGCAAGAGAGAAAGGTGCATGTTTTTTCCATATTAATTACACATTCGTGGCATTTTAGCACCCAGGAACCAGCAGAAAGACATAAGTGTCTCAAGGTGAAGAGCTGGCGTTCGCATCAGCTGAGAACAGCCATTCATTAAGTGCTGAATAAAAAGCAACTGAAAAAACAAAGACTAGTTGGCAGTCCGAGGCGTGAAACAAAGTCCTCGTGGGAAATGTTTTGTTTACCCGCACCGACTGAACGCCAATCAATAAGCAGCTCAGAACCTATTAGCCTCCCTGAACTATTTAACACCCACCACACCCCATTACCCAGAGCAGTCAATGATGTTTGTCACTATAATACGCTTAGCGCCATTTTCTATTAGAGCTATCACAGTTATCAACCTGTAGCTCCTTATTGGAGGGGCGATGGTTAGCTCCTGCTTATCCATTATATGGACATCTAAGCCCCTCAGTGCATTCCTCCCATCCACTCCGAGGCTCATTGAGTTTCCATTCTGAATATCGCAGTGCTTGTGGTTTTATTTCCCCCTCCTGCTTTGCTTATTTTTGCTAGGCGTTCCGTTCAGAACTGACCATCGTTAGTATCCAAAAGACATTCAGTAGGGCTTACCCACGCTATACACCTCACTGCACTACTGTTCTGCAACCTGGTATAGGCAACCATTTATGCAGACACAACTGAGTTCCATTACCTGTACCAAACAAGCTATTTGCACATTAACGTTTGCACAACAGTGTAGTTTTAATTTGAGTTTTGCCACTTTTCTACATTTTCTGTAGTTAAATCCGACTGCACATTCTGCATCTACATTCATTCATCATATATTTCTATATCTTGTATTGCAAACATCTTTTACACCTTTTCACAGATTCATTTTACATTTATTCATTTGGCTGACTTCCAGGACAGAGGAAACAATTACTTTTAGTGTGTATAGATTGTTGTGTGTATATATGGTTCATTGTTAGATTTATCACTATATATAGTATATATTATATATACAGTGGGTACGGAAAGTATTCAGACCCCCTTCAATTTTTCACTCTGTCATATTGCAGCTATTTGCTAAAATCATTTAAATTATTTTTTTCCCCTCATTAATGTACACACAGTACACCATATTGACAGACAAAAAAAATAATTTTTGAAATTGTTGCAGATTGAAATATCACATGGTGCTAAGTTGACTCATGAATACTTTCCGAACCCACTGTGTATATATATATAAATATATATGTATGTGTGTGTGTGTGTGTCTGTATGTATATATATATATATATATATATATATATATATATATATATGATAAATATCTTATGAATGTACATACAGAATATCCAGTTGCAATATAAAAACAGAAAATGTGTAAATTGGCATAAACTGCCTGCCTATATACACACACTTATAGATTGTTGTGTGTATATATGGTTCATTGTTAGATTTATCATTATATATGTATGTACCAATGATTGTGATGCCTTTTAGCTTGTATTTGATGGTGCAATCTGTCACTGGTTGCCTTTTTTATGTGCAACTTCCAAGCTCAATAAATCAAATTCCACTCCGGTGTCATATTAGGTTACATTACCTGCAAGTTCAATCAATCAAATTCTGCCACTGCGTTGGGTTAAGTTGCACCATCTTGCCTCCTAATGGACTTTAATTTTCCCAGCGAGGATACATCACCTCTTAAGCATCTCCAGAAAGTGCTAAACATATTTATAGCACCCACTCCTGAAAAATAAAGTAAAAACAAAAGTCTTTCAGAGGATTCGGGGTCAAATTAAGCATTGGGCTGATAAATCTGGCCCCTGGGTTTTCCTCCTAAAAAAAACAAAACCATTACTTTAACACTTGACTATTTTAAATGACTGCAGAACTCGGTTTCTACACTTGGAAAGAAGGCAGAAATGGTTTTCTGTGGGTGCTCCCCAAAATGAACTACACCTCCTGAGCATTACTCAGGTCCGAGTTTCTGCACTAAAACAATTTATATTAGTTTGCTTTTTTAACTTTAGTGTGCTGTATTATACCATTATACCTCACCAATGTTGTTAAGTGCATAAAACAAGCTTTTCGCCGTGTGATCAGCGGTGGCATTTCTGAGGTTCTCATTTCTGTCATGAAGAATTCACTCAATTTGGACTTTTGCTCTTAAACACTCAGGGACTGAATGATAAACACACACACACACACACTTACTGTAACTAGCCCATATTTTAATATTTATTATTTATATTTAACATTACGCTGCTACCTTCTTGCTGCTCGCTGTGTCATGTTTACATCTGCTTACATTGTGTTCTTCATGTATTTCCCTGCTCCTGGAAGAACGTTGTTTGGTTTCACCGTGTGAACTCTTCATGGTTCAAATGACTTGACCCACCTACAGAATAGTACAGCAAGTATCTATGCCATACATACACACACACACTCACACACACACCATACTGTACAAACTTGAGAAAGTGATGTTTAAAGTGTTTTCGCTCTCAGTTCTAAAATAAATGGAAATAACATTAATACAGTAAACAGTGTTTCTGCATTAATCCGTGTGTTGGTTTGACCATTCCCATAGTTCTCCCCTAGTGGACGACCAGTGTTACTGTAGTTCCCATCAAATCGTTGATTTGGGCTCGATCAGTCCTTCATTAGATGAAACCAGGTGCTGGTGGAGCTTCACACACATCCATGCAGTGAATGGAGGAGAAATCTGGAGCCAAACCTGTGTCTTCTAACAAGTTCGCACACCATCAACTGTTTACAGTCAACAGCTCCTTCTTATTGTTTTCACTGCTTTCTTGTTTGTTTGCATTGATTCTAATGTTCACTTGCAGCTCAAACAGCTTTAATGTATTTGCACATGTATGCAACATATATATGTATGTGTGAGATATATGTGGAGCAATTATCACCACATAGCCATTTCTTCAACGTTGCGGTCAATTCATGTGCACATATCTATTCATGTGCAATTACAGTACATCTTAACTCTGCTGCTCTCTATCCACTAGTGTTGCACTTATCCTGTAAATAACTTTGTAAATGTCTTTGTAAATATCCTCTTTCTTCATTTTCCACTGTTATTATACCACCTGAATCCATTAGCACCAGCACCTTAACCCCAAATCCTATGCCTCTGGAACTGTATAGAACACTTTGTGCTCACCTTTTGTCTTACTTTCGTACATTGCACAAGCAATATTTCTATTTTTGTCTTAAGACATCTAAAAGATTTTGCCCCAAATGACATTTCTTTGTATTCATACAGTGACAAAGTTCATATCTTAATTGTCAGGGAAGTCTGCCGCTTTATTCTACTCTGCTAGACTTCTAATTATTCATCTCCCGACGCCCTATAGGTATAATACAAGGTAGAGCATATACATATCTAGATATTGCAATGTGAGGCAAGTGTGGTGCACTCCCGGATAAACAGCAGAAAAAAAGAAGCAAAAGAAGCAGCATAACAATTTGACTGGATATGTGCACATGGTCCTACGCGCTTGGTAATTGGTACAATATCTGTGCATGTGTAATTGACTGAAATAGTTGCATATCTGTGAATGTGTAATTGACGGAAATGAGTTATCTCTGCGGAATTCAGGACGCGTTGTTTATCATTTTCTGTCAGTGATAAGCAAGCCGTACCGCCCCGACCAAAACCGGGATCTCATGAAAAACGACAAGGGTTGTTTTGCAGAGAACTAGAAGACAAGCAAGATAGAAAAATCTCCCAGACTGGAGGAGAATACACATGGTCACAGTTTTAATGAGACTATTTGTCATTGTGAACACACTCTAGCACCACAACGAAATGTGACCTCTACATTTAACCCATCACACGTGCACACGTGGAGCAGTGGGCAGCCATCAACAGGGCCTGGAGAGCAGTGTAGTGGGACGGTACCTTGCTCAAGGGAACCTCAGTGGTGCCTGGGCCGGGACTTGAACCTGTGACCTTCTGTTGAGGGCAATGTCCTGGGCAAAGATCATTCTGAGACTTAAATCCCAGGCTTAGTACATGCAAAGGTGTGTTGATCAGTAATTATATGGACTACACTGCAATATAACATTCATAAGTTACAGAAATGTGTGAAATTTGGACCCATCGGCAAATTCTGGCCATTTAAAGGGTTCGGACATTTCGGAGCACGTTGCTTTTGCCGTGGTGTCAGTAATGGTGGTATGATTTCTATCAAACTCACCACTTTGTTCATGGTTTTCAAGGATACACTGCACCATGTTCACCATGCTGACCTATCTATCGACGCCTTGTTCCAAAGAACAAAGATCCTATTGGCAATAGAGAGGCGGCTGGCCAGACAAAGGAGCATCAGTGATGCATTTTTAATGGAGCTGGTAGCCACACTTTGCCCCTCAGTAGCTCTCTGTCTGAGACTGACGCCGCCGAAAGAACCCGACTGTCCTTGGACTGGCCTAAGCCACATTAAAATGCATGTTCAAACCAGTGGGGATAGCGCAGACTCTCTCACCCTCGCCTTTCAGCCTAACTCGTCGGCTCTGAAGGCGGCTGTGTGAACACAGCATCAGAAGCTGGAGAGAAGATGGAACAGTAGTGTTGCGGCGCTCACCCAGTGGCTCTTCGATCTGTTCGGAGAGGTTCTTTTGCTGTTGAAAGGTTTGTTGCTTTGAACCGTGTTTCCCAGCAATGCTATACCTGAAGATCCATCAGCATTGTGTGCATCTATGCGATGGTTCAACAAAAAAAAAGTGTTATACATAGGAGATGTTATGTTTAATGCCAGTTTGAAGGGAATCTGTTGCTGTGTGTAGTTGGACGTCTTGGTTTGCCAAAAACAAATCCTTTTCGCCACGTTTTTGTCATTTTTGACATCAAATGTAAAAAATATACAAGGAAAACGTGGTTCCACATTATGCAAATCATTTACATTTACAATTATTCATTTGAAAAGTGACTATTTGTCATTGTGAACACACTCAAGCACCACGAAACGTGACCTCTGCATTTAACCCATCACACGTTGAGCACCAGGCAGCTATCAACAGCGCCCAGGGAGCAGTGTAGCAGGACGGTAGTAAGGTACCGTCCCAGCTGACGCTTTTATCCAAAGCGACTTCCAAGGAAGTCCACAGGAAACGGTCAAGCATTTGATCTGCACAGGGCGACACTGATATAAGTGCTACAAAGAGTCCAACACATTCCTTATTGGTCATAAAATACAGACGACAAGTGCTACAATAAGACAATATGTGGAAAATGAATCTGGAAAACATTCTCTAGGCAGCTATCGCACGTGAGGTGGGTGCGGAACAACTGAGTCTTGAGGCGCTTCTTGAATATGGAGAGAAACTCTGCAGATCTAATGTAGCTGCGCAGCTCAAATTCCATGTTATAATCAGATGTTTCTAATACGGAATTTCATTTTGTACATTTAAATAGTGTGGAGAAGTCCACAAATAGCCAGCAGCTCCATCATTTCTGACGCACACACTCCTGCAATGGTTTTCTCCTGCAAAACCTGAAAAAAGAATCAACTGTGAAACACAATAAAGCCGACCGCTTTGCTTTGCAATGTTTACCCTGCTTTGATCATGTGCCTCGTCTGGGCCATGTTTACATTTCCCCATGTGCTTTTAGTTACTGCTGTTATCCTTCTACCCTAGCTCCACCTACCCTTTAGTACGTCCAACTTTGTGAGTCCTATTACTAAGTGTTCCTCGCATACCTGATGCCACGGGGGAGGAAAGGGGGGCTTTAGCCCCTTCAGTTGTCTATTCTGCCCCCAAATATATGTTTTAAAAAAAAGATCATCAGATCAATTTGTTGGTCTCCTGCTTATGGCATGTAGCTCTCTCTCTCTCTCTCTCTCTCTCTCTCTCTTTCTCTCTTTCTCTCTTTCTCTCTTTCTCTCTCTCTCTTTCGCTACCCAAACTGCACTCTGTTTCCAATCAGTGAACCGCTACAACAATAGGAAAAATAAAAACAGAATTAGGGCCAAAAGCAAGAAAAACAAGCACAGATGAACTGATGTGTTGTCTCTTCACTCTAGTCCTTATAGGGTCAGCACTGCTCAGCCCTATGCAAACAGCTTAATGTTTCTGTCTCTGAAATGCCACCCATAGGATGAAAAATAATGAGCTGCACCCAGTTCCCTGTGTGTCACAGTGTGTCTTTGTCTTGCGTTATGTCTTGATAACGCGTCCTTTAATCTGTGATCTTAAAGTGATAGTGACTATTTGTCATTGTGAACACACTCAATCACACAAAAAAGTGCACCACAATGAAATTTAACCCAGCACACGTGGAGCAGTGGGCAGCTGTCAACAGTACATGGGGCGCAGTGGTGCCCAGGCCGGGACTGGAACCTGCGACCTTCTGTCTGGACATGGTCCTAACCACTAGGCCTCCACTACCCAATTTTGGTCTCTAGTCTGTGTGGTTTCCTTGTGTTAATTTCCTGTTTTGATTTGATCTTGCACATACATCCTGCTTCCAATGACTCATTCATGACAGATTTGACAAACATTTGAATATTTTCAGCAATATCTAGTTGTTTTTTATCAATAATAGAATGTTGTACAGAATAACAGCTGCTGTATATAATATATATATGTGTGTGTGTGTGTGTGTGTGTGTGTGTGTGTGTGTGTGTGTATGTGTATATTTGTATGTGTAAAGCCCACGGCTGAAACAAACCTCTTGAAAATGATCTATAATGTGTTTTGGAGCTAAACCCTTATATCTTTGTAGAGAGAGCGAGAGACAGAACAGGTCAGTTCATCACTCTTTGTTGAGGTTGGCATCGTTCCCTCTAATAACGCCCTGGCCCGAGACTCAGGCGGGGTGCATGCTGTCACTCGGTCACTGAACGGACGTTATTGAGGAAGGTAATTGGCGGCGGTCTCATCTTAAGAGGTTTCCGTGGGCCTAAGCATCCTGTCAGAGGGCCCAGGGCTTTCCACCATTAATCAGGACTATGGGGAATGGAGTGGCCGCATATGGCTGCATCAGCACACTCCCCTCCCCTCATCTAAAACCGGAAAGAAAAGCCTTAGCTAGTTAAAGGTCCTGCTCCAGTCTAATCTGCAGCAAGCGACATGAAACAAACGGTCCCAAGTGTGTTTCAAAAACATGCTTAAAATTTTTTATATTTATAATATATATTTAAACATTTATCTTGCCAAAGGATGATTTACAGGGATACTATTTATATAAATATAATTTACGGGGTTATATTTATGTAAAAATATACATTTTCAAACATTTGATTGGTATATCACTGGATTATATACAATGCAAAAGAAATCTAGCAATTTCAAATAGTGAAAGTGATTTGTTATTGTGAGCACTTTTTGTGACAGAATTTTCTCTTTGGTATCAGACCAGATGGTCTAGCCTTCCCTCCCCACATGCATCAATGAGCTTTGCACATTATTTCGTCAAAAAATCATTATCGCAATATCAGTCTCTGCAGAATAAACATACAATTTGAACATACACAAGCTGGTAGAAACCCTTTAATATATAGAAATGAATTGCAATTGCGATATATATCGCGATACTGATATTCTGTCCATTTAGTGCAACTACTGCACACCTGGCACACTCCACAAGAAGTCAAACTGTGTGAAGTCAAATTGTAAACACCCTCGAGCACCACAACAATATGTTACCTGTGCATTTAACCCATCACACGTGCACATGTGGAGAAGCGGGCAGCTACCGACAGCGCCCGGGGAGCAGTGTAGTGGGACGGTACCTTGCTCAAGGGAACCTCAGTAGTGCCCTGGCTGAGACTTGAACCTGCAACCTTCAGGCCACCACTGCCCACATTTTGCAGATGCTCCGACATCTAGCCATAAGGCTCAGATCCTTATGCTCGCCCATTTTTCCTGCTTCCAGCACATCAACTTTAAGAACTGATTGTGCTGCCTAATATATCCCACCCCCCTGACAGGCGTCATTGCGATAGAAAGTCAATGTTATTAATTTTACAGCGGTGTTAATGTTATGGCTGATGGGTGTACATTAATTGAACAATATTGCAAACGTATGCGTTACATATTTCACCTGCATTTCATAGTCTGATCATAGTTTCATGCCACAGTATTTTTCCTATCGTGCCATATGATAAGGATCTGGTCGTCACACTAAATTTCTCAGAGAGAAAAGGCAACGGCAGTAGCAACTGCAAGCTCAGTTCTGTCAATGCTCGATCCCACGTGGTGGACCATAATTTTCTGACATCCACAGGGAACCATGCAAACATTACTTTGCGAGTCAGTAGGAAGGCAATTGTAGTTTGTCTGCTGAGGTTGACTGGGGAGATCGCTCTATCATTCGGCTGTTGGACTGTACACACGGCTGAAGGCTTGGGCGTGGCACAGCATGTGAATAGCCTGTTTTCTAGAAACGTGACTGTGGTGCGATGCAAGCAGCTGTCTGACCTCCCAGTGAGGATCAGATCTAATTTGCTTTGGCAGTCTCCAGCTCCTCTAAGCTGTTTAGGGCAGAATGTGACTGATTTGATAAGAAATTTACAAAACTCCTTTGTGCGCAATGAGTGTGAGTGGAATATAAATTTGTTGGTCTGCCATTCACAATGTTCTCTACTAGCTAGAAGGAGATGGAGAGAAACAAAGAGACGCTCATCTAAAATCTGGTCATAGTGTCTACAGGTAGGTAGTAGTTCAAACGTAGGTAGTAGGCTAGACTCTGTGTGGGTCCATAAGACTACAGGCCTACAAGTGAAGCCCATCAAGTCCTGTTAAGGAGAAAGCTTTATGGGCAGCACTAAAGTCCACTTACTCGACTCCACTTAGTCCTTCTATACACTGGAAACTGCTGCCGCCATTGTTTCCAATGACCGGATCATCCATCATTAGGGCTTCTTCTTCATCAGTCTCAGACTAGATCAACTACTATAAACCATCTTTCTATACTCTATGCTTCATATGCTAGATATGTTGCTCCAAACTATAGGCTTTTAGCTGATGCCACCTCTAGAAACTTGGAAGAGATTGGTGTCGACCAGAGGAGAATGGGTTATCCTTCCGAGTCATGGTCTCTCCCAAGGCTTCTTCCCACAGCTTAGTGAGTGTTTCCTTGCCTCTGTCTTCTTTGGCTTGCTTATTAGGGGCTCGGATTTTATAAAGCCGCTTTCTAACAACATCAGTTTTAAAACGTGCTAAATTAATAAAATTTATTTGAATCGACTGTGCTTGTGTGTGTAGTATTAAAAATATTACAT
>JBBPDA010000009.1:1248598-1261375 GCA_037974385.1 Arnoldichthys spilopterus | reverse complement strand
CGGTTTCTGTAAAGCTGCTCTGTGACAACGTCAGTTGTAAAAAGCGCTATACAAATAAACTTGACTTGACTTGACTTCTGCCTGCTGGCTGGTTCCAGCAAGCCTATTGAAACTGATGTATAACTCACTGGTTCATAGTAGTCAGACAGTGTATTGGATAATGATGCTTTTAGTCTCTCTTGGGACTGTTTAAATAAATAAATTTTATTCCTAATCCAGTGAAATTTGTTTAGATTTTGGGAGCTGGAATTGTGGGATATGGTATAATTATTCATAATTCTTTGCATTTTTGTTTTTTTTAATACACGGTTATAAAGAGTCATCTTCATCATCCTCATTATTTTTATCCAGCTTTAGGCAATAACGAACGATAAAACCTTTTTTAAAAATTGGCATAGCAATGTAATTTACAGCTGCACCATCAAACAAAAAGAGCCACACACAGTAAATCACACTGAAGGTTTATTCGTTTCTGTAATGTATTAACAATGACGTGACCTCTGTGTTTAACCCATCCACACGTGAAGCACTGGGCAGCCATCCACAGCACCCGGGGAGCAGTGTAGTGGGACAGTACCTTGGTCAAGGGCACCTGGGCTGGAACTTGAACCCGCAACCTTCTGATTACATAAGGAGGTTTCTAACCACTAGGCCACTCACATACATACCAGCTTATAAACACTGGGCCGTAGTTTCCTAGTGGTTAGGACATTGCCCTTGTGAACAAAAGGTTGCAGGTTCAAGTCCTGACCAGGCACCACTGAGGTTCCTTTGAGTGAGGTACTGTCCCGCTACGCTGCTCCCTCCTTGGTAGCTGCCCACTGCTCCACGTGTGCACGTGTGATGGGTTAAATGCAGAGATCACGTTTGTGCTTGAGTGTGTTCACAATGACATAAGTCTTTTCAACTACTATTATCTCTCGTAATGTTATGGCCATATCACATAAAATGGGGAGATCACATCTGTTCTCAGACTGTTCTACTGTTTTACCTCTTTCACTAATACAGCTTTTAATAAAGCTTTATGAATATTTTGCGCTGGGACTGGAGCGTTATCTCCAAACTTCAATTTTTGGGTGACCCTGTGACTCCCACCCCCCAGATATCCCCAAAATATCTGTACACCATTCTGGCTTTGGCTTCCCTGGCGTAAAACTATTCATTTAGTGGCATCTTTGCTACAGGCACAACTTTAAAATCCCAGTATTTAGTCAATATGTGTTTTTGGAAGCCATATTTTTTGGGGGCTTGTTTATTATGGACATTGTCTAATTGTCATGTCACATATGTGTGTGAGTATGTTGACAGTGGTAGCTTAGTGGTAAGGGACTTGCTTGTGTGATCAGAAGGTTGCAGGTTCAAGTCCCAGCTCGGGTGTCACTGAGGTGCCCTTGGGCAAGACACCGTCCTGCTACGCTGCCCTCTGGGTGCATCCTGTTGGTCCACATGTAGATGGGTTAAATGCAGAGGTCACATTTTATTGGGGTGCACTTTGTGTGGTGGGGTTGTCAGGACTCTCCCTGGCTCCTCCCCTCCTCCCGTACTTCCTGTCGGTATTGCAGATGCTGTTGGAACAGGTGTTCCTCAAGCCAATTATGTGGCTTGGGGCATTTAGGGGAGGTGACCAAGCTTACCAAGGGAAGAGTCTGGAGCAGCAGTCGGTGGGACGGTACCTTGCTCAAGGGTTCCTCAGTGGTGCCTGGGCTGGGACTTGAACCTGCAACATTTAGTTCACATCAAGGTCCTAACCACTAGGCCGCCCCTGTCCATGCAGTAGGCCACTGATACAGTACTATGTTTCTGTATCTGGAAATATTTTTGTAGTAAGCTCAGTGAGGGGAGGCAGATTTTAATGCCACTTGTGTAGACATCTTCTTATTTCCCGTCTGGTCTTGTAGCCAGAGGTGAGCATGTAATCGTACAGGACGCCCACCTGTGGTTTGCGGGTCTTTGATGTGTTACTAACCCGCCTCAAACACACTAAAAATACTGAAACCCAGAAAGCTGTGAAACACTCGCAATGGAATCATCACACCACTCTGTGGAAGTTGTCAGAAGAAATGATACGGTTCTTCCCGCAGTCGTGTGCAGAGCACAGCGCGAAGGCAACTTTGAGAAGAAGGTGTCAGAATTATTGCTTAATCTGACCACGTCTGTTCTGCTTTAGGGCCGTTCCCTCCTTCTTCCTTTCCGATTGAAAGTGCTTCGCCTGTTTGGCGCTGAAAACAGGCAGCGGGTGGAGAAAAAAATTGCCATCTATCTCAATAACGGCATCCTGTCTCACCTCAGAGGATTTCATTAGAGGCCACAATGAGAGCGGCCGGGGCTGGAGCGTCTACAGCCGGGCCTGCAGGAACTCTCTGACTTTTCTAATTCAGTGCCACAGCAGAACAGAAGAAAACCGAGAGCGATATTGTTTCGTTGTCATTCTTTAGAAAAGGCACCGGCAGGACGAGACACTCATGAGCACTAGCTGAACGACAGAGGGCTTTAGCACTGTAATCGAGATTGCCTTTATGTGAAAGGTGATGTTCAGGACGATTTTTCACTGTGGTCCATTCTGAAAGCGACTCTCGGATTCCTGATCCAGTACTAAGTGCTACAGTTCGTATTTTCGTTTTCACACACTTAATCACACACAAACTGCACCACAATGAGGCATGACCTCTGAATTTAACCCATCACACATGCACACATGGGGAGCAGCTAGGAGAATCACCCGGGGAGCAGTGTAGCGGGACGGTACCTTACTCAAGGGAACCTCGGTGGTGGCCGGGCCGAGACTTAAACCTGGGACCTTCTGTTTAAAAGGGCAATGTCCTAACCACTAGGTCTCCACTGCCCACAAATTAGGCCTACAGTAGTTCTTTCTACAGCGGCTGAATAGGTTTTGGGTTTTTTTACCACTTTCTACCAATGTACCATCAAATTATTGCTTGGTGATATTACAACCTGGTTTGGAAGCTGTAATTCTCTGAACTGCAACGCAACACCAGGACTGAGCTGCCAGCCATCTGGAACCTCTACAGACAGCACTGCATGAGGTAGACACAGCGGATGCTCTCTGATCTGAGCCACAGTCTCTTAATGCAGGAGGTACAGGTGCATTCAGAGCCGCACCAGCAGGTTCAGGGTCAGTTTATACTAGACTTTGGCCCGTGAGCCATATCCGGTCCATTTAGTTTTTAAATCCGGCCCGCCAAATGTGTCTAAATTATATTATTATACGACATTCATTTTAAATTTTTCCTGCAATGCCTGTGTTTTCCCAGTAGTGTCCCAGACACACCTTTGTTGAGGTTTGCCGTATTACTCCACTCCACGTTTTTGATTTGCCCTTTGAGCCCCATAGTTAACATGAGCGGACCAAAGAAAAGATGAGTGGACAGTGGATGCCGAGTGTTTAAGAGGGAGTGGACAGCAAAATATTTTTTCACCGAAGTCCGAACAATGGCTGTATGTCTGAGTTGCCAGGAAACTGTTGAGGTTTTCAAAGAATACAGTATCAGCCGTCACTTTGCCATGAAGCATGCTAACTATGCTAACAGTGACCGCAAGAATAGGAGGCTACTGCTCAGAGGTTAACAGCTAATTTATAGGCTCAGAAATTTTTTTTTTCATTTTGGGGCCACTGTCAGGAAATGGGCTATTGTGGCCTAGTGGTTAGGACATAGGCCCTTGTGAAACGAAAGTCGCAGGTTCTAATCCCGGCTTGGGCACCACTGAGGTTCCCTTGAGCAAGGTACTGTCCCACTACACATCCCAACCTACAAAAACTCATTTCAGGGAGCTCCCCTGCCCCTTCCAGGAGACTTGGGATGTCTGTGATAGCTGCCCACTACTCCACGTGTGATGGGTTAAATGCAGAGGTCACATTTTGTTGTGGTACTTGAGTGTGTTCACAATGAAAAATAGTCAGATTCACTTTCAATAAGTAAGGGCTTTTTTAAAAACAGTGTTTTCCAAAGTGTGGGCCACAAGTGGGGCCTACATATTGATGCGAGATGGTGGCGCGAGCAGACGTGTGCACGGCAGCCTCTTCATGTGTCTGTCTACTTGTCTATCTGTACTGTGTCTGTTGAACTTTGCATTCTACATCCGGCCCCTTGTGCTATATGCCGCACTGTGGTTCGTGGAGAAACGTCTCATCTCACTATGCACGTGGACACAGCTGCTGATGACAATAAGGCAACTTGACCTTTGAGAGGTCATTATAAAAAAGTTTTAAATATTTAAATTTGTGATTAAGTTTTAAATCACTATAACATATTTATGAGTAAAATTTTATATTTAAAAAGTAATTAGAATTTATAAAGCAAAGCCATGAGATTTAAATAAAGTGCTATTTTTCATGTATTTGACCTGTTGTTTTGATCCAGAACATGTCTGATGGAACAACTGATGGATTTCTCTTCACTGGACCGAATGAGACCAAACCATAAAAAACGGCCTCAGACCATTATTCTTCCTCTACCAAACTTTAATGTCAGCACTTTGCATTCAGCCAGGTAGGCTTCTCCTGGGATCAACCACGCACAGGTTTGTCTTCAGGCAGCCAGATAGTGGAGCATGAGGTTTCTGCTGCTCCAGATTCCAGTAATACAATACTTTACACACTTCAGCTGATGCTCTGCATTGCACATGGTAATCTTAGACACTCAGTAATGTATATCCAGTCCATGTAGTTCCTGATGAACAGCTCTTGTGTAACAGGGCATCAGGAATCAGGCTGGGACTAGTGTAGGCTGCAAGTAAAGACAAAGATCTGATGTCCTACACATTACTGCACCTGTGCTGCTATTGGGCCTAGATGTTTACACCTCCCAATAACAGCTGACTGGGACAGCTCTAGCAGAGCAGAAATTTCCCTTCTGTATGTCCCGTTCTCCTGACAGTGTATGTGGAGGTTGCTTGATTGCAATTTATAGCAATAAACTTAGCTGAAGCCACTGATTAGAAGAGTGGGTTGCAAATACTTTTGGCCATGGTAGTGTATGTCAACCAGTTAAGTAGCCAGCTAACAATAGCCTATTTCCATCAGGGCAAACACATTGTTATTTTTTTGTGGGCAGTGGCCTAGTGGTTAGGGACTTGCCCATGTGATCAGAGGGTCACACGTTCAAGGTCCTTGAGTGAGATGCCTACTACACTGCTCCCCAGGTGCAGCTGATAGCTGCCCGCTTCTCCACGTGTGGATGGGTTAAATGCAGAGGTCACATTTCATTGTGGTGCAATTTGCGTGATTGGGTGTGTTCACAATGACAAATACTCACTTTCACACTTTAAATGTTATGCCTGGTTCCAAGTAGCTTTTTTTATATGATGACCTGGTTGATGAGGAGAAACTGTGTGAGGCATTATGCTGCCCATTGCTGGAACCAGCCTCCCATGGAGATCAGATGTGTCCCCAAATGTTGCCAGCTTTAGAAGTTAAAAATGTTCCATAGTCTTTAATTAGAGGCTCTGACTTTATGTACTTTTACCATATCGTTTTTATTGTCAATTTATTTTATTTTCAAACTCTTATTTTCTGATTTCTGATTTTTTGCCTAAAATTTGATTGCTTCATTTTGTTTTTATGCTCATTTTATCTCTGTAAAGCACATTGAATGACCTGTGTATGATAATGAGCTACATAAACAAACCTGCCTTGCCTTACGGATCTAGAAAGACGCAAAGTGCTGCTCCAGTCTTGAAATAGCCTTTCCGTTCTCACGATGGTGACGTTCTTTCACTAGCTTCTAATTCTGAAGATGGCTTTTTCCAACAACAAGCGCTCTCTCTCTCTCTCTCTCTCTCTCTCTCTCTCTCTCTCTCTCTCTCTCTCTCCCTCCATCTCACTCTCTCTCGCTCCCTCTCTCTCTCTCTCTGTCTCTCTCTCTGTCTCTTTCTCTCTTTCTCTCTCTCTCTCTCTCTCTGTCTTTACATCCGTCTTGTCGCACTGAGTCATCTCCCAGACATCTCTCCCCACCGTTGGACTACAGATCTCCTATAGGGTTTGTTTCCTCTTCCCTTGCCACCCCCTCCATTCAGTCTTTCTCCGCCCACGTCGCAATAAGCCTCTTTTCCGCTTTGCCCCACTCTTCTCCACTACCACACGGCTACCTTCACCAACTCTGCCACTGCGTAGTAAGAGTTAGAGTCAGTTTAGCGAGCCAATGCTTTTGAACCGTCTGTCTTTAATGATTCATTGACTCACAAGCCGAGTCAACTTCATTCCCCTCCACGTACAATTAGATTTGGTTCAGCGGGTAAGTCTGATGTAAGCTACTTCTGCTCACTAATGGAGTCTGATGTTGGCGAGTGTCGATGTGTTTTCAAGGAGAGGTCAGAATTACACAATTTTAAAAATGTTATTTAACAGAGAGAGAGAGGTGTCTTATCTAGAAACAAAGTGTCCCCCAAAGATTTGGGATCCCAAGCAGAAACAGAGAGAGAGAAAGCAGGTAGACTCACGGAGCTCAGGGCAAGTCTGAGTCTCTCAATGAATCTGAATGACCACAAATGAAAGTACATTTTTATAGCAAATTTTGGTGGAACCAGTTTCAACCAGTTTGGACCTCAAAAAAAGTCTGGATTCAGACGGAAATATCATTTATAAGAGATGAACCTTAGGAAAGTAGAGTAAAGTTGAGCTAATGCGATAGTGCAGGTTTATCATCACTATGTGTGTGCGCGAATCATTTCAGTACATTTTTGTGCGTCAAATAAGTCATTGGCGTCAATGTAATCTGGCCTTGGTTGATGATTACGTGCAGAAAAGACGTGTATTTTGAAATCATCTCAGTTTGAAGGTGGTCAAGATGACCTAAAGTTTGGTCAAATAGTCTTAGAGTGAGTGTCCGAATTCACCAAGTCCGACTGCACAAAGCACAAACACTTAGCAGAAGAAGGAAGCCAGCTGAGAGGGAAGTGTACGTGAATTCTCAGGTTATTCTTAACCCTTCTGCAAGTACGTTGTGGCTGTTCCTAATGGTCCTCCCAGCACGAGGGTAGCTGCAGCTCTAGAACATGATCTTTTGAGGACCTCTTGAAGATTTGCATCCCTTTCGTTCAGCTGAATCATTTAAAAGAACTGATTCAACCAAGCAATTCGTTCCTGGCTACTGCCAATGAGGTCCATCTGTCAGTCGCAGAGCCGCGTGGGCAGGTGGCCCAGTGCTTTAGAAGAAAAGAGCTTACAGCAGGGGGCCACAGAACTCCTCCAGCCCCCTGAGACCACGGATGACTGGCCAGCAGTGCAGGGCCCTGCCACGGCCACTTATCCAGGGCTGCTGTGTCAAGTGGCAAAGACGTCTGAGTCACAGCGAGGTTCAGCTGGAAAAGCAAGGTTGTGGAAGAGCAAAGGGGGAGAAATGGAAGGAAGATAAACAGAGGTTTGTGCGTTTGAACTATCCGTCTAATGGCTTTAGGCTGATGCTAGATGGTCAGAGCACAGGCCAGTAAACAGCAGCTGCCACGTCAGTGCATGACTAAGGAAGAGAGCCTTCGTCGGGGGTCTGTTCGTTTTTTCTTTCCACTCGTATAATCTGTCCACACTGTGTTGATTTATACACCGTGCAGTGTGCCTGTGTACGTGAAGGCAATTGATGAAATAATCTCATTTTCTAAGTTAATGACCCTTGTCAATGCGCATTGTGGCCGAAAGACAGATTTTATGCTTCAGCAACACACTTTCCCACCTCCTTCATTAATTAATCGATGTTGAGTTTTCAGTAGGCTGGCAGCTTTTGGCCGAATGACTGTTCACAACCTCAGGGTGATAAATTCTACCACTCCAACACCGAACCCTCAGTAACAGCTAAGAGTCATGAGCCTTCCAAAGGTTTGTATATTTATTTTTAGAGAGTGACCATCAACATCCTTTAAAGTTACACTGGTTTTTGTAAAAGAAATGTTCTGGTTGTTGAAGAAAAACCTGCACATAACAAAAAAAAACTAATTGCACAAAATTTCTGAAGTGAAAATTATTCCGCAATGCAGCAAAGCTCTATTTTATTTCTCTTCCTGGGTACAAAGTGTGTTTTCCCAATCTCTTCTGCCTAAAATCAATAGAAAATGGCAGTTTTTCCACAAAAACGTTGCTTCTGTGCTCAGGACAAAGACATTTTGAAATGTATCTGTTTTCCAGAACATTCTCCACTCACTTTAAATGCGAAGTAGAACTTCTAGAACATTCTGTAACTGTGAGAACTGTCCAAAAGTTTCAAGAATTGTCTAGAATTTTCTAGAACTTTCTGGAATGTTTTAGAACTTTCTAGAACCTTCTGGGACTGTCCAGAAAAGACAAAAATTTGACTGTTTTGCCAATATAAATACGCAACTATTGTGGACTATGGTCATAAAATCAGAGTTTGTGATGAATAGAGCCGTTTTACATAGGATTTAGACATAAACAGGTGACATATAACACTTAGAAGCCAGAAACAAAATATAACATTGTGAACACACCCCATCACACAAAGTGCACCACAATAACATATGATGCGTTTAACTTATACACACATGGAGCAACAGCTCCCAGGAAGCAGCGTGGTGGGACTGTACCTTGTTCAATGGTATCTCAGTGGTACCTGGGTTGGGACTTGAACCTGTGATCCTCTGAACACATGGGCAGGTCCCTAACCAATAGGCTACCACTGAAGTATTGCCAAGATATTACTTTAGCTCAAATCTATTCAGCTTACAATCGGTCCAACCTTTAAAATGTTCACCCTTTCTCGATAAAGGACCCCCTTAAATTAGAAAAAAGAAAATAAAGTCCAAATAGATTTTTTAAGGAAATGAGAAATAGAGACAGGGACAAGTATGAAGGTATGATTGCAACAGCTGTACTTACAACCGCCCTGTGTAAGAGGCTGGCGAGTCCGAAGCCCTCCAGGATTAAAATCACATTGAAACATGCCTGGAGTTTGCCAAAAAGCATCAACCTAACACTCCCCAACTCCTCATTGGCTTAGCACAGAGATGGCAGCATCATGCTGTGAGGCTGCTTTTCCTCAATGGAAACTGAACTTTTTGTTCAAACTGAAGGAACGTTGTTCGCTTCAAAATACAGGGAGATGATGTAAGGTGGTCTGCATGACCATGAAGCCAAACTGAAATGCAGAGAAACACAAAAATAGTTGAACAACAAAAAGATAAATGTTCGACAATGGCCAAGTCCACATCTCAACCCAGTCAAACATCTGTGGCACTATTTGGAAATGGCAGACCTTGAGAGTCATCCCACCAACTTTAGAAACCTGGAGCAAATCTGTGAGGAAAAAATTGGTAAAAAACCATCCCAAATACTGAGCAATGCTGCTAGATGTTTAATCCAACGTGTGTTATTGCAGCAAACAGTAGTTCAGCAAGTATGCAACTATGCAAGTATGCACTGTGATGTTATATATTGACATACGTAGCACACAACCTTGAGCTGTGCATTCCCATTGTTCTAAACCTGACCTTACTTCCCTGTCTGAAGTGTACAATCTCCACTTACCCACTAACAATGTTACATTTTCACACCAGTGGTACTTCAGTCATAGTGTTCATCGTTTAATCATCATACATTGCTGTAATCTCTTTCTTGTGCAATATATTTATTATTATTAAGTATATTCATAATGTGCAGTCAATATACCTATCATATTTCTGGTGCAATATCACTTTCTACTTTAAACCAACACTGTTTGAAGTTAGACCTGGAATTATGTGGATATATAGTGTGTATGGATGTGTATATATACAAGGATGTTTAATTTTTTCAAGTGATGTAGCAAGTAAATTTCCCCAGTAGAGCATCAGTAAAGTTCTATTCTATTCTAAGGAAGCTCCCTGGGCAGTGGAGGCCTAGTGGTTAGGACATTGCCTTTGTGAACTGAACGTTGCAAGTTCAAGTCCCAGCCCGGGCACCATTGAGTTTCCCTTGAGCAAGGTACCATCCTGTTAAACTGCTCCCCGGCTGCTGCTGAAATACGTGACCCCTGCATTTAACCCATCACACGTGCAAACGTGCCACAGCGGGCAGCTATCAAGAGTGTAGTGGGACGGTACTTTGCCCGGGCCGGGACTTGAACCTGCGACCTTCAGGTCCCAAGAGCAATGTCCTAACCACTAGGCCTCCACTGCCCATATACATTGATACACAATGACACTGTCACTTTCACTTTGTATAAAGCACTAATTAGTGACTCCTACACACATATACATGCATCATACATTTGAAGGATGCTGTGTATCCTATGGCTGTTTCATGAACTTTGAAGTGCACTACACAGCGAGTCTAGAATTTCAGATCCTGCGCAAATGTTAGTTCCCCTGGTGAACGACAGCAACATTCAAACACTTATGATCAGTCAGTCGCATTTTACTGACTCGAGAGACTGTGACTTATACAAGCAATGCACTATGTAACCTGTAACCTGCGTATTGTCACTGTCAAACACTCAATTCCCCAAAACCGTAACTTCACAGAAGAAACTTAACTTAACTTATGATGGAGGTTAATGTAAAATTATTTCTAATTATTATTTAGTAATGTTGAACACATAAAAAATAAATAAAATAATAAAATAATTTAAAATTCCCACATCATGGAAAACAATGTTAAATAAATGTCTCAGTTTGAGCCTGATGTAGTATGGAAACTAGAATGTAGAAGTAGTGGAACTGTAGCGCTCATTCTGTACAGTCCATATATGAGCACTAAGCTCCAAAAGCAGTTCAGCTTGTTTTTGTCATTGAAACCAATGCATTTAGTAAGCAAGTAAGTAGGTAAAGTTTATTTATAAAACGCCTTTCACAGATATGAATGTATGATTGTATTTATTTTTTTATCTGTTTTATTTATTTATTTGTTTTATTTATTTATTTATTTATTTATTTTACAGATATGAGTCACAAAGTGCTGTACAACAGTAAAATATTTCATTTTTTATTTTATTTATTTTTTAATCTGTTTTATTTATTTATTTGTTTTATTTTTTTGTTTTATTTATTTATTTTTACAGATATGAATCACAAAGCGCTGTGCAACAGTAAAATATTTAATTTTATTTATTTTTATTCATTTGTTTTATTTATTCATTTATTTATTTATGTTTACAGATATGAGTCACAAGGCACTGTAAACAGTAAAATACATAGAACTACAGACATAAAACACAACAACATATGTATATGTAAATTTAAGAAATTCCACAAAATGTAAAGGTCAGATGGTGTTTTCAAATGATGGAAAAAATAATAAAAGGCAACAATGAAAACACAAGGTTTTGTTCTGACAGTGAAATGACAGTATTTCATATTTTTTGATTCTGCCAAAAAAAGTACTTCCACAAATGGCTTGTCCCTGCTATGCAACAGTGGTCACACTGCACTTGCAAGGGTTCTGTGGGTTTCAAAAAGTTAAACCGAAGACTTTTTAGACCTTTTTAGGCCATTATGAGTGTAATTCAAGACCTATTTAATGTCCATTCTGGCAAAAAGTACAAAGGAAATGAAGGAAAATCTGAGTACCAGAATGACTTGCAAAATAAATGTTTTCACATCAAACAGAGCACGACGACTTGGTGAACTTGCACTTTTCCATCTTACATGAAAGTAAACAGAGGCTATTTTAGCTTAATTCTTGAGAGGAGTTGCCACTTTAGCCCACACACCACATTATGATGCACTAGTTGGGTGCGCGCCAATAAATTCTGACCAGGCTGCACACTGTGCATTAGTGGCTTTTGGTTTCATGTTGGTTCGGTTCTGTAGTTTTGTTTCATCTTGATCAAAACACATTTTTCTCCAAAAACTCATTGAAAAGCAAAACTGTAGGTAATGCATGTTAAGTAAAAGTGACTATTTGTCAGTGTGAACACACTCAGGCACCACAACGAAATGTGACCTCTGCATTTAACCCATCACACGTGCACACGTGGAGCTGTGGGCGGCTACCTACAGCTCCCGGGGAGCAGTGTAGTGGGACAGTACCTTGCTCAAGGGAGCCTCATTAGTGCCCAGGTTGGGACTCAAACCTGCAGCCTTCAGGTCCAAAATGCAGTGTCCTAACCTCTAGGCCACCACTGTTACTGATATCCAAAGTCCAGTCCATTTATAAGATCTGTCAAATCACATTTAAGACATTTTTAAAATATGTTAAGGTCTAAATTAAAGTATGTTTGGAAACATTTACAAAGTAATTTACACTGCAAAGAAAGTTTAAAAAAAGAGAAAAGACACAAAACTAAGATAAAAGATTTAAGAATTGAATTATTAAGTATAGAACAGCATTATATAGTTTTTACCCAAATGTGATTTTATTCTAACCAGCCTGTAAAGTCAAGTCAAGTCAAGTCAAGTTTATTTATAGTTTATTGTTTATTATAAGTTTATTGTGACATTGTCACAAAGCAGCTTTACAGAAACCAGGTCTGAGTCCCGAAAGACCAAGCCAAGGGCGACAGAGGCAAGGAAAAACCAAGGAGGAACCAAGGCTCAGAAGGGGGAACCCATCCTCCTCTGGTCGACACCAGATAGCAAAAACAAACAAGAGAAAAGAAAAGGAGAGAGAGAGAGAGAGGCAAGGCAAGTTTATTTATATAGCACATTATCATACACAATGGTCATTCAATGTGCTTTACAGAGAAGGGGATTAAAATAAAAGGCAAGAAAAGCATGAAAGTATAAAATTAAGCAAAAAAGTACATGATAAAATTTAAATATAAGAGAGAGAGAGAGAGAGAGAGAGAGAGAGAGAGAGAGAGAGAGATTGTTAGAGATGCTGAAATGTTACGAGTGATT
>JBBPDA010000009.1:1226922-1240913 GCA_037974385.1 Arnoldichthys spilopterus | reverse complement strand
GGGTTAAATGCAGAGGTCACATTTCGTTGTGGTGCTTGAGTGTGTTCACAATGACAAATAGTCACTTTCACTTCATTCGATCTAAATTACATACGGCTGAATGTTACTGTGTAAGACCAGAAAGTTCTAGAAAGTTCTAAAAGATTCCAGAAAGTTCTAGAACATTCTAGAAACTTCTGGACAGTTCTTCCAGAAAATTCTGGAAGTTCTATATACTATGTAAAGTGAATGGAGAATGTTCTTGAAAACAGACATTTTTTAAAATGTCATTGTCCTGAGCACAGAAGCAGCGTTTTTGTGGAACAACAGCAATTTTCTATTGATTTTCGGCAGAAAGGAGAACACACTTTGGGCCTAGGAACAGAAATAAAACAGATCCATGAACATCCAAAGAAGCACTTGTACACAATCGATTTTCTTTGCATGGTTAGTTTTTTTCTAATTATTTTTCTAAAAATATTACAAGCCATAGAGTTTTTTTTGTGTGCCTCTCACACAACCATTAGCACACATGCTATTCAGGGTCCTTGCAGTGTAAATATAGCCCAAGAGGCAGGCAAAGCTGGGGGGACCAAAAAGGGAGATGTGCGTCAAAAAGAGGCCCATGTGAAGGACATGAGACAGACCCAAGGGGGCCCTGCCACATCCCATAATGACGTGTCAGCATTTTGAGTCTCACTGGCATTTTGTAGCGCAGTATATAGTGAGGGGAGGAAGCGTTTCTTCTGCTGATTAAATCAGAAAGAGTCTCACACAAGGCCTGACGCTTGCTTTCAGTAGGGAAAAACTGCCCCAGTCCTGCATTAAGAAACAGCTCTGTCTGCCAAAGGTCTTGAGACACATCAGCTTCTCTCGAAATGTGAATGTTCTGTTCTGTATAAAAACAAAAAAACCTCATTAACCTGCGTGAATAATTATTTGACACTTTTTTCCTCCTCCCTGCTGTTACGTTTGTGTTGTTTAGCTGGAAAATGGTTTTTGGTTTAAATGAGAAGTGCAACGTTTGGAGAAATGAAAGTTCTGCATCTATTTGGGGAACCTGGCGATGACAGTAAGATGATTTGGGCCAGATTGGGACAGTCTGGCATCATTGATGGAACAATGGATTCTGAACTATCCATCCATCCATCCATTTTCTAAACTGCTTCTTCTGTTTCCGGGTCGTGGGGAAGCTGGAGCCAATCCCAGCTGACTGTGGGTCTAAGGCGGGGTTCACCCAGGACAGGAGGCTCCACCCATCACACTCACACCTATGGGCAATTTAGGGCTCCAATCAACCTACTGCAGCCTTTTGACTATGGGAGGAAACCGGAGAATCCGGAGGAAACGACCCAGGGATCGAACCCAGGACCTTCTCGCGACAGCGCCAGCCACTACACCAACGTGCCACCCAGATTCTGAACTATACCAGAGACATCTAAAGGAAAACATCAGGATGTATGTCTATGAGCTAAAGTGGGTCATGAAGCAAGACAAGCAACAATAAATTATACAGAACACTCCTTAAAAATTCTGATGATGTTCCAGGTCATATTTGCAAAGAAATATAGAAAGTTCACAAAGGTTCGAACACCATTGTTGACCATTGTCTTATTATTTCATTTTTTAAATATTATTATTTATTATTATTGTTTTATTTTTTTATTTATCCTATTATCTTATTCTTATTTGTATTATTTGTATTATTATTATTTACTTTTCCTTTTTATTTCCTCATTTACTTATTTTACTTCACTTCAGTTTAAGATGTTTGAGTGTTTTCTTGTATGCGTCGCCCTTTTCAAGTCCAACATTTCAAAGTTGTTCAGAAATCCCTCCTTTCTTCTTTTTGAGCCTTTCCTTGATGGATTTATAGGATCATTGTTCTGCTGAAAGCTCCGCCTCTCCAACTTTTTAGCAGACCGCCTCACGTTATGGTTAATATGATGCCGAATTCAGTGGCGAGTCAATGATTGCAGCTTCCCCAGTCACTGAGCACATTAACCAAACTAACCTAAATCTCCATGTTTCACACACCTGTACCTGTACCCAGCCTGTGAACCTGGCTACACGTTCTTGAACTCAAGCGCAACTCAGGCAGGTCGCCTGCAGGGCTGCTGTCGTGACTTTTGCTTTTTGCAGGCCAAAACAATGGCCCCGCCTCCTGCAGACGTCCCTCCTGTTGTCAACACGAGTGTGTTTACAGACTTCTTACACGGCCTGTTACTCTCCCGAGAATACACCTTTAATCAATGCGTTCCATCAGAAACACTCCTCCGTCCCTCTGCTCGAGTATTGGTCATTCAGCCGTGATGAAAAACGTAAGCTCGCAAAACACAGCTCGTCGATCGGCAGCACGTCCTTCCTCACACTCTCCTCTTTTCCTGGAGAGCCGCTTCCAGTCTAATCCTCCTCAGGAATCCGGCGAAGGCGAGGAGGGTAAACACGGCCTGACTGACTGGCTGGACGATCAGAGTAATTGGACCCTTAGTGTCCCGTACCCAGAGAATCCCCCTCAACGGAAACTGCCGACTTCATTGTCATTCTTAACACGACGTAAAAACAAGAAAACCCTGCAATTCCAACCGCGTGAGAGTGTGTGTAGTACTGCCCGTTGTCTCCAAACCGTGGTGTGTTGTTGCTCTATCAGAGCATGAGCAGAATAAATGGTGCTTGTAATCACGGCCCTGGGTGTTTGCAGACGTGCCTGGGGAGATAAGATATGGGGGGTGGAGGAGGGAAACAGTGGGGATGGGGGAAGGAGAAAATCATCTGTCCATCCGAACCCCCCAACCACCCGCATCCCTCAGGGCTGATGATGATGTTCGTTTAAACAGGGTGGGTAATAGGACTGGCGGCACGTGCTCCCCTGTCGCATGAGCTCTCCGCACACTGGGTTTGACCTCTCCCTGCTGTGGGGGAGCTGTGGGCCGGGAGAGAGAGAGGGGTGATGGGGGTAAACGGGCGGGAGGCAGCAGAAGCACAGGCTGCGGCTGCCGCATGGACTGCGAAGAGAAAACCCTGTAACACGTCTTAAAAATAAAGGTTCCTTAATGGTTCTGCTTGGCTTGGACGAACATCTGGGAGAAAACTCTCAGTAGAACCTAAACGTCACAGAGAAGTGGGCAGTGGAGGCCTAGTGGTTAGGACAGTGCCTTAGGGACCTAAAGGTCGGCCCCGGCACCACTGAGGTTCCCTTGAGCAAGGTGCCGTCCTGCTACACTGCTCCCCGGGCGCTGTTGGTAGCTGCCCACTGCTCCACATGTGCACGTGCGATGGGTTAAATGCAGAAGTCACATTTTGTTGTGGTGCTTGAGTGTGTTCACGATGACAAATTTTCACTCGAAATCAAAGTTGATCTTTTCAACCTTCTTACTTCATGTTTCTGGTCATATCCATCATATATACCAGTAAGGGCAGTGGTGGCCTAGTGGTTCCGGACTTGCCCATGATCGGAGGGTTGCAGGTTCAAGTCCCGGCCCAGGTCTGACTGAGGTTCCCTTGAGGAAGGTACAGTCCCACTACACTGCTCCCCAGGCGCTGTTGGTAGCTGCCCACTGCTCCACGTGTGCTCGTGTGATGGGTTAAATGCAAACATCACATTTCGTTGTGGTGCTTGAGTGTGTTCACAATGACAAATAAAAGTCACTTTTACTTGTGTTAATTATTATTTATCATTATTATGCAGTTTTTTCTCAGGTTTCAATAAGAACAGATTCCACATGCAGGAGGAACTAATCTAGGAAGTGTGAGGGTGCACTTGTTTTCTCTTTCTCCTGATGAGTATGTGCTGTGTCTTATGTGCCATTTGTTTGAGTGTTATCACCTTTCTCTGTGGCCGCTGTATCAGAGAGGTACCCCCAACATTTTCCATGGGGTGCACTTACTTTTTCACACACCTGTACCTGTACCCAGCCTGTGAACCTGGCTACACGTTCTTGAACTCAAGCGCAACTCAGGCAGGTCGCCTGCAGGGCTGCTGTCGTGACTTTTGCTTTTTGCAGGCCAAAACAATGGCCCCGCCTCCTGCAGACGTCCCTCCTGTTGTCAACACGAGTGTGTTTACAGACTTCTTACACGGCCTGTTACTCTCTGGAGGAAGGAACCGCAAATCACTTTCATCAGTGTTAATTAGAGCTGTTTTTCACCTTTTCGATTGCTCTTTATTTCGCTATCCTGCGTCGACCAGAGGAGGACGGGTTCTCCTCCTGAGTCTTGGTTCCTCCCAAGGTTCCTTCCACCACCTTAGGGAGGTTTTCTTCGCCTCCGTCGCCTCTGGATTGCTCATTAAGGGATTTTGTGACTATGTCTGGTGCAAGAAGCTCTATACCATTAAAACTGAACAGAATTTAAATTGAACCGAACATTTCATTGTGGTGCACTTTGTGTGATGGGGTGTTTTCACAATGACAGTCACACTCATGTAAAAAGGAAAACTGAGCTTTTTCTTAAAATCGTTCAACCATCACAATGTATTGACTTTTGTTGCTTCTCAGGTTTCATTACATCATTGTTCTTCAGTAGATGGGGAGAAATAATATGAACCCATAATCTCACGTTTCACCTCCTCTTCCCACTGCTACACCCTATTGATTTTACTTGCCACTGAGTGAAAACGCTCAGCGAGCTTAGAGACCCTCCCTGATGCTGTGGTATGTCCCATTACAGATGCTGGACACACTGTAATTTCCTATGAAGGTAAAACTTCAAATAAGCTCCTAACAATCAAAGGAATTTACACTTATAGGTTCTTTCCAGAACCAAAAGTGGTTCTTTTATGCTTTTGAACCTATGCTCTAATTAAGTGAAAGTGACTCTTTGTCATTGTGAACACACTCAAGCACCACAACGAAATGTGACCTCTGTATTTAACCCATCACACGTGCACACATGGGCAGCTACCAATAGCACCCGGGGAGCAGTGTAGTGGGACGTTACCTTGCTCAAGGGAACCTCAGTAATGCCCAGGCCGGGACTTGAACCTGCGACCTTCAGGTCCCAAAGGCAGCATCCTAACCACTGGGCCACCACTGCCCACAGTGTGTGATTATTTGTCATTGTGAACACACTACAACAAAATGCGCCCTCTGCACTTAACCCATCTGTGTAGGAGCAGTGGGCGGCTTATGTGGGCAGCGCCCAGGGAGCAGTGTTTAGGGACAGTACCTTGTTCACTGGAACCTCAGTGGTACTTGTACCAGTCAGGGATTTGTCTGCCCATATCCGCCCCAAGGTTGAAAGGTTCTTTACAGAACCAAAAGTGGTTCTTCTGTGTTTTTGCCCCAGTGAACCTATGCTGAGAACTCTACTCCATTGAAAGGTTCTTTAGAGAACCAATGGCGTAGCTTCTACGCTTTTGACTCAGTGAACCTATGGTGGGAACTACACTTCATTGAAAGGTTCTTTAGAGAACCAAAGTGGTTCTTCTATGCTTTTGCCCCAGTGAACCTATGCTGAGGCCTTTTTTTACGGTTCAGGGATCTTAATTTTTCTAATTCACAGATTTTAATTTTTTTAAATGTCCCAAATTGTTAACATTTGTAAAAAAAAGAGACATATGCTATGTTTTGATGAGGCAAAATGGTGGAACCGCTCAGATGATGCAAATAACATTGATTATCTTGTTAAAACCAGCACATGTCGAAATCTGAGATTAAGCAGGTAGTGAACAGTCGTAGTGGACGTTTTGCCCTCGATGTGGGAGAAGCAGGAACAAAAGCCAAAGGGCTTTATCCGGATGAGTGCAGTGAGCCGGAACCAAGACAAATGCTGTGTTTCAGCTGCGACTGTGCCACCTCTACCGTTCCGTACAATTAAATCCATCAAATCTTTGGAATATTTTGTTCTACATTAGTTCCCAGCACATCTGTAGAAGTTTTAGCTTCATATGCTTATTCCATCCATCCATTTTCTAAACCGCTTCTTCCGTTTCCGGGTCTCTGGGAAGCTGGAGCCAATCCCAGCTGACTGTGGGCCTAAGGCGGGGTTCACCCAGGACAGGAGACCAACCCATCGCCAGGGCAACACAGACAGACAACCATTCACACACACTCACACCTACGGGCAAATGTAGAGCATCCAATCAACCTACTGCAGCCTTTGGGCTGTGGGAGGAAACCGGAGAACCTGGAGGAAACACACGTTAACACGGGGAGAGCTTTTATAAGCTTATTTTCAATGTTATTATCAAAATATTTATCAACTACTGCTCTTCCCACCATCACTTGGGCTTCCAGCCAGCTCGTACTGTCGACTAGATCATCCACCACACTAGGACCTGCCCCACTTCCTTTCAACCTGATCTACTGTCGCCGGGGTTCCAGCTGGCTTTTCCCTCGAACAGATCCTTCGATCAGTGGTTCTTCCTTCCTGCTCATCCATCTTTAGAAGGGTTTCACCACGGACACCAGCACATGTTCGTTTGCTCACAATCTTAGCCATGAAAGTCCTTGACCTCAACTAGAGCCACCTTCATCAACCGAGACTTGTTGACTGTTCTTTTCTTTATTGCCGGTGTTGACCAGAGGAGGATGGATCTTGGTTTCTTCCTACAGCTTAGGGAGTTTTTCCTTGCTTCCACCACCTTTGGCTTGCTCGTCATGGGCTCGGACCTGGACTTTGTAAAGCGGCTTTGTGACATCGTCAGTTGTTTAAAAAAAAAAAAAAAATGAATGTCTGAGACACACTCACACAACCTAACCCCCCCACTACACTGGCTTGGGCTTCTTCTTCCTGTGACTATAGCCTGGCTTTTGCATTTGCTAAAAATGGTCCCTTTCTCTGCCTCAGCCTGACAGAGCATTAAATGGACTTTTTTATCAAGCCAGTGGAAGAAAAGGAAACTTGTTTTTTTTTTGGTCACGGCTCATTTCTCTTCTCCTGCTGCAGCGGTGGAGCAGGAAGCCACGGAGGTTCTCACTTTTCTGCCCTAAATAAGATATCTGGGTCTTTTTTTAAAGCAGCCTGGCCATCCGACAGAAGGCTGCGGTCGTGTTCAGATTTAGATAATGCGGCCAAGACGCCACAGTGACCCACATATCTCTTAGTTAGAGCGTCTTCCTCTGATAGGGGAGCACGCTCAAAGTGTGTGGGTATGTGTTTGTGTGTGTGTGGATAGGGGGGTGGTGTTGGGCTGGACTGTGTGCTGATACTGCACAGGTAGAATCCTGACAGGCCCAGCGATTAAGGCAGTGCCGCCTTCAGCGGCTGACAACTCTGTCCACAGCAGAACGGATTCAGCCTGAGCTTCACGGCAGAAACGTCTTCAGCGTGGGCTCGGCCCACGTCACCTTCCCTCCCTACAGCGCTGAGACGTTGAACGGTCTCTTCCTGCATCTACCAGCATCTATGTGACTAAAAATATTACCTTAAGTGGTTCTTGGCTTGACTGTCCAGTTCTAGCAAAAGCGTTCCACTGGTATAGAACATCTACACCCATGTGCATCCAAAGAGGTTCTTCAAATAAAAGCAATGGTTAGATACAGAACTGGAGAACTCAGGGAGCTATGATTTAAGGGATAGTTGGTTCTTTGCATGGCTGGTATTCTCTGTGGTAGAGAATATCTTGTATTTGTGGGCAGTGGAGGCCTAGTGGTTAGCCTTTGAGACCTGAAGGTCGTAGGTTTGAGTCCCGGCCCGGGCACTACTGAGGTTCCCTTGAGTAAGGTACCGTCCCGCTACACTGATCCCTGGGTGCTGTTGATAGCTGCCCACTGGTCCATGTGTGCATGTGTGATGGGTTAAATGCAGAGGTCACATTTCACTGTGGTGCTTGAGTGTGTTCACAATGACAAATAGTCACTTTCACTTCATATTTGGTTCTAGATAGAACCAAGGTTTCTGTTATTGCTATTGGTATAAGGCACAGTTTAGTAGTGTCTCCTCCTCAGACACACTTACCAAACCTGGCAAGGGGAACCAGGTGTGTTGAAATAAATCTTTGGGACCAAGAGTAAGTTTTTCTTTTTGACCTTTGGAATGTTTAAGGTTTGTGCACTAAAGCTGAATATTTTCTGACACGTTTGTAAGCAAGTTCTCAATTTTAAGCACATTTTTAAAGATTGTCTTAACTCGAGCTCCTCGACTATCCAGTTTCCTCCCTTTCCAATTAACACCACTGATACAAGCTCTACCATAAACGCACGAGAGAGCAAAATAAAAGCATTTTTAGAGTCAATACAACACAAAATACTACATTTTGTGAGCCCTTAAGAATTGTCTATATTTCTGCTTAAATTTGATCTAAAACTTCATCAGATTTTCAATATTTCAGCTTGAGATTTTCCTCAACGTCCTAAACATAGAGAATTAAATTAAACAAATGAGAGAAACTATTATTTATTATGAAAACTAATCCAAACTTCTGGAACTGCTGCTGCCCATTTACACTAAGAACTATTATTTATTTATATATATATATATATATATATATATATTTTTTTTAAATCCTTTTCTTCTCTCTCGTATGTTATTGTTCTCCGGTGTCGACCTGAGGAGGATGGGTTCCCCCTTAGTAGGTCGCAGGTTTGAATCCCGGCCCGGGCACTACTGAGGTTCCCTTGAGTAAGGTACCATCCCACTACACTGCTCGGGCGCTGTTTGTAGATGCCCGCTGCTGCACGTGTGATGGGTTAAATGCAGAGGTCACATTTCGTTGCGGTGCTTGAGTGTGTTCACAATGACAAATAGTCACTTTCATTTCTGAACCTTGGTTCCTCCTGAGGTTTCTTCCTACAGCTTAGGGAGTTTTTCCTGCCTCTGTCACCTTTAGCTCTTTGGGGCTCGGACCCAGGTTCTGTAAAGCTGTTTTGTGACCACGTCAGTTGTAAAAAGTGCTATAGAAATAAACTTGACTCGACTGTCAGTGACGGTCAAGGAAGCATATTTGCTTAAAGCGATAATTCAGTGAAAACTAAAATTGCACATTTTCCCCCTTAAAAAAGTAGTCAGTCAAGAAATGCACGTGTCTAAGGTTCCTGCTGCTTGCAAGTGCTCTCAGTTCCCCATTAGGAAGCACCACATGAAAACCCTTCCAAGTCGGATGATGAAAGCAGGTACATCAAAATTTTCACATCCAAGTTGCGATGTCATCCTTTTCATCATGGAGGAAGAAGCAAAGAGCCTGTCAGTTCAATCAAACAAATGTTATATAGTATTAACGCATCAAGGGGTTCGATGCAACAGAAAGATGTGTAATTCCCCCAGGAGCATAAACAGAGCACTAATCCCCATATCACGATGCTCCCACCTTCATACTTCCCTCTCTGAGACACTACTGGCTTCTCTCTTACCTTCCTTATCACACGTCTGCGAGGAATCTTGCACTGCACACCTGTTGAGGCAATTGTGAACTTTACACTTTTTGGGTAATTGCTAGGACTCTATAGCTTTATCCATGTTTAATAATGTTCCTGAAGAATTTCACCTTCACCATGATCGCGGTTTATGCGAAATCACTTAAATTTTTGCAGTGTTCTGTAGAACTTGATTTAGATTTTTCTTTTTTTTTTAGATCTTAACATTTATATATTTTCAGAAATTATTATAATTTTGGTGTGAACATTTCCCCCTATTAATTTCATGTTTAAAACATTTGATTATGCTTCTACACACTTTGTCGTTATTAATTATGTATACAAAGTTAAAATTTGAGAATTTAAGGCTGGGATTTGCACAAAATGTATATAATAAACAAAGACAAACGTGTAAATACTGTTTTATTTCTGCTTTGTTGGTGTTCAACATACCCATGAAATCGGTCAAAATCGATGCCAGCGAGCAATTAGCTAATTAAGTGCAACATCCTCCCACGTCCTTCTTTGGAGGAAACGACTGCATGACTTCTTCCACATCGGATAGCGTCAAGCACACCGCAGATCTGTAATCGACTCGATTATGGGCTTTTTAACCCCGCACGACATACTACTCTTTATACAAGTTAGCACGTTATGTCGCATGGCTGGAAACAGCAAACTGCGTTTTGTCTGTACTTTCTGGTCACCGTACACGTCTTTGGTGATTAGTATATTCAGGAGAGAAAAAATCGGGTTTCGCCAAACGACTGCTTTAATGAAGTGAGTGTGTCTGTACGAAAGGAAGTGGCAGGAAGAAAAGACAATTATAGAGCGAGAGCTGGAGGCAGTTATGTTATTTCTGTATACACACACACACACACACACACACACAGACACACACAGCTGTAATTTGCTATGGGGATTAAAACCAGTACCTCCCAGTTTCGTCGCTACAATTTCACGCTGGAAAGTTTGGGTCTGATATATGAAGCAAGACTTTTACACTTTTTTATACACACACACACACACACACACACACACACACACACACACACACACACACACACACACACGTTGCTGTGATAATGGGGCTTTTCCTAATGGTGCAGATCAGTCAAGCACTCTTAGCTACAGCAGTGGGATTCATTTTTCCTGGCGCAGCGATGCCCTCATATTAGCCATCGTGCAGCGCACACGTCCACATGAAAAAGAGGACAGGGACACTCCAACCCACCCCCAAAAACAGCTCCTGCCAGGGGAAAGTGGGGTAAAAAAGTGTGTCAATTTCCGTCTAGCAAAGACTGACGGAATGGGCACATGTTTTGGGGGGTGTGGTGGTGGTGGGGGGGGAGACTTTGATAGTGAGGATCGGAGCTTGTGGCACTGGCCTTATTCAGTAATGACCAGCGTCCAACCTACACTGCTCAACCGTGCTCAGGAGACGAAACCAGTTAAACCAGTTAAACCAGTCAGTCAATCCAACAGGTATGACGCGAGTACAGATATAGATATATATTCATTTATTTGATATTTAAACCCACTGAAAAGTTGCGAATACAACTTTTGAATGAAAGGCACAGTAAAATCAGACGCCGCTGATAATGAAAAATAATTAATTACAGTACAAAAGCAGACAGTTATTTACGCACGTACAAATCCCTCCTGCGCCCTCGCGTTCCACTTCCACAGAGGTGCCGATCAGTCCCAGGTAGAGCAGAGATGGAGTTTTTTCCTACAGCAGAACTTGGCAACGGTGGCTGAACAACACTTATTGCTTTTCTAGATCATGACATACGAGGCTTCTCAGAGCAATGCCGTGTCAATCTCCTCCTACAGTACCGGTCAAAACTTGGGACACGCGCTGAATGTGCTTTTCATCATCTTGAATGCCCTCTTATCTGAAACAAGGGACGGATGTTTGACCTTTGTTTCGAATACAAACTGATGCGTTTACCCAACATTTTCCCCAAAAAGTGAGGAAACGTATGGATGAGTCATAGCAGTCCAGGCTGAAGCTCTGCTGCTCATGCACTCGATGCTGCTACCATGGAAGCTGCGACTGTAGCCCTCGTGTTCAAATGCAGAACTGAACTGACGTTGAAGTTTAAAGTGAATCTGCAGGACCTTGGCCAGACCGCGCTGGACCTCGGCTAATCAATGAGCAGCAAACTACCAAGAGCAACAACGAACTGGAAAGGCCCAATTCCCAATGGGATCGTCCACTGTAACAAAAATCCATGAGCAAGAGGCTACAACCATTGACAGTATATGTGCTGTACACACTCAACGGGTGGATCATGCAGTCGCTGTATGTTGGTGATGAAAACGAGAAGCTGAGCTCACTTTGTGGAAATCGTGATTTTCATGGCGCCAGGTTTGAGTAATGAAAACAAAAGGCCTCATCATCAATGAAAGAGGTTTTTTTTTTACATTTTGTCCTTTACAAAGGTCTTCATTAAGGTTTGTTTTAGAACTAATAACCAATTATTTTGCCCAAACATGTCAGCGCCCAGTTGTGCATGTGCTCTGAAACGCGTGTAGGTTCTTTGCTTACCTAAAAGCAAATGCAAGAATGCGATCGATCACATTTAAAGAAAGTAACGTGACCCAGCACAACTAGTTCATTTTAAATGGCTCGACAACCCTGCTTCACAAGTTCTCGAAAAAATGTGCGAAAATAGCACACCTTCATGAGTAGATGTGCCCAAGCTTTTGACCAGTACTGCAGCTGGTGAGTCGCTCCTTTCCGTCGGATCAGGACGAACTTAGAGCCGAGTGTTAAGCGAAGGTGGGAATAAACTGCAAAGCTCTGCAGGTTGGTCGATCTTCCGGAGAAGAGCTTCGCCATCTGGGCCTGTGAGGGGAAACAAACATCTGCACTCCATTCATTTCGTTTGAAGCGTACAAAGCTAAACTGATCACCTAGCGTTCTGATACTAGCCCCTCTTCTAAAGATCAATGCTTTTGGATCAGATACCACCTACTCCTTCGAACACACGCGGCTAATTCATCGGCCTACTAAGTGCAAACCCAATGTGCTAATTCGTTAAAAAAGGTGGGTAGAACGGTCAGATCGATAGCTCAAAGTTATCCGATGTTAAGTGTCAGAGATGTGAGATGAAATTTGGAATAATTTGACTTCAAAGCTGGAAAATGAAGATTTTAAGAATTTCAGGTTTGGGAAATGCGCGTCAGACTGGATGCATGGTCCCATTGGAAACTATGGTTTGCTACTGCTGGAGCGGGGGACGTTATTTATTCCTAATGCCCAATTAGAGACTGGTTTTCTGCTCCAAACCGATGGCGACGCATCATTTGAATGAACGCCAGCCTCTGTGGTACAAAAAAAGCCTCGTAATGTAACCAAGTGACTACGCTGATGCTCCCTTGGGCGTTTATGATCAGTTCAATAGCATGAAATGTACAGGGATCTGATCCACGTATAGCCAGACATCTTTGGTTTATGCAAAATTGGGGTTAAACAAAACAAAAAGCTGTAGCTCATTCCCTTCATTTTCTTCACTATTCCTCTGTTCTATACACTCTAAACCCTTTTCTACCATGGTCGAAAGATCACCAAACACCAGATCACTGGAGAAAGAAAATCAGTATGAGGGGAGGGGTTGTGGGGTCCCTCCCAAACTGCTGTGTGCCAGTTCGCTCCAGCTGCCAGTGCAAGCACACCCATATCTCATCGGCCAATTGATGGGTTGAGATGCTCCTCATGAAGAAGACGAGGAACACCAGAACGGAGCTGCTGCCTCCCTCGTTGGAGAGGAAACCTCATAATGATCCTTGGATGAGTTCAGAAAGATCATGTGCGATGGACGGGAGATCCAGCGTAGAGAGACGAACTGGAGAATCTGACCATCTTTCTGCCTCTCGTGCTTTAGAAGAATCTGCTTTTTTTTTTTTTTTTTTTTTTTTAAACATGACCTGCGGTCTCCACAACGACAGCAGATCACTACAGCAGGTCCATGAACAGTTGCGTGAGAGGGAGCTCGGAAACGTCAGCAGGCTGGGACATGACGTGGACCTCGGGAGGTCTCGCAAGTAAGAAGGATTTCAGAACCTCGGAAGAACCTCGGAGGGTCCTCAGAAGGTCTCGGACGTGCTTTTCCCCCCACCAGTTGTTCCGGAAAACGGGGATTTGGACGCGTCGGCCACACCGAGAGTAAAAGTGGCCGATGGCTGGGCATGGACGTGTTCGGTCCATGGCCGGTCATTACCTGGCAGTGCCACCGAGCTGAGTGAGGTATTCGCGGAGTTCTTTGGCCGCCGCGAACCGGCCGTAGCGCTTCTTGGGGTTGGCACACTCCTCCAGCATGGCCTCCAGCTGCCCGTCTTTGGCTATGTGGGCCGGCGGGTCGTGCAGCAGGCCCCCCCGGCTGCCCCTCCATGTGGCGTAGCGGGACAGCAGGTTCTGACAGATGGCGTAGTAGTTGTGGTCCACGGTGACCCGCGAGCAGAGCATGTCTTTAGAGAACGAGAGACAAGCCTCTTTGTCGCATTCCTCAAACCTGCTCTCATACCAAACGTCATAGTTCTCTGGCTTATCTGGAGAGAGACAGAGAGAGAGAGAGAGAAGGAGAGAGGGAGAGAGAGAGAGAAAGAGAGAGAGAGAGAAAGAGGGAGAAAGAGGGAGAGAGAGAAAAAGAGAGAGAAAGAGAGAGAGAGAGAGAGAGAGAGAGAGAGAGAGAGAGAGAGAGAGAGAGAGAG
>JBBPDA010000009.1:1162240-1172823 GCA_037974385.1 Arnoldichthys spilopterus | reverse complement strand
ACACAGCCACACACACAGCCACACACACAGCCACACACACAGCCACACACACAGCCACACACACAGCCACACACACAGCCACACACACACAGCCACACACACACAGCCACACACACAGCCACACACACAGCCACACACACACACACACACACAGCCTTATAGTTGCTACGATGTGAAAAAGTCTTTTTACGCTCACTCCCATTAAACACCACTAGAGTTTTTTACCTTTTCGATTCAATTCAGTTTCTTACATCTGACGTCATCGTGGCGGCGCGTTACAGGACCACGGTCCGAGCCCATGGTGAACAATCCAAGGCCGACGGAGGCAAGCTGGAGGACGAAACCTTGGGAGGCAGGTTTCCCATCCTCCTCCCTTTGCAAGTTTGCCGCTTTTGAGATACAAGGTTTTGCTCGGACGGCGGTGATAAACGCACAAACGCGTCCATAACTTCAGAAATGATTTTCAGCTCCTGGAAAGCAGTGGGAAACGGATCGAAGGGGAATTCATTTCACCTATAACGCTAAAACCCTCTCGATGGCCCCACCGGTCCGGCTCCACCTGAGCGCCGTATGAGGCTGGGGCTGCGGTTGCCAAGGTTATCGACTGAGGGAGTCAATAACGCGCAATCACGAGAACAGTCATCCAGAGCGGAGCCACCTCAGTCCGGCGACCGCGCGCACAACGAGGGACGGAGGAAAATTCTCTCTCTCTCTCTCTCTCTCTCCTGCTCTCGCACTCTCCCTATCACTCACATACACACACACACAGAAACAAGTCGTTTAGACCCTTATTAGTCGCACTGGGATCCAAACAAAGATGTCATCAGTATTCTCCTCCTAATCATGTAGTGACAGTCCTGCTTTTCTTTCCGTGCCTGCTCTCTCTTCCCACCATCTGCTCTAATGACAACCCTTCGCTGTGTTTTCGGCGCCGTTTCTTACCAACAGCTATTATTACAACATCTTGGCTTTTGCTCTATTACAGAGTTAATGTGCAAACACAGCCAGAACCGGGCGAGTGCTTCTGGCAACAAGGGCGCATTGTGCGAGCCGGGCTGAACAATGACAAAGACAAGCAAGACACAATGTTTGCCTTGTGTTCGGAGCAAGTTCACTAGAAGACGCCACAGCCAGTCGCTGCAGGCCGGCACGGAGCTGCGGGCAACCGGACCGGCATCTTTACCGAGATCTCTGGGTTTTCCGTCTCCGGTCGAGTGACAGAAATAAAGCCAGATGTGCGAGGAAGACGGGACGCTGTCGAAAGCAGGGCGATAGGGACGTAAGTGTGGTGCACTCGGAGCGTTGCTGACCTTAGTCTGGACATGGAGGCCCAGTCCTGCTGCTTTAATCTGGACCTCACTCCTCTTCCCCTATAGACACACACACACACACACACACACACACAAGGCTGACACAGATCACTTACACGCGAGGGATCCGTTACGTTGTTCCGTGTGTCGGAAACCAGAGACTTCAGCAGCTCCTGCCCTGACCCGCACGTCTGCTCAAAGCCTCGGAGCTGCGGTTACACGCGCGTCTCTGTCTTCCCTGCAGAGGATTTTACTGCACTCTACAACATCGACACGATCGCCAACCACTGCCTTGCATTTGCCCTTCACAAGCATGCGATTCACACACCTGCACCTCCTTACATGTGGTCCCCGCAAAACCACATATCTTCATACTTCCTTTTTCTTGCTCCTGCATCAACACAGCAGCCGCCTTGGCACCGTGCGAGACTTTCATGATGAAGGGACCAACAGAAATACTTCTTTTACAATGTTCTGCGACGTTTTGCTTTCTGAAAAAATGACAAATGTTGGAGACCACCCCCCCCCCAAATATTTTCCTGCATAATCTTCATTTCCAGAGCTGCGACTTCATGGGACGGGCACGAACCCTTCTCAACTTAGAGCGGAGGTTCGTCTAGAACCGCATCTTCTGCTTCGTTCGTCGTGAAACTTTGTCAGCGGCCGTTTTATTTTTAAAAAGGAATAAAAATGGCCAAAATAAAGTGGAGAAACGAGGTTTTGGTTCTGACCGCCACAATATGTTACGTTACATTACAAAACGCACTTTTTCCAGAGCCATTCAAAACTGCTTCCTTCTCTCTATGCCTTGTGAAATGTTGGCACAAAGTAAACGTTCACAGTTTGTGCACGAAAACGTGAAATACAATGGACATACCAGGTTTCGGCGCCACAACTGCATTACATCCACATCTTGCCCAATACACATAATTTTATAGATTTAACATAGCAAGGACATATTTTATGAGTTAGATTTGAACTGATTTATTACGTTTTCCTCTTTTCCTTTGTTGAATGTCACTGTTCTCGAGTTGGTTTAGTTCCTGCACAGTCCTATGAGCAACTCGGGGCCACGGTTCACTGCGTGATGGACTTGTGTAACTGTGTGCCCAGTGAACTGCCTGAATGTCTGCAGAGAGGAAGCCTGTAGTGCACAACACTGCAGTGCCTGAACTTAGTAAACCTGCTGTACATGCCCACAAACCTCATTTGGTGGCATGAGATCATGCACACTCGAAAGAAGAGACAACCAGGTAGTGTGGGGGTCTATTTTACAGGGACGTGTGCCCTGTTAAAAGCCTGATGAAGGTCTGACACACTGAGAGCAACGACTAAGCCCAACGTGGAGTAAACAAACGCTGGTAAAGTCCCAACTCGGTTCAAAACCGAGGAAAGCAGCAGTGTTACATGTGAAGATAAAAGAAAGCGAAGAGAAAAGAAACAAACCGATATTCGGACTTAATGTGAAGAAAAGAAAAGAAGGAGAAAATGATAAACTGGACACCGACCTGGGAGACTTTCTCCCGCACTCAGTCTTCAAGTCTTCTGGAGCGTTCACCTGGAGTCATGTTGTTTCCTACGGAGGTAAAAGCTTCCAAAACAAGCAGGAGAAGGGCGGACGGATGGTTTGGACCATCTGTTAACGCGGGTGAAGGGAACAGAAGGGAAAAGAGAAGGAGATATGCGTGTCTTCACGAAGGGCTCGTCCTTTCCAGCGTGTAAACCCGAGACGCGTCGGTCGCTCTCTCCGTCTCCATCAGGGGAGAAGCAGCGGCGGCGGCGGCGGAGCAGCCCGGACGGAGCTAGCCGCTTAGCCGGGGCAACAAACCGGGGGATGTAGCCTTTGAATTCTTCCCGCTCCTGCTAGTCCGTGCTCGGCTGAGTGTGCAGGGCAGCTGTGTGCGCCGCGCTCGCCACTCTCATGCCGTGGCGGTGCGCTGTCTGGCGGATAAGCGGCTTTGTGTGTGGCCTCGTCTCGGCGCTCCGCCGCTCTCCTTCACTCCACGACTCTCAGCCACACCGCACCATTTGAATTTACGACTCCCGTGCCCGCTTTACGTTATTGGTTCCTAGGCAATCGCCCCGGCGTTACCATGGCTTCGCTAGAGCCCCCCCCTCCCGATAGCTCCGCCCACCGGACTGCCTGGCGCTGATGCTGCTGCTGTTTCCTCACAAGCATTAACTCTGCACTTCAAGGGCTTTAACCTCACATTTTACAGCCTGTTTCATCCACAGGTGCATCTCGCATCTGATTATTTTCATCAAAGTAAGCGCCTGGCTGTTACAAAACACTCACTTTGTACTTCCACGTGCTGGCCGCTTCAATAGAAACACCTACCTTGTGCTTTCTCACTGGCCACTTTATTAGAAACACCCACTTTGTACTTCCTCTTACTGACCATTTTATTAGAAACACCTACCTTGTGCTTTCTCACTGCACACTTTATTATAAACACCCACTTTGTACGTCCTCTCACTGGCAACTTTATTAGAAACACCCCCTTTGTACTTCCTCTCACTGGCCACTTTATTGGAAACACCCAGTTTGTGCTTCAGCTCACTGGCCACTGTACACTTCATGAGGTCACACCGCTTTAAAGGTCCAGTGTGTATGTGCCCATCTGTTGCCATCCACAGTCCGTCAGCCCCAGCAGTGACACAGTCGAGGTTTGGCAGCGTTTGTGGAACTGCTGCGAGTGTGTCAGGCACAGCTGGGGTTTTTTACACGTCAGTGTGTCTCCTGAGTTGAGAGTGGAGCATCACCACTGATAAAGGACTAGATGATCAGCTGATGGGCTACAGGTTCTAACATCAGCACAGTGGAGCCACACGGCAGGGGTTTCTGATAAAGTGGCCAGTAATGGATGTTACAGATTTTACAGGCACTGAGGGCATTTCCGTACGGCTCAGTGCCGCTTCAACAGCCTACACGCCATCAGTTATGCCTTTATAATGGGGAAAGTTTGGCTCAACACACTCGACTCAAATCATTAGCTAATGATCAAGTCCTTCCTGACCCGAATCGAGTGTGTTAGAGCAGGAAGTAAACAGGCTGTGTGATGGGGGTGGACTGCAGGACTGGAAGTGGGCAGCAGGTTCATTACAGCTCATTTCATTGTTTCTTATGGCTAATCTTGTTTAACTCCGTTCCTCAGGGCCTGCTGCACTCCGTCACAGCTCCCATCACACCTTTCCTTCCAAAAGTGCGCCGTGTGCTGTGCTTTGGTCCTCACAGAATACGTAGTGTTGAGTCAAGTCAAGTCAATTTTATCTCAATTGCACTTTTTTACAAAGCACAAAGCAGCTTTCAAACACCCACTTTGTGTTTTCACTCACTGGCCACTTTATAAGAAACGTCTACTTTGTGCTTTCACTCACTGGCCACTTTATTAGAAACACCTGCCTTGTGCTTCCTCTCACTGGCCACTTTATTAGAAACACCCAATTTGTGCTTCCTCTCACTGGCCACTTTATTAGAAACACCCACTTTGTGCTTTCACTTACTGGCCACTTTATAAGAAACACCTACCTTGTGCTTTCACTCACTGGCCACTTTATTAGAAACACCTACCTCATGCTTCCTCTCACTGGCCACCTTATTAGAAACACCCAACTTGTGCTTCCACTACCTGGCCACTTTATTAGAAACACCAACTAGCTTGGAGCAACATATCCAGCATAGTATATCTAGTCTGGGACTAGTTATCTGTTGGATATGGAGGCCCCAGTGATGGGCGATCTGGATGTGTAGTTTTGACAGACTGTGCAGGGTACCTGAAGAAGCAATGTAAAATATTTGCTAAGACAGTTGGGCTCTACGGCAATCCTTACAACTTCCCAAAGAACAGTGACATGTGGCCAGGAATCTGTGGCAGTCATTGTCTAATGGTTACACATAAGGGCTTGTGACTGGAGGGTCACCAGTTCAATACCCGGGACCAGCAAGGAAAATGTGGGAGGGGTGATTAAACTTATTCCCCCTCCCACATCCATTCAAATGCTCTTGGGCAAGGCACCTAACCCCCTAGCTGCCTCCCACGGACCACAGGGTGCGCAGGCCACTGCTCCTGCTCTTGGTGTATGTACATTCTGAATGGGTTAGAGACAAATGACAAATTCACTGATTACAGTGGTCGAGTGTCACATAATCTGAGTCATCTCTGTAAAGTGTACACATGTAAACTTTACTGCACGTATCTTACAAATCATTAAAGAACTTAAATCTAAAGTCATAGCCAATTCCTCACCCGTCAGCTAGATCACCCCAGTCACAGGAGGCCACCAAGCTGCAAGAGTGAAGCTTTCACATCTCGTACCATCACAGAGCCCATGCTTGGACTGTTGCGCCACTTGGGAGCCCAAAGTGCACTTATCTGCTCTAATGTGGAGCTTCTCTTGTCTTTAGCCAAATTAAAGGGCCCATAGTATGGGAAACCATGAAGAAATGAAATATATTACAGTATATAGTTGAAATAAACAATATTTTAAAAATGTATTGTGCAATAAATGAACAAAACATATACATTTTTAACATATATAAAATATATCAATGAAATACTTGAATACATTAGCATATTCTAAAATATATCATACGGCTATTACATTATCTGTGTATTGTCAAATATGTTTAAATCAAATAAATGTTTATTAAAAATGTATATATATATACATATACATTAAATGTAATTTAAATGTATTAAACAAAATTAATATATATACGTATATGAAAGCAGCAATTATTTAAATATTTATAATATTTAAATTTAATATTATAAATATTGTAATAAAAGAAAAATCACTTTAAATAATGCATTGAAGCTGACACAACAATGCTTTAAAGTGCATTTCCTCACAAAACACTGAAAAATATACGTTTTAATTTACATGCTTCATTTGAACTCAAGTACATTTTTTAAGTGCACTTCAGTTTGTTAATAATTTATTAAAATGCACATTAACGTATAATTCAGCTAACTGGCCACTTTATTAGAAACACTTTCTAGCACTCACCACTCACCGGCTTTTCGAATACTTCAAGTACACCATCCATGTAATTAAGTATATTCACTTTTCACACGGGAATGGCTTAATCGACGTTATCCTCTTCCCCTAAATGCAACCCATCGGCCAAGACGTGCTTCTGTGGCTTTGCACTGGAGCGGCGACGCCAACGTAGCTAACAAGTTGCTCTAAGTTGTCACACACTTGCCTCAAACTTTGCTGAGAAACTGAGTCATGTCAAATAGACTCACTCGTGTGGTTGCTGACACTGTCAAACATACTGCTACCCAGGGGTGCTGCTAGAAATGTTGGGCCCTATGAAAGAATATTATTCTGGGCCCAACATATTCACCAATCAGCCATAACATTAACACCACCTGCCTTATACTGAGTGTGTCTCTCCTGCTGCTGAAACAGCTCTGACTGTGGTGCGCTGTGCGTTCAGACCCCTTTTGACCCCTCTTCTGTGGGATCAGACCAGACAGACTAGTCTTCACTCCCCACATGCGTCAGTGAGCCTTGGGTGCCCATGGCCCTGTCGCTGATTCACCAGTTGTCCTTCCTTGGATCACTTTTGGTCATTAGTAACTACTGCACTACAACTACTGCACACCTGGAACACTCCACGATAACTGCCGTTTTTGAGATCTAGAACATTACAGTAAGGCCCTTGCAAAAGTGGCTCAGATCCTTACGCTCCTGCTTCCGGTACATCGACTTCAAGAACTGACTGTTCACTTGCTGCCTAAGGTATCCAACGCCCCTTGACAGGTGCCACTGTAATGAAATAACTAGAGACGTCAACGTTATTCACTTTTCCTGTCAGTGGTGTTAATGTTATGGCTGATCGGTTTATATTATATTATACGTTTTCACAGAGTGTGTATGTGGACCCCTGCCAGCGCTGGGTCCTGGGAATCGCCCTAGCTGTTGCCTATTAAAAGACAACGATGTCGCCGGCCTCCTGAAGCCTTGCAGCTCCAGTATAAAGGTGGAGAAGCCAAATGGTTCTACGTTCAGGTTGAGACTCACTTTAAAACCGCGTTTGCCAGAGATGGTGGGTTAATGTCAATGGGCCTGCTCCCAAAAATCCCTTCTTTCTAAAGCGCATTCTGAAAGCATGTACCAACAGTGCTGCAGTAGGAAATATGGGCCAAAAGCCGACACTCCAGAAGCAGATTGGGCCACACTTCCCCGACTCAAGGGAGCACAGCTTCCAAAAATAGACTCACACAGGCCCACAGAACGGAGGCATTGGGGAAGGAGCCGGTGACGAAAGATTAATTACACAGTGGAGAGCAAAAATGTTAAAACGTTGTTTAACACGTTCGCCTGCTTGCCATAATCCAGTGTGGGCCCATTTGCTATACGTCCAGTTTATTCGGTTAAACACATTGTCTATTGCTGTGATGTGACTGAAGTTGTATTTGCACCCTGTACACCCTCCCCCTCCCCCGAAAATAAGCACAAAACGATAAACACACAATTGAATAGGGCACGTTTTTAATGCTGAGGTCTTTACAAAAAGCCCTGAGTGATGGTGAAAAGCTTGTATGTGCTGCCCTCTAGTGGTCCAGGTGAGACAAACGCCTCTCCTGATTTTTCCCTGAGTTTAAATAATGCACAGTGTGGAGCGGAGGGAGGAGCTGCTTTTTTAATAATTAAAGAGCATTAAGTGAATTGTGCATTCACAGATACTCAGAGCAGACAGACTTTACTCACAGTTTGCACCTATTAAGGGCTTTGCTGCACCCAGTAAACAGTATATGGGTGTTTCAAGGCAGTGGTGGTGTAATGGTTAGGGCGTTGCCCCTGTGACCTGAAGGTTACCAGGTCAAATCCCAGACCGGTGCAAGTACCACTGAGGTACAATGAGCAAGGCACCGTCCCCCAAGCACTGCCCACATCAGCTCCCCACTGCTCCTACAAGGATGGGTTAAATGCTCCAGGGAACCTCAGTGGTGCCCGGGGCGGGACTTGAGCCTGTGACCCTTAGTTCACAAGAGCAAGGTCCTAACCACTAGGCCTCCACTGCCCTAATGTTAGTGTTATAGGAAGAAAACACAGATGCTTCACCCCGGCCTTTCATTTAAAGGGATATTTGTTTAATCAGCACATCTGGAAGAGGGACAGTGCTGTTTCATACGTCACATATTTTCAGAGAAAGATGCAAAAAATAAATAAATATTAAAAATAACGAAGCATGTTTTCGTCCCTTAACTCTGCATCGTGTCTGTCCTTGGTTACTACGGAAACGTACCTCAACTGGATGACCTTCGTGTCCCGTCGCCGGCCGTTTCCCATCACTCTGCGCTGAACGGCTTTTGTTCTCGCTGCGTCTGATGACCAGGGGTCAGTGCAGGCTCTGTTCCAGCTGCTTCAGCTCTATCATTTTCTTTGGAGCTGATTGCCGTGCTCCAGTCTTCCATTGATTTCACACCTGTGGCCAAGGCCGGTGCGCAGCCACCGCCGCCTCCGGATACCACAGAGCCTCTCGTGTCCCCGCAAGGAGAATCTCATCTTTAGTATGCACCAATCAGCCATAACATTAAAACCGCCTGCCTAGTACTGAGTAGGTGCCTCAAGCTGCTGAAACAGCTCTGACTGTGGTGTATTCTGTGTGTTCTGACCGCTTTCTATCTAGAGTCAGCATCACTTTTGGGCTAGCCATCACTCCCCATATGCATCAGTGTGCCTTGGGTGTCCATGACCCTCTCGTGAATTCACCAGTTGTGCTGCCTTGGATCACTTGGAAGGTACTAAGACCTCACCTGTTAGCCTGGTGTTATTGTTATGGCTGATTGGTGTATGTTATATATACTATGCTTTCACATAACGTTTATGACGGCCCCCTGTTGGTGGTGGGCCCTTGGAATCGGCCTAACTCCCACAGCTTAATGGCGCCCTGGCTGTACACTGTGTACATGCAGCTGTATATGTGTCAGGTGACGTTTGGTTGGTTGGTTGGTTGGTTGGTTGGTAGGTAGATTAACAGGCCCATAGACCTTCTATCATGTAAAACCCAGGCTTTTGTGGCAAGAGGTTGATACTGTTCATAAACACTGTCCTCAGTCCATACAGTCTGCAAAATTAGTTGTCGAAACAGCCCATTTGGTTTTTGTGACTTCATGACTGTGCATTGATGTCTATACATCCTTTCAGCCAACAGTAGTTTAGCTCCGCCCAACCACAATGAAGTTATAAGGGGTGTTTCACTGAGAAGGAGCAGAGGGCAGCCAATCAAAACAGAATCCATTTACATATCAGTCTTAAGGGCATTTTAATGATAAAATGTAAAAGAGACTATTTGTCATTGTGAACACACTCAACCATACACAAAGAGCACCACAATGAAACGTGTCCCCTGCTTTACCCCATCACATGTGGAGCAGTGGGCAACCATAAACAGCGCCCAGGGAGCAGTGTAGGGATGGTACCTTGCTGAAGGGAACCTCAGTGGTTCTCGGGTCGGGACTTGAGCTTGCCACCTTCTGCTCCCAAGGGCAATGTCCTAACCACAAGGCCACCACTGCCCAATGCAGAAAGGTTATAGAGAGTCATTTTAAAATGATGTGGGTGAATAAAACCACAAGCTCAAAGCAAAAACAGTGATTGAGTTACTGTTTCGCAGAGCTTTGTGTTGTTTTCGCCAGTGTTAGATCATTTGAAATAATCCCTTAAAAAAACGTTTTATTTTTCCTCATGTTCTCTTTGTCTTGTGATCCGTGTTATAAGAGGATGTGAAACCATGAAGTGCGACAAATTTGCCAAAATAGAGGAAATGCTTTTTGATGGCACTGCAAATGAACATGTCTTGATATTTTTCACATCTTCCTGTTTTCTGAAACACCACTGGTCGTTCATTACGGTCCCCAAACCTGAAGGAAACCCTCCCACATAGTTTGGCTAATTTCCCTTGGACCCTGAGCAGTCTGGTGGTCTTGAACGAGCTCTTCCTATCATCGTAACTGATTGGCCAGCTAAAGACACACCTACCAGTGATGGCAAATGTCAGAACCTGAAATGACATTCAGCATCTGGATTTGAAGGCCTCTGGTCTAGAATTTAGACTTGGTTCCAGTCCTGGAGGGCTCAGAGTTTTCAGAGATTTCCAAATCAAACACACTCAATAAACCTAGTGATGAACAAGTGGTCAGACTGAGCTTCAACACAGGTGGACAGTGGTGGCCTAGTTGTTAGGACGCTGCCTTTGGGACCTGAAGGTCGCAGGTTCGAGTCCCGGCCCAGGCACTACTGAGGTTCCCTTGAGCA
>JBBPDA010000009.1:1151341-1162211 GCA_037974385.1 Arnoldichthys spilopterus | reverse complement strand
TGATGGGTTAAATGCAGAGGTCACATTTCGTTGTGGTGCTCGAGTGTGTTCACAATGACAAAGAGTCACTTTCAACACAGACACTGTCACGCCTGAGCGCCCGCCGCCAGCATCGTTTTGGACAAGACCCGGTCGGAACGGTGGTTGGTGGGAGCTTTGAAAGCGACTTCACGTATCCACAAGAAGCGGCCTCATGCCACCTGCTGCTTTGGCTTTGCTGTTCACAGCATTTGACGTCGTTTTTTTGCGTTTATGTGTGAACTGAGATACTTTTGTCCACAGTGTTTGGTATACACGTTTAATTGAGAGCAGCAGTGAAAAGTTGGCTCTCCGTGATAGGCAGCGTTTCAGGTTCAGGTTTCATTTGGTCTTTTACGGCCTGCAGTAAACCAGAGGTCTGGAACAACCTGTAACTCTTTTTTTAAATAGCGCTGCTTTATTTCTGGCTGTGCAAATCGTGAAGACTCATTAATGATCCAACAAAGACCACCTAAGAGGCCATTAGGCTAGCCTATGTGTCTGAGAGTGCCTTCAAGTCATTACACACCATGCACAGAGGCCCTAGCAGGTCAAGATAAGCATTTCATTGCATTAGCGAGTCCATTACACGCTGGCTGTTAAGGGAGAAAAAAGCACTAAAATTTGTGGCCTGATTAAATTTAGCTGCTCGATTTGCAAAGGCAATTAGTATCTACAATGCACTGCCCTGACCCTTATGCCTTTTTGTGTGACTATGAAAATATAACTGTAGCATTATTCATAACCCACCCTGCTCTGCTATTAGTCTCTCTTTAAGAGATTTCATTTTTCTCTTTGTGGATGAGCCAAACGCATGGCTAGAAAAGAGCTTTTTGCCATGCAGATTATCATACTCACAGGAAGTCATTTGTAGTGAACTGAATAACGCTTGCATGATACTACCCATTTACGGCTTTGGCAGCTGTTGGCTTTGGATATCAGGCTGTCATGCAGTCTCTGCCTGGAGAAAATTGGCTATGCTCTGTCCAGATTTGCCTTGTCTCTCCAGGGCTTGTCCTCAAGGCCTAATCACTACACTATCCTCTCGCCCTAAATACCTTCACTCAGATTACACCGAATCACACAGAAGCTGATCACACTGAATCACATACTGAATCACATAAAAACGGATCCCACTGCATCACACTGAATCACATTCAAACGGATCACACCGAATCACATATAAATCACACTGAATCACATTCAAACGAATCACACTGCATCACACTGAATCACATTCAAACTGATCACACTGCATCACACTGAATCACATTCAAACTGATCACACTGCATCACACTGAATCACATTCATACGAATCACACCGAATCACATATAAATCACACTGAATCACATTCAAACGAATCACACTGCATCACACTGAATCATATTCAAACGAATCACACTGCATCACACTGAATCATATTCAAACTGATCACACTGCATCACACAGAATCATATTCAAACTTATCACACTGCATCACACTGAATCACATACTGAATCACATACTGAATCACATTCAAACGGATCACACTGAATCACATACTGAATCACATACAAACGGATCACACTGCATTACACTAAATCACGTTCAAAGTGATCACACTGCATTACACTGAAATATTCAGTGTACTCTAGAAAAATACTCTAGATCTGACCACATTTATTGTGCAGTTCTTACTTTGTATTTATATATATATATATATATATATATAAATATAAAACACACACACACACACACATACACACACACAGACTTTCTTTGGTATCAGGCCTATACATCCATCTGATCTGATGTAAAAAGTGATGCTGACTCTGATAGAAAGGGGTCAGAACACACAGTGCACCACAATCAGAGCTGTTTCAGCAGCAGGAGGGATCAACTCATTATTATACAGGTGGTGTTAATGTTATGGCTGATCGGTTTATATATATATAAGTTAATTTTTTTTGTCCATTTAAGGTCTTTGAGTGCGTTTCCACGTGTACATGCGTAGCTCCACAAATAGAGCCGTCTGAAGTCTTCATCATCCCAAGCGGCCCTTTTGAAAGTTCACAGAAAGTCCAGATTATCCCCCCGGCGTCCGAGATGAAGGCCAGAAGACTGTGCAACTGAAACCGAGTCACACAGAATCTCATCACAGTCACATTCACCTATTTATTTATTAAATAATGGAAAAACCTTTTTTACACAGTGTATTTATGACCCTAACCGACTCCGATCTCTCCATTACACTCTGTGGTGTTGGCGCTGCCGCCTGAGAGAGTGTAGTCGCTGGGCTTGTGAACGCAGCTGTTAGAGGCGGCCTGCTGTCTCTGCCTGCACAACTGTAGACGGAATCATGAAGACACATGGGTGCAGAGAGAACGAGCTGCTGTAGCTCATTAAATCAGCGCAGGTCAGATGAGAATTGATGATAACGACGTATTTCAGCTCACATTTCCGGCTTTTGATTTGATAATGTCCACATGTCACCATAGAAACACTGCAGGACTGTTACTGAAGAACACTGAGTGATACTGGGTCAGTGATAATTTGTCATTGTGAACACACCACAGCACAGCACACACGGAATGTGACTTCTGCATTTAACCCGTCTGGCCAGTTGACGTGGGAGAAGTGTTATGGACGGTATCTTGCCCACAGGTACCTCAGTGGTGCTTGTACCGTCTGGGATTTGAACCAGCAACCTTCAGGTTACAGGGGCAACTGTCTAACCATTACACCACCACTGTCATATTGGTTAAATTGGTGTTTTGGACATTTTTAAACATAATTTGAAAATATCAGCAGCACTTTCCACTGTATTCAATTTTTTACAATGACTTATAGTCATTTTTTTCTTCTCAAGTGACTATTTTGGAGATACAAGGTGTTGCTGTCTCTTCAAGTGGCATGTTTTGTTGATTTTCTATGTGAAAATACATACACATCCTCTACAGTGATCATACATAAATGCAGCATTTCTCTGCCACATTATTATCTGTTTTGTATGAAATTATTTCTCATACTATGACTTAGTACCTCATAACTATGTCTTAATATTTCATAATTATAACTTAGTACATCATAATTATAACTTATAGTATTGCATAATTTCGACTTTCTTTCTCATAATTACGGCTAGTTATCTCATATAATGATGTAGTATCCCATAATTATGGCGTAGTATCTCATAATTAAGACTTAATATCTCATACTTATGGCTTAGTATCTCATAATTATTATCTAATAATTATGACTTACAATCTAATGAGAAAGGAAGTTATATTATGAGATACAAAGTCATAATTATGAGAAAGAAACTTATAATTATGAGACATTAAGTCATAATTATGCGATACTAAATGTCTTTTTTATGGCGTAAACAGGCTTTCATAGTTTTGTAAGTGTTTTTGTGGAAGAAAATGAATCACATAACTGGACGTAAACTGACCTGCCGCAATCTTTCCACAAGGCCTCATTTTACATGTTATTTTTTCCCAAAATGTTAAAGTTAGCTCAGGTTTTCTTCTACCAGTCCTTCAGATGGACTGGAGACTCTACATTGCCCCCTAGGTGTGACTCTGTGCATGAGCGTGTTTGTGTGTCTAATTGGTGACCTGTCCAGGATGTTTCTCTGCCTGTCTACCCTGTGAGCGCTGTGAACGGCTCCAGCACCACCGTGACCCTGGTTAGGATGAGCGGCTCAGAAAGTGGACAGATGGATGGATGGATGGATGGATGAACTCATTAATTAATGAGTGATTGTTAAATTGCGTTTGCGTTAAATTGTGCTTCTTTACAACTCAGTCATCCAAGCATGTCATTTGACCAGACACACACACACACACACACACACACTTTATAAGCTGCCACATACATCATAGTGGAAGACGCTGGACTACAGCAGAGGAACCCTACTGTTGTTTAAACTACTCTGTAAAAAAAAAAATTGAGTTTACTCAAAAAAAAAAGTTCCTTAGAAAGGAAAAGAGTCTCCAGCTGTAATTGCATAATTGCTTAGTGGGCAGTGACACGTTTCCTGGGTGTGTTCACAGCGCTCAGATTCAGATCGAATGGAAATGGGGTCAAATGACTGTAAAGAATCAATGATAAAATAAAGATAATTCCTTTTCTTTTCATGTGTGTAGTTTCTTTAGTAAACTACACACAAATTTGGCAAAAAAAATACATTTATGTATTTGAATCACTGTGCAAAATGTAGTTGAACTACCAGCAGACTGAACTACTCCCCAACACCGGCAATACTGTAACTGTTAAATATAAGCAAGGGCAGCAGTGGCCTAGAGACTTGCCCATGTAATCAGAGGGGTGTAGGTTCAAGTCCCAGCCCAGGTTCCACTGAGGTTCCCTTGAGCAAGTTGCTTTCCTGCTATGCTGCTCCCCGGATGCTGTTGGTAGCTGCCCCCTGCTCCACATGTGGATGGGTTAAATACAGAGGTCAGATTTCATTGTGGTGCACGTTGTGTGATGGGGTGTGTTCACAACAACAAATAGTCAATTACACAAATATTTTTCCAGTTTTTCTGATTACATCGTATGACTATCAGCATGAAAACAACACACACACACACACACACACACAGTCAAACCTGAGTGAAGTGAAAGTGACTATTTGTCATTGTGAACACACTCAAGCACCACAACGAAATGTGACCTCTGCATTTAACCCATCACACGTGGAGCAGCGGGAAGCTACCAACAGCACCAGTGTAGCGGGACAGTACCTTGTTCAAGGGAACCTCAGTGGTGCCTGGGCCGGGACTCAAACCTACAACCTTCAGGTCCCAAAGGCAGCGTCCTAACAACTAGGCCACCACTGCCCCACCGAGTGTGCAGAGCTGGAGCGGTGTGTGCTGTGGCAGACGAGGGGCTGGACTGTGAGAAATGTCTTCAGACCGGTGTCCTTCATCTATTGTCCCATCTCGTCAAACATTTTCTCGATACAGGCAGAGTTTTTCACTCGGCCGCCATTCAGGAGCGAAACGTCTGTCTCTTTCACCGCCGGCCTCATACCCACAAGTCGCTGCCGTCCGTCCCATTCATCCATCACGCTTCAGACCCAGCACCAGCGCGGCTGCACTGAGGTCAGACTAAGGTCACTCAATCTTCTCTTCAATCAGAGCGCTGAACATAAGAAAGCCAACGTGGAGGAAACGAAAAAACACATCTGATGAAAGGCCGCCTCCTGTTTTGTGTTCCTCTATCACATCATCGACTGTATGGACAGCAGGCACTGAAAGGGACTATTTGTCATTGTGAACACACTCAAGCACCATAATGAAATGTGATCTCTGCATTTAACCCATCACACGTGCACACGTGCAGCAGCGGGCAGCTACCAACAGCGCCCGGGGAGCAGTGTAGTGGGACGGTACCTTGCTTAAGGGAACCTCGGTGGTGCTCGGGCCGGGACTTGGACCTCCAACCTTCGGTTTACAAGGGCAAGGTCCTCACCACTAGGCCATCACTGGCCACCTGGGGTGGGGGGGGGGTTGATGTTAGTGTTACAGTGTTCTTCCGTTTTGGGTCACGCAAGCCGATCCCAGCTGATTACGGGCCTATGGTAGAGTTCACCCTGGACAGGAGGCTCAACCCATTACAGCGCAACACAGAGACAGACGACCATTCACACTCACACCTACAGACAAATTAGAGCATCCATTCAGCCTATTGCAGCCTTTGGACAGTGGGAGGAAACACATGCTTACAAGGGGGGGAGCCTGCAAACTCCACACAGAAAGGCCCCCGTGGCTGACCCAGGGATCGAACCCAGGATCTTCTTGCTGTGAGGCAACAGCACTAACCACTGCACCACTGCACCCCCACCAGCAATAAGAATAATAATGAAAATAGCATATTGTTTTATTATTAGTAGTATAATTTTATTGCTGCTTTCATCATCATTGTTGTTAATAATAATAATAATAATAATAATAATAATAATAATAATAATAATGATGATAATAATAAGTTTTTTTTACTGTTGGGAACAAAGTTTTATATTTTTTACAGTTTTTCCCCTTTGTGATTGGTGACTGGGATAATAAATGTGCTGCTCAGTCGAGATTGTATCATATTCTATTATTATTATTATTATTATTATTATTATTATTATTAAGTGGCCTTGTGGCGATCATTGTTGCTTCAACTCACCAGTTCAAATAGCTCAAAACAGCTGCATTGTGCAGGGCAGTGGGCCTCCAGGGACCAGGACTGGGAAACACTGGTATATGCTACATATGCGAACCCTTGAGTTCAGTGTGTTTAATGTGCCTGTGTTAATGTGGCAGGTCTCTGCTGTGAGCATCTCCCTGGTATCATTCATTCTCTCCTGAATCACTGAGAGTTTCTCTGGGCCTATTTCACCACTGCCCACTAGATGGTAATGATCATCTTTGAAACTTTGCTCATGGAGACGTTGGAGAACTTCCCTCTTTCAAGCTTAAAAATGCCTCTCAGCGGAGGTTTCGTCACTCAGCACTTTAAATTATTATTATTTCATTAGTATTATTAATTATTACAACTGCTCTCCTCATATTCTACTTCTGACTGGGATCAGAACACTAGCTTATGAAAAGACTGGTCTCACTGATGACCTCATGACCTATGTGTTCCTGTTTTACGTTTTTTCTGAGCTTGGAAATTTTTAAAGCAATAGTGATTTTTTTTTAAATAAATAAATAAATAAATAAATAAATAACAGACCCCAGTTTTACCCCCAGGTCAGGGGTTGTGACACACCTGCAAAAGTGTTGAGATGAAATGGGGTTTTCTCTGCAAAAACACACAACACCATGTGAATTAATGTGAATCAACAGCTGATTCTGGTTTGACACTACGTGTTTAAGCTGAAAAACGTTTTTCCAGCCCAGCATTGTGAAAAAAGAGTGTCGTCCTTCATTACAGCTGAAGAATCAGCGCTGAGGAGGTCTTCTCTCTTTCGTAAGCAGCTGTTTTTCTTCTCTGTACTTGGACTTTCACCGACATGTGAAATGTCATCAGTAACGGGCCAGTAATATTCAGGTCAAAGTTCACATCTAAGTACAGCCATAGCATTAACACCATCTGCCTAATTCTGAGTAGTTCCCCTCATGCTGCTGGAACAGCTCTGGCTGTGCTGCACTGTGTGTTCTGACCCCTTTCTATTAGAGTCAGCATCACTTTTTAAACCACAGTAGCTCTTCTGTGGGGTCCGACCAGACAGGCTAGCCTTTACATGCATCAGTCAGACTCTGGTGCCCATGACGCTGTCACCGGTTCACCAGTCGTCTGTTCTGGATCACTTTCAGTAGGTACTAACTACTGCACACCTGAAACACTCCACAAGACCTGTTGTTTTGGAGATGCTCTGACTCAGGCGTCTAGAACATCACAACAAGGCTGTTGTCACAGTGGCTCAGATCCTTATGCTCAATCATTTTTCCTGCGTACAGCACATCAACCTCCAGAACTGACTGTTCACTTGCTGCCTAATATATCCCACCCCCCTGACAGGTGCCATTGTAATGAAATAACTAGAGAGTCAATGTTTTTCTCTTTACCTGTTAGTGGTGTTAATGTTGTGGCTGCTTGGTTTATATATACATACAGACAGTAGTGAGATCGATAGACAGACAGACAGACAGACAGAGATCTGATGGCCAAACTGGCTATGGCTATCGTATGCAGTTTTTAGTACCTACCAAAACTGATCCAAGAATGGAGCTTAAGCATGGGGAGTGTAGGGAAGCTTGTGTGGTCTGAACCCACAGAAGAGCTGCTGTAGGACAGAAAGGGGTCAGAACAAGTTAGAGCTGGTCTGGTGACAAAAGGGGGATCTACACAATATTACAATAGGCAGGTGGTTTTAATGTTGTGGCTGCTTGGTGTATTAAGGGATTTTCATTCTAATTATTTGCATTTTTTCACATTTCAACCACTGGGTTTTCCGTTAAACCACAGTAATATTCCAGTGGAAATTCCCCGATTAAACTGTAATATAACAGTGTGTGTGTGTGTGTGTGTGTGTGTGTGAGAAGAGAGACGATGAGTGAAAGCGAGAAAGACACTTGTAGACTTTTACATCATTAAAAGAAGCCCAGACCCAGTGGGTCATGCTAAACGCCGCAGGTGCCTCCAGAAGCAGGAGCGAGTACAGTTCACTGGAGCTCAGTCTCCGCGGCTGTGGTCACTCTAAAGCGAGGCCTAACGCTGCTTCCATGGCACCAGGGTCGCACCAAGCAGAGAGCAGAGAGCAGGGGTACGCCTCAGGGCTGTGGGGCAGAGCTGCTTGTCTAGCCAGAACCTGCACGATCGTTCCACATCACCAAACACCAGCAAGACCGACGGTGCCGGATCACTCTTCCGCTTGTCTGTGGCGTCTGGGCCTGAGTAAACAGAGACATGACGAGAGAAATACTGATACAACAGGAACCAGCAGCATTTCAGTGGAAGGTGGACATGGAAAACTTCACTCTGTGCATGTATCAGTCGGTCTGGGCCCATTTATTCAAAGACCGTCCTCTTCAGATCATCGACAGCGCCACAACACATGATACACTCCTCATCTTCAAGTCGATTTTTTCTCACGAGAATAATGATGTGATGCTCCTTTTAAGGCATGACTCACCCACACTCGAAGGGCCTGTAGCTCATTAAAGCAGTACAGTGCAGTGTGTGTGTGTGTGTCTGTACGTGTATTTAAGTCATTGTGGGGACCAAATGTGCTCCTAATGATAGGAATACCAGAAGACCTGCAGAAATTAGGACATTTTGCTGGTCCTCAAAAGGGAACCAAGCTTCACAAATTCAACTCTTATAGGAAAAACTGAAAAAGCAGAAAGCAGCTGTTTACTGAGGTTGGGGTTAAGAAGGAGTTGGTGTAGTATTTCTGAAATACAGCATTACAGAAGTGTATTCACAAAGATAGTAGTACCAGCCTGTGTGTGTGTGTGTGTGTGTGTGTATTTGAGTGTTAGCATAGAAAATCATCCGTTCAAAACCCAGCGTAACATTTCTATGGCTAATGTTATTCCACACCTGTGAATACACTCATAATATTGTCAGTTCAGGAAGAGGCCAGGCAGCTCTGTGAATGGAGGAGAGCTCATTGTATGAGTTGCATTGATATGGCAATGAAGGAAACATTAGCTTCCTTAGCAGAAACATTAGCGGCTAAGCTTCAGCTTGTGGAAAGTCTGCATCTGTTCAGAGGTGCGCCTGGATTTCAGAGCTAGTGATGTTCGTGAATGATTCATTCTCTTTGAACAGGTCTTGTGGGTGGATTAAAGGGGCATTCTGACCTAAATCTAGCACTTAATGTGCTCTTTGTGTTGTGCTAGGTACTATTGTGTGCAAAGGCAGAGCATTAGCATCCCATAGCGTGAGCGGTTTGACAGAATTCACAGTTTATTATGCGTTTTTACATTTTCATCCTTTACTGCCATACCCAGCAGGAACTGCACTAATACATCAGTCACTAGAAATCCACCCGCGGATATAAAGAAATGCACTAGAGGTGAAATACTGACACGTTGCTGTAACGTCCCGTCTCGTCTTGTCGTCATCATTACGTTTCATGTCTTCCCATGTGCTCCTGGTCCCATGTTTTGCCTTAGCCCCGCCTTGTCTCCGCCCTCGTCCCCTGTCCCTCATTCCTGTCTCCTCCCTGCTTCAGGTGTTCCTTGTTTTGTGTTCCTGTTTAGCCGTGTGTTTGTCCTAGTCCTGGTCGATTATTTAGTTTCTCCTGACCCTGTATCCTGCCGTGTTCTGTGTTTGCATGTCTATTTCGTTTATGTTCCTTCGTGTTGCACTAGACCCGTTTTGGAATTCCCTGTGGAATTTAGCCTTAGTCATGAGTCCTGTTAGTCTTTCGGTTTATCTATCGCTTGTTTTATGAATCTGTATTGTTTGTTTGGTCCTTTTCTAGCCGTTCTTAGTTTTCGTTTGTTTATTTATCATAAAAGACCACTACTCGCACGCACTTCCTGCAAGCCCTCGACCAAATCCGTGACAGTTGCTGTATTTTTCAACACAAGATTTTGTTGAATTAGCAGCACAAAGCATCGATTTTTATTTCTGAATATTATTCGATCGTTTTATAAATGTATTTAACAGACTTTTATTTTGACATGCATGTGTACTCTGATCAAATTACTTCTGACTGTAACGATATGGTTGGTTTTGGAAGCAGGCGCAGGTGAGTGCTAAACTGGATGGATTTATTCTATAGAAGTAAACATAAACTGTGAACTATGCGACAACAACAAAACATACAAACACTATGAATACATACAGCTATAAAGATGGGAAGGACTACAGATAAGGTAACAGTTTGGGTAAGACCACAGATAGAACAACAGGGTGAGATCAACAGATAAATGACAAACACTAGGCAAAAACTAAGAGACTATATAGTGAACACAAACGAGGAACATCTGACAGGGGAGAAGATGAGAAACGATGGACAGGTGACGAGGGTGTAGACAAGGGCGTGAACAAGGCGGGGCAAGAACAAAATCAAAACGACACGTGGACGGGGAGAATGTGTCAACAGATAACAGAACCATATATCGAAGACAAAACAAGAACCAAGATAGATTCTTACAAAGACCTAGCAGCCGAAATAGTGGAGATATTAAATGGGAAGATTCGAGTGAGAGAAACTGAGTTGTGTGTTGTTTTCCTTGTGACTAATAGTGCATTTGTAGAAAATACATTAAAGATAAATCAAAACGTGTCACAGAGCTGAATCGTTATACATGCTGTATCAGTGGACAGTGGTGGCCTAGCGCTGCCTTTGGGACCTGAAGGTTGCAGGTTTGAGTCCCGGCCCGGGCACTACTGAGGTACCCTTGAGCAAGGTACC
>JBBPDA010000009.1:1106162-1130413 GCA_037974385.1 Arnoldichthys spilopterus | reverse complement strand
GGTTAAATGCAGAGATTGCATTTCTTTGTGGTGCTTGAGTGTGTTCACAATGACAAATAGTCACTTTCACTTCACTTTCACTTCACCAGCTGCATAGTTCTGCACCTAGCTAGGGAGATGCACCTGAGACCTGAAGGTTGCTGGTTTAAATCCCAGACTAGTACAAGTACCAGCACTGCCCAGGTCACCTGCCCACTGCTCCTACATAGATAGGTTAAATATAAAGGTCTTTGGGCAGTAGTGGCCTAATGGATCTTGCCTAATCTAATATACTATATTGTTTAAAATTGTAGATATACATTAGACATCCAGTACCCTATTCTTTCCAAACTGACACTGAGTGCACTTCTGGTAACCTTGTACATTTTTATCCAATATACCATGGTCCAAAAAGGAAAAAGTGCAGGGTGTTGACTCAACAGCTTCCAGACAGCTGTTAATGGCAGATGTACGTCAGTCCACCCTAGTGGTTTCCAGTTAAATTCTGGTTAAAGTTAGCAGGAAAATACAGCTCACTCCTGACTTACTGTGGTCATTCGGGAAGCTATAGCAGCCCCCCAGACACACACACACTCCTCATCTGCTTGTTTGTCTAGAGGTGGGCCAGAAGTCAGAGATTATACCCACAGTATAAGACTTAAAACTGTGGATTTTTCTCCAGTTTTTGTACCTACTTCAGGCTGTTAACGACACAACACGTATATCTAACCCTGTGCATTCCAGCGCAGATGTTTGGACGATACAGCACGGTCGGTACACCAAGTCTCGCCGTCTGCTGCTGAATCACAGCGCTGCAGAAAAAGCCTGTGAAAGCTAAGCTGTGGAAACTGCTCACTGGGGAGTTCAGTATGACAGGAAAATGAATCACGCAAACAGAGGCTTGCTCACCCTAAACAGCCCAGCTGTTTTTGCCCATATCCTCTGCACAGGACACCCTGAAGCTAGGAATTAATCTCATCACTGTCCTCTAGCAATACCTGAGAGCATGCGCATGTCTGCGGTAGGGTTTGCACCAATGTTCTTTAACCTTATGGTTCTTAAACGGTTCTTTGATCGCATGTATAGTATAGTTCTAGGGGAATGAAATTAATTTCACACACATTTCAAAAACTGTACATCTTATTTACATGACTGGTTCTTCAGATAGCCAATCACTGGGAGGTTCTTTAAGGGAACCAAAAGTGGTTCATTGAAAACATTGCTATAAAGAACCCTTTTGGCTTCCATAGGAATGGATGGAGCCAGTTCATCTGCATGTGGTTGGTTCTTTGTAAATGTGTGTTTAACTGTGATGCTAGTGCCTGAGAGAATGTAAACAGTTCCCTGTCCTTTCCCCCGTTGCTGGATTAACCTATGTTTACCTGACAAGACTGGTTCAGTGAAAGGTGGGGTGTTTTCTGACATACAGGGCTGGTTAATGATACCATAGAGCGCAAGAAAAATACAGCGACATATTTGCTTTTCGATGGTTAGTTGCTCAAGCCAGTCGTTTGGAATACTCCCAAAAAAAGTGGATACACAACTGCAGTAAATAAAACCCTAAAGATAGCTCCTCTGAATGGCTCCTTAGGATTGAAAAGAGGGGGAAAAACAAGCAAAACTCAAAGTAAATGTCATGAAAGTGCCAACTGTGAAATATTAGTGAGATGTCAAAATGTAGGACTGATAAGTGCCTCCCATTTGGAACGTTTGCCTGGCTCAGTTAAGCTTCTTAGATCAATATTTCAGGAGTAATAGGAGCATTTTGCATTTAAAACCGACTGTTAAGCTTAAATGTGGAGCTTTACACTGCTATGAAAATTTTTTATTTATGATTCATCTGCTTTTGGCATATTTCATTTGCTTTCAGATCTTCAGATATTGTTTTGTGTTTCCGTGTGTTTTCTTTGTCTTATATTCTGTATTACAACATTAAAGAATGTATTGTGGTAAATAAGAGCAAAATAAGAATCAATAGATTATAGAGAAAAACACTTATTCACAGCACTGTGTATCATCACTGTTATGCTAAACATCATATTTGTGAATTTAAAATGTTCTTAATTTTAATTTAAGGGTTCATTCCACGTAATTTTGGACAATTTCCATGATTGCATTTATCGCAAAAAAAAACGTACACAATGCCAAAGGCAGATGGTGTATATTAAATAAAATATTTCATAGTATAGAGACTGAAAATTTCTTATATTACAGTAATATGTCAAAAAATAAGTACTTACTTTGGATTTTTTTTTCAACATATGTATACAAGTAAATATTTCGCCCTCTTTGATACAGTGCCTGCAGGTACAATTGGTATAAACAAAAATAGAACAAAATAGGAAAAGTAGCTTTTCCAATCATTTATTCAACAAACATATCAACAAATGTAATGTTTTCAGTGGGGACAATAAGAACATCCTTGGTCTCGGAAGCTAGTACTGCTACTTCAGGAGAAAAAACATCTTGTTAGTGTTTTGAATAATTGCCCACCAATGTCTGACTTTGGGCTTGCTGAAATGTTTGACCACTCTTCCATGCGAAATTACTTCAGCTGTATTCACTTTTCAAATCCCACACATTTCAAAGGGATTAAAAAACCCTCCTTTCTTCTTTTTGAGTAATTTCTTGGTGGCTTTGCTAGTGTGTTTAGGATCATTATCTCTTTGAAAGGCCCACCTCTGGTTCAACTCCATACTATAACACCATACTTAACAGTTGTTATGAGCTGCTTCTCCTAAAAAGCTGTCTGTGGTGTACTGTAACTGTCTTCCTCTAATGTTTTTTTGGTTTTAAATGAAAATTGCCCATGTGTAATTTGTCAAATAAGATGAAATATTTGCTTGTTCAGATATATTGAAAAAATCAACCACATCTATGGGGTTTACTTATTTTTTTCATATGACTATATTTTATTCCCTCTGACTAATCTGTTGAACCAAATGTGTTTTATGCATTTTTTTTATGTGTGTATTCGGTTGTAGATTTCTATGGGTCAGATGCTGCAGGAGTTTGGGAAGTTCCTAGGCCTGTTTCTGCTAGTGCTCTTCTCCTTCACCATCGGCCTGACACAACTCTACGGAAAAGACCTGAAAGAGTCATTCAAGAGCAATACTGTTGGCAAGGACTGCGAAGGCATCTTCTGCGAACAGCAGAGCAACGACGCTTTCCACACGTACCTTTCCATTCTGTTTCCCGGGTCTTCCGGGACATTTTCCATGAAAAACATTAGCTTTTTAGTGTCTTAGCACTGATGATTACTTTGAGATTCACTGGATATGTAGCTTAATTCTACATTCTCAATGGCTAGATCAACAATGCTCTTCATAAAAAAATTATGTCAACCATCTCTTTGTGGAATCTTTGACCTTTTACTCTCTTCTCTGTAGGTTTATGGGAACGTGTTACGCCCTGTTCTGGTACATCTTCTCCCTGGCCCATGTGGCACTCTTTGTGACCAGGATCAGCTACACGGAGGAACTGCGGTCGTTCGTGGGCGCCCTCATCATTGGCACGTACAACATAGTGGTGGTGATCGTTCTCACCAAGCTACTGGTGGCCATGCTGCATAAGAGCTTCAGACAGATTGCTGTGAGTAAGAAGTGTACATGAGTAATTTACTTCAGGGATAATGTTAATGCAGTAAATAATGGAGCTGCCTTATAAGCATTTTGCAAATAATGCCATACTAACTATGCTTCACTAGGTTTTTTCTGTAACTCCTGACCACATTGTTGTTTTGTGACATATAAATTCCAGCCTAACGCATGATCACCACACATTCAATGTGTTATACAATAATGCAAAACTTAAAAATCAGCAAAGCTTAAACATCACTCGACTCTAAAAGACGAGCAAGGAATTTGGACTAAAGCAGTTAACACTACTTCAATACTATAAAATGTTTCCCCACAATCATATATGGGAGTGACATAGGAAACCTAATTAAATCACAACCTTAAACTCATTTGCAACTATCAATCAAATCCAGATTGAGTCAGTCAGACTCGACATTGGTTCTATATCCCAGTATCATAGCTCTCACCTGCCGTTCTCCTTGTTCTTCCTACTTTGCGTTTTTTGATGCATTCGATCAACGAAAACTACACTCAACTTCAAAATCAGTACATCAGTGCTCTTTTTTATCTGTTAAGTGAGAAGTCTTGTCTTTATATCCTTGGTGATCAGCCATTACTGTAACTACCATTGGCCAGTTTAATGTAGAGTATGAAATCATGTTCATTCAGGTATCTTCATTAAGATAACAGCTGAAGGAAACCTTCAGGACCCTCTACGGCTTCAGACCAGACCTAATGATTTCTGGAAACTAAGAAATACACTTCCGTCATTTTATTTAAAAGAAACATGTTCTAATTTAATCTTCTGCAGTATTATACTATGCTCTTATACTATCATTTCTTTACATTTTGGTTAGAAACAATAGGGTTAAATATTGGTTTTTTTTGGCCAAGCAAGCTCTGCCAATGGTTAAGCCTGGTTTAAAGTTTCAGATGAACCACCAATTTAATTAGGAATCAGTCAATCACCTTTTGATTTACAGTGGGTGGCACCAGGTTCATGAGGGGAAAACATTGGTCTTGGTTTTCCGGAAGTTCTAAATGCATCACTGACTGTGAATACAAGCAGCAGTCTAGCCACTGAGTTTGTGTCAGATGGTAAACAGTGGCAGCTCTGTGCCTGGACTCTTAGCTGAATGAGTCAATTTTGGATATATGTGATTTGGAAAATGTCTGAGGCTCAACTTTGGCAAGTATAGTCTTCATTAAGCAGGTTTGCCAAAGATGCCTTGCTGTTCTCGCTTCATATTTTTTAATTGTGTATTATACTTTTCTGCTGTAATACATTAAAACCTACATTTAAAAAAATACTCTTAGTTTCCAAACAAGGTCATTCCTTTGTTACAGTCGTGGAATAAGCAACTTTTTTTTCAGAAATTTTACATTCTAAATCCAACATTTGTTTTTCTGACTGCATCCAGAACCACGAGGATAAGGAGTGGAAGTTTGCCCGTGCCAAGCTTTGGCTCAGCTACTTTGATGACAAGTGTACATTGCCTCCACCGTTTAACATCCTCCCCTCCCCGAAGACACTCTGCTATCTAGTGACCAGCATGAGCAAGTGGATCTGCTCTCACACCTCCACGGGCAAGGTCAAGAGACAGAACAGCCTGAGGGTGAGTTACTGTCAACCAAGCAGGTTCTCTATTACACAACGTTACACAATTTGTGCTCCTGGCTTCTCTGTGTTCCATTATTAGGGTGGTTAGGATATTGCGCTTGGGACCTGAAGGTCGCAGGTTCAAGTCCCGGCCCCGGCACTACTGAGGTACCCTTGAGCATGGTACCGTCCCACTACACTGCTCCACGTCTTGAAAGTTGCTTTGGATAAAAGCCAAATGAATAAATGTAAATATTTCAACTGCTAAACTGTCTAAATGCTATGTAAAAAAAATATATGCATCACAAACTCATGATCACACCCCACAAACCTTTATTTATAGTGGCAAAACATGCACATTTTTATATTTTCTGCACAGTCTCAGAAAGTTCTAAAAGATTCCAGAAAGTTCTAGAAAATTTTGGACAATTCTAGAAACTTCTGGACAGTTCTCACAGTTGCAGAATATTCTGGAGTCTTCTTAGCATTTAAAGAGAATGTTCTTGAAAACAGATTTTAAAACGTCATTGTCCTGAGCACAGAAGCAGAGTTTTTGTGGAACAACAGACATTTTCTGTTTGTATTAGGGAGTAGGAATTGGAAAAACACACCTTGTACCCAGGAACAAAAATAAAATAGAACTTAATAGAACTGTTATAATAGTTACTGAAGTACATAAAAACCTTTTTTCCATTGGCCTTCTTTGTTGTGCATGCCAAGCTGCAACTTGAGAAATTTTTTTTTTATAAAGCCAGTTCTGCTGTGGATGTTGAAAAGTGTTTCCAACAAAAAAAAAAACAAAACAACAAGACAGAACCAGACGACTGCGCCGTCCTGCTTTTCTTGGCTTCATCACAGCCATGATTAAATAAGCACAGGCACTTTTGACTGTTTTTGATTTGATTGCTCATCTGTTTCCTGGGGGCTGTTGATTTTGCAGGAGTGGAGGAACCTGAAGCAAAAGAGGGATGAGAACTACCAGAAGATCATGTGCTGCCTGGTACATCGCTACCTGACATCCACACGACAGATGATGCAAAGCACCGATCAGGCTACAGTGGAGAACCTCAACGACCTGCGTCAGGACCTCTCCAAATTCCGCAACGAGATGAGGGACCTCCTCGGCTTTCGCACCTCTAAATACGCCATGTTCTACCCCAGAAGCTAAGCTGTACCCTGCTGCTGAAACTGACCTAGCATGCTTCGGAAAAATTTCTTCTTCTTCCGCTTCTTTCTCTCCTTTTGATTTGGAAGATACGGGGAGACAGTGAAGTCTTGGGACTCTACTGGAATTTTATTAAGAGTATATTTATTCTACCCACCTAATCCAGATTCAGAACCTATGATGTAATATTCTCCATCCCACCTGTTTTCTAAAAGCGTTGCTTGTTTTTGACAAAAAGACTATTAAAGATTTATGAAAAAAATGTCTTGAAATGTCATCTCAAGTATTAAATAATCATTGCATCACAAGTCCTAAGTACTAGATGAGAAACCCGAGAAATCCTCATGTTTTGGTCCACCATGTGCTCATGGGCATAAAAGATCAGACTGAGGTTGAGGGAGTGAGTGAAGTGACTGTTTTTCATTGTGAACACACTCAAGCTCCACAACGAAATGTGACCTCTGCATTTAACCCATCACACGTGCACACGTGGAGCAGCGGGCAGCTATCAACAGCACCTAGGGAGCAGTGTAGTAGGACGGTACCTTGCTCAAGGGAACCTCAGTGGTGCCTCGGGGCAGGACTTGAATCATTGACCTTTGGGCAAGGTCCTAACCATTGCTGTACTGATTGAGGTGCAACTACTTTCCAAAAGTTTGCTGTGAAACTCTCTTGTTACTTCTCCAGGCGTATTTATATGGTTTATGAATTCTGTTAAGGCTGAAACTGTTGAAAAAACTTTGTGGGAGTAGTAGATGTCTAGTTTTGAAATCCTTTTGAAGATAAATCGGTTCCTTTGTAGTCAGCTGGGCAACTCTACAGAATCAAACAGAAAAGTTAAATAAAAAGTACTTCAAGAAATGATTATGGTAATAGTCAAGCATCTGAGATTGGAGTCACGTAATACCTCTCTCTGAATGTATAACCTCTTTGTTAGAAGTTCAGCAGTTTGAACCGCTTGCAGTGTTTTTTGTTGCCCTTTGACATATCTGGAAAAGTCGTTTTTCACAGAATTGGTGGTGGTATTTGATGGCATTACTGGTTCATTCTGCTCTGGGCAGTGGTGCGGTGGTGGCCTTGTGGTTAGACCTTGCCCTTGTGAACTGAAGGTCACAGGTTCAAGTCCCAGCCCAGGTACCGTCCCACTACACTGCTCCCTGGGCCCTGTTGATGACTGTCCACTCCTTGAGGTCACATTTTGTTTTGGTGCACTGTGTGCTGTGTTCACAATGACAAATAGTCACTTTCACTTCTTTAACATCCTATCAGCTAGTGACAATATTTGTCACTATTCCTTTAGAAATGGCTACTGATTTCAAAGCTATAGGAAAACACGTACATACAAAACTTACTGTGGTGTAAAGTAAATGGTCACAACGATATAGATCATGAGTTTTATTTTTCTCTCACAAAACAGTTATTTATAAATTAACATTCACCATCAAGAATCAGTTTCATATAAAATACTTTAAAATGCTAATTTCAGCATAGCTCATTTCATGAACATCTTATCTCAATGTAAGCATTCATATTAACTATTGAAAAAAAAAATATTGGGAGTGCTTGTCTTGCTTTAAAATGAAAATGAAAAGTCCAGCATGATACCAAATCAATGCAGAATGATGCTACTAAATTATTGCACTTTAATCACCACATAAGATGCTCATCAGACTTTACACGTCCATTCTGAACAAAGGAAAATTGAGATTTCTTGTAAACAGTGTCATTAAAAATGTAACACCAGCCTCCTCAATGATCTCCATGCTTTGCAGCGTCCTCATTTTGCCTATTGAATTTTGTGGAACCCAGTCTCTTGGCCAAAACATCTGCATGCAATGGTTTTTACAGTCCTAGAAACATGTTTCTTGTTCTAAATCAGTATTTCCCACCACTGATCCTGGAAGCCTGATGCTTTCAACACACCTGATCAAACTAATCATGGGTGAGTTTTCTACAAGCACCGCAGCACAAAGATCACTCTTGAGCATGAACACTCTCTTTAACAAATGATCTTAACCCAAAGATGCTTTTGGGAAACTGCGCCCTGTTCACAAACAACTCCATACTGAGTGGATGTAGGTGTGGAAACGAAGGAAAGTGTGCAAGACAGGCCTCCGAGTCCAGGGATTGGGAACCACTGGTGTATCTTACAGAAACACCTTTCCAAACCTCAAAATGGTTTTAGCCTTGAAACTGGATCATGTGTTCTTCATAACGTAATAAACCAGCAGAGTAATCCATCAGTTCTTTTATCCACCAGTATCTCTGGAAGACCTTTTTTCTGGTCATTTTTTAAAAACAGTCTCAAAAGAGATGGAACAAGAAGTTAGTCCAGATAATGCTGACGTTGTGCTTGTGCTTGTACAGTTATTGGCCCAATGTGGAGCTGAAACATGCAGGGTGGGTTTCATCAAAACCACATCCATGGATGGGAGCTTAGGGTGTGGTCTCGGTGTGAGAGAGGACATGTCATGCCGCCATCCAGAAATTCCAGAACTTTCACTTTGTTTTGCTTAAGGCTATAGAACACTGAGCCATCATTCCCTAACAAACCCCAATGTTAATGTTGGCAGTTGGATTTCAGCTGTTTCAGCAAAACAAGCCATAACAGTGAAAAGAGGGGAGAACGTTCCAGAGCAACAAGGATATGAGTGAGTAGGAAGTTCCAGAGCAGTGCAAATAAAAAAAGAATATTTTAGAACATTGTAAATGGGGAAGAACATTCCTGAACAGTTTGACCAAAAATGAACATTCTAGAAGAGGGAGAACATTCTAGAACAATGTGAAAAAAGTGAGAAAGTTCTAGAGCGGGATTACATTTTAGATTAGTATAAATGGGGAAGAACATTTAACAAAAGCATAAACCACAAAGGTGCTGGCACACCAACCTAATGTTTGTGTTGGCTGGAGAACATGGGGTCCTTGTGCTCTGGACTTTAGACTCACTCTGGCCCTCAGGCTTCTCCAAACGTTTGGGAATGTGGACATTGTTGGTGGTCTAACGTGACTGAATCGGCCACAACTGTTATTCTACCCTTCCTAGCACAGACACCTTGATTTTGATTCTTAGCATTCATACCTTCTTGTCATCATTAACAATACCCCCACACTTCATAAGATTGAAGACCACTCACAATGGCAGAGACTCTTGATTGCAACTGCATGAAGCAAAGTGTAAGCTTGCGACGTTCAGGATGGGGCCAGAAGAAACCGGAGCTCAGCACCTCTTGTTCTTCAGCACGGTGAACGCTCTCTGGTTCTTGGCCTTGAAGGCCATGACGAAATGGTGCGGCCCGATCATCCCGCGGCCCTCCTCGTCTGTCTGGCCCATGAAGATGTAGTTCAAGCCTAATGACATCACACAGAAAGAGCCTGAATGCAGTGGCGGATCGGCAGAGACATTCAGGGTAGGCCTTCCATCAGTACTTCGTTTTACTGTCGGTCCATATGTTTATACTCAACGATATAAACATATGGGGTTAAATACTCTTCAAACGAATTCAGTCGAATTTTGTTGCCCATCGTCAACATTCACTCTTTGACAGTGGTGCCGCTTACCTTGCATGGTCATCAAGCTTTATTTGATGAGCTTGATGCTGCAGTAGTTGGAAGGCAAACTCAAAGCCATATGCTACAGTAGGTTCAGGAACCTGCTGGTTGTAACACAGTCTACAGTAGTGTTTTCTGCTAAAACCCATTAGGTATTTGTTTAGAATTTCCTAGTGATCGTCACAGAAAGTAATGAAATCTGTAGACACCGAATTTGAAGGCTGACAAACAACCATTTTAATTCATTCAAACCTCAGAGCTGCATGATACCAGTGAAGAGCGTTATAATTAGGGCTGAAACTATAATGTCTCTTACTGATGGTTATAATTTGATTAATCAACTAATCAAACCAGCTTCTGCCGGCATTCAGAGTTCAGTCTGTGCAACAAGTGATTTCTACTTTGATAGAGCAACAGACATCAGTATCTCTGTGCTTTATGTAGTGCAGCGATTCCCAAATTGTTTCTGTAGCCCCCCCCCCCACAATTTATAGATACGATTCATTTGTAGAAGTGTTAGTTCTGCAGCTATCATACGACTGAGCTTCGGATGGTGCTACAATATTAAACACAGACGCTGTTACACCGTTGCCAGTTTTAGATGAGACCCAGTCAGAACAGTGGTTGGTGGGACAACTTTGAAAGTTAGCTGGTGCTTCCATAAGAATGGTAAGAGAATTTTTAATGCTTTGGCAGCTTTTGACAGCATTTTTTGCGTTTACGAGTTATTTTCAAAACCACGCTCAATTTAAAAAAAAATGAAACGGAAAATCATCGTTTTCAAAAATAGCTGGCTATGTGTGGAGTGGTTCTATGTGTCTTGTTCGGATTCAAACTATCATAACCTCGTATTTCAGACACATAACATACTGTGGTCTCCCCTCAGTACCCACTGTTGTTTCTGCAAAACCAATATATGGCCTTTGGCTTGCCCCCCAGTTTGGGAGCCACTGATATACTGTATCAAAATCTGCCAAAATGATGCCTCTTATACTAACATCACAAAACATCAATAAACACGTTTTTTTCATAGGTGGCAATAAATCAGTGCTGTTGACCAAAGGATGCAGCCCTAGATACAACAGTCAGTGAAACTCATGGGAGTCAGCACTGTACCACTCACCTCTCCTGACTGAAGGGCATTTTTTGCACAGGATGACGATCTTGGTGCTCATGGTTTTGCCGGCCTGCTGGATGGCTAGACTGCCCTCTTTGTAGACGTTGATTATGGAAACAGTGGCGTACATGCTTCCTCCACGCATCACAGTAGTGATAACCGTTCCTGTTACAACTAAGAGACAAAGAATCAGTACAAAACAAAGATCAATACAATAAGTCTTTGCATAAACTTTTGATGCTCTGCACTGTTCTTACACCCTTAAAAGTTCAGGACCCTTGACATCTCACCATCTGTAGGCCGTAAAACCCTTAAGCATTTTAGAAGAATGTTCTGTTTTTTGGGGGGGAGGTTTGTGTTTGTTTCAGTTCTACCTTAACTTACGCAAAACCATATGTCATCTCCTATCAAGGACACTCCGTCGTCACACTGTAAAGACCAGACTTTGACACTTCTGGCCCCATTACACGCACAGCTGGTTTAATACGCGGCAAACACAGTATTCAGACTGGTATATAATCTCTGACTGATCATCATTCAGTGCCCAGAGACTTTCAATGCAAACTGAAGCTCTGTGCTCCTGATTTCTGCCTAACCTTCTATTGAGGATCCTCGATTGGGAAGAATTCCTTTTTAATTTACTTAAAATTGCTCTCTCGCTCTCTTAAACAAATACATTTCTAAGAATTCCAGTCATCAACCAGCAAACATTCACTATGATATCTTCTGTTTTATAGAGTAACACTATTCTCCCACATGCAAGACATGTCTTGGCTGGTGGACTGTTTGGGGTAAAGGGAAAATTGAGCGCACCTTAAATTTATTCTGAAATATTTTTGAAAATATTGAACATTTTAAAAGGCTGATGTCGTGTTATTCATTTTAACAATGGAAGCATCTGCTGTAATGTGTTTGCATTAAAATGTTTTTGACAAACAGCTAAAAAATGAGGAGCTGGAGCCTCTGTCCCTGTGTAACTTTTTGGCAAAAGTGGACTCATTAAACAGGGTGATATAACAGACTTGGCGTGATATGAGCGTAATTTTCCAGCAGTGTGATTTACGCTTGTCCAGGCCGTCCGTCCCCTGGCCTCCATGGACTGGCTCGCTGTCGGCTTTTTCCATATGCAAATCTAAGTAAACTCGACGAGAAATCAGAATGAAATATCTGCCTGGCTTTGTAAACATCTCCTGGATACGAACATTATGGAGCTGTTTTGGGGGAGGAGGGGGAGTGGCGAATGAGACCACGGTGCTGCACTGAATCAACACCTCCATTTACACACACAGTTTGCCTACAGTCCACTGCAGCGGCCTGGCACTGACAGGACTGTGTCCCACACACAAATTCACTGTGCAGTGCGGCAAAAAAAACTCTGAACGACGCTTTTCAGACGCACTGAAACAAACCGGCAGGCCCAAGATAGCGAGGCAAAGAAAGAGGCATGAAAACACACTTGTTAGTGAGCTTGATTCTGTGAACCATTTTTCAGTTTTTCTCCCCCATGGCTACACCGCGTAGTTCATTTTTTTGTCAGGTCTGATTTGTTCTACATCATGACTTGATTTTAAACTGGTTGTTTAGATTTGACAGTTTTATGTTTTAGTTACTTTTCTTCAGAAGTTCAGACCTGCATTTTGTTTATAACTGTATTGATACTTTTATTATTCCAAATTTGTTCTGATTTTTATCATTTTTTTTTTATTTTTAATTATTTGTTCTTTTAGTAATAATGATCATCTGATTATCTAGTTTTAGGTGTTTCTAATCCTTGTGTTTTTTGTATCATCATGATAGACTACACTGCAAATAAGGGTCTAAACAGGTCAAATAAGGATCTAAACAGGTCAAATAAGGGTCTAAACCAGGGGTGTCCTGGAGGGCCGGAGTCGAGCGCTACTTAGTACTTCCCCTTCTCAAACACACTCACTAAACCTTGCACTTGGCAGGTAAGTTAAATCAGGTGTGTTTGAGCAAAGAAATTACCAAACTGTGCTGGACACCGGCCTCCAGGACCGGAGTTTGACATCTAATTGAGGATCTAAACAGGTCAAATAAGGGTCCAAAGAGTCTAAATGAGGATCTAAACAGGTCAAATAAGGGTCTAAACAGTCTAAATCAGGGTCAAATTAATTGTACTGAACCAACAAAGTTTTGATATAAAACATCTGTTTTAACCTCTGCATTTAACCCACCTTAGGAGCAGTGGCCAGTGCCGAGGGGGCTGCACATGGGGACAGTACCTTGCTCATGAGTACCTAAGTGGCACTTGCGGTTTGGGATTTGAACTGACAACCCTCAGGTCACAGAAGCAACTCCCTAACTCTTACACCACCACTGCCCCACCGATACGCCCCCACTGCCCCTCTTTAAAAGCATAAATTCAATTAAACGTGTGGCTTTCGCAGTTAGGCCTAAAATACCTGGAGAAGTTGATACAGACAGAATGCTCCAGTAGTACGGCTACTGTACCATGTACTGTCATATATTTATGTTTAAATAAATCTTAGAAACCTTAATTTGTTGGAGCTAGTGTGCTGTTTTTGTGTCTTCTTGAGTCTTGCTCAGCACATACACAACCTTACGCTTTTTTAGGCTACTGGCTGGGTTTGTGTGTATATAGACTGTACCAACAATAGTTCAAGAAAGTTCAACATCTGAATCTCTTAAACTCTCCCCTCACTCTGCACATTCCCAGGTAAACACACTCTTCTTGAGAGCTGTGTGTTAATTTGGAAGTGTCCTAGCAGCTGGCTGGTGCATTCCAACGTGTTGGGGAAGTTGTAGAGCATTATCCATCAGAAAAGGCTCAGTGGGGAATAAATATGTGCATTTCTCAGATTGCGACGGAGCAATTTGAAATATTTTCCTAGGATCCATTTTCAGAGAGCCTAAACACATGGACTGTGGGGCAGGACAATGGTGAATCATCGCTTTATGTTACAACAAAATGACAAAGGTGTTCATTTACTCATAACTTCAGGCATCCTGAAACTTTTGCCGGACATTGCATCTTACCTGCACATGTTTGTGCATATGTGTGTGTGTGTGTGTGTGTGTGTGTGTGTGTGTGTGTGTGTGTGTGTGTGTGTGTGTGTAGGTGAGCGTGAACGAGCAAAAGTTGCAGTGCTGTTCTCTTACCGAAGTTGCTGGAACAGTAATGGCTCTCAGGGGTTCCCTTTCTCTTGCATTTTTGTTGACACAGCGCTGCAGAATACTTCAAAGCTGGAGAGACGAGCAGAGATAGGATCAGTTTTGCCGCTTTATAAAAAAAGCCTTGAGGAATGTTCTCTTCATTTCTAAGACATTCAGAATAAATTACACAGCATGCCGAGTATGAATACTAAACCATCATTTCTAGTGACTACACTACCCGTGAAAACGTACGGGGGGCTCTTTGCCTTTTTCTGCTTCTTTGGAAATGTTCATTTTCGTGCTGTTACGTTTCAAAGAAGAAGGTAAAACAGCTGCAAAAGTTTTGTTGACAAAGTAGCTACTTGCTTATTCCTTGGGTAAATTTACTTTCAGCACAGCTTTGTGTCCATCAATGTGTCCTTGGTAGGGAGGGGGAGCAGGGCAGTCTCCTATTACCAAACTACATACCTTTTTATTTATTGAAAGAATGTAAAATAATAATGATAACAATAAGAACAAATAAGTAATAATTAAGAAGCAGCAAAATAATTATCATAAGCAGAATACAGCTACAGTAAAACTAGTTACATGTTTATGAAAAACTTTTTTTTAGTACGTTAAGCAATCTTGGGATTCTGAAAGGCACTACATAAATTCAACTTATTAATAATACGTTTAAATATTAAAATAAAATATTATTACGCTATATATAAAACAATTTTCAGTTTACCCCAATTCCTGCATGTTTTGTATCATCACAACACAGCAAATGAGGGTCTGAACAGGTTAAATAAGGGTCTAACGAAACAGTGGGAAAGTGAAAGAGACTATTTGTCATTGTGAACACACTCAAGCACCACAACGAAATGTGACTTCTGCATTTAACCATCACATGTTCACACGTGGAGCAGCGGGCAGCTATCAACAGCTATCAAGGGAGCAGAGTAGTGGGACGGTACCTTGCTCAAGGGTACCTCAGTGGTGCCCAGACCGGGACTTGAACCTGTGAGGGTCCCAGAGGCAATGTCCTAACCACTAGGCCACCACTACCCAAACAGTCTGATAGGTTAAGAAAAACTACCTAAAATATTTAGAAAGGTTGGTACAGAAAGAATGCTTCAGTTGTACAGCTACTGTCAGAAAGTACCATCATACTTTATATTTAAATGAATAAAAATCATACATTTCTATTTTGTGAAGGATAATTTGTGCTGTTTTGATATCCGGAACTACTATTTCAACATGTCCCTGTCTCTGGAAAAAGGAAAGAAAAACTGCACAGGGTTGATCAGTCTTATCAGCAGCAGATGGTAGGAGGCGACGTCATTGACTGAGGCAGCCAAAAGGCACCGTCTCTTAGCTTAGACTAGTGTGGAGACACAAAAGCCAAAATAAAAGTCTAGCAGCTCAAGAGTCTAATCACACTTGTCATTTTATGCCTCCTCATATCCAGAGGAGATTTATCTGCATTCCCTTTACACCTGGCCACATAAATCTGACTTTATCAGTGCTGCAGCTCCCACAACACACACATCCAAGGAATCTGTTTCTGGAATTCTTTAAAACGATGCCAGGTACCCCAGAAATGTTGCTCCATGCCTTAGGCACCCTGAAAAATATATTACTATATTACCGTTTTACTGGTAGTTCCTATCAAAAAGCTGGATTAGGCTCAATCAGCCCTGCATAAGATGAAAACAGGTGCTGCTGATGCAAATTCACACATCCATGCAATGGCTGGAGGCACTGCTAGCATACTAGCATTACTGCTAGCATGAGCTAGTAGCTGCCTTAAACACAGTAAATATGCCTTTAGCTTAACAGACTAAAGTGTGACTGTGTTTCAGAATGAAAGGATTTTAACATCAGGATGCGCAACAGATGGTTAGAAATTAAAAGACTCTCCTTTGATTCTACATATATTCTAATGTTAACTTCCATCCATCCATTGTCTTAACTGCTTCTTCACTCATACCTACAGGCAATTTGGAGCATCCAATCAACCTGGACAGGGGGGAAACCACAGCACCCACAGCGACCCCACCATACGTGGAGAGAGCTTGCAGACTCCACAAAGAAAGGCATCCGTAGCTGACTAATGTTAACAAAAAAAGGCACTAAAACGCGATATTACATTGTCATTGTCATTTTCTCCGCCTCCAGACCTCCTGAACCACTGGCAACAGTTTTATTTTAGTTCATTTAGTTTATTTTATGTGCTTAAAAGTGGCTTAATAGCTGTCTTCAGGGTTTTGACTGCTTTCACACATGACAGTAGGTATTTGGTCAGCAAAAGAATCTGCACTTATCATGACAACTAAAGCAAATGACAACACCTGACCAACACTTTGCCTAAGCAGTCTTTCTTTACAAATTTCCAATGTGCTCATGTTATTGTGGCAGTACAAACTCTCAGTACTCATGGGCACAATACTTGTGGGCAGTGGTGGCCTAGTGGTTAGGACCTTTCCCTTGAGAACTGAAGGTTGCAAGGTCAAGTCACAACCCAGGCACTATTGAGATTCTTGAGCAAGGTAACCATCCCGCTACACTGTTCCCCTAGCATTGTTAATAGCTGCCCACTTCCACGTGTGCACGAGTGATGGGTTAAATGCAGAGGTCACATTTCGTTGTGGTGCTTAAGTGTTTTACAATGACAAATAGTCAGTTTTTCATCAGCGCTTCTGTATGTAGGACCTACTGTTATTCCAACAGCAACAACTAAATAAACAACTTACTAGTTCTAAAGGAGGAAATTATATATCACATACGTTTAAACATGAGAACCAGTCCTACGAGAGACTTGTTCAGTTGCTTGTCTGCTAGTTGATAGGGTGAAGGCCTACTGGGGGTACAAAACTAGCTGGCTAGGCTTGGCTGTCACTATACCACCCCTTGCTGGAATGTTTATAATGCAGCTTGCTTGATAGATGCGATATGAATTGTGTTAGGGAACACTGCAGAATGCAAAATCTATTTTTGTGCCCTTGTGTGAAGTTCAGTCATGTGGAATAATCTGTACACCCATGGAAACCTTTTCAACATTTCTGAACAAACAAGTCCTTCACTCTCTTTGATAATAATGGCTACAGATTGCATGGTTACAGATATAATAATCAGGTGTCCCATATCAGGTGCCATTGATTTGAACATCTTTAAACATTAAAATTCGGCTGTGGTGTTCTCTTTCCTACTGAAGTATGTGGTATCACCACGCCAGGATCTAAAGAACTCTCTAAAGCCTTCAGGAAATTTATCTACAAGCCGCACAGGTTTAAAATGACTTCCAAGACCATCTGATGTGAAAAGAAGTCACCCAAAACCCGGTAATGTCATCATGGGATCGGCAAGTAACTTTTACATGTGTTGATGTAAAAGTGTGCATGTTTAAAGCTAGAAAAATATAGGACAAATTTGACCTTCATGAGATGAAAATTCCTTTACTTCAGGGTATTTACAGTTTGCCAGAGATGAAATAAGCAAAGACCAGGCCTTTTGGATGTATGTACAAAAATAAAGTTGTTTAGCCGCAGCAACAGTACAAATGCTGTGGCAGAGACCAAACAGCTTTTCAGGAGAATAATCTCATACCAACTGTGAAGCATGGTGGTGGAAATGTTATGGTTTGGGATTGATTTGCCTTGGGGGATGGGCAAGTTGCATTCACTGTCTCAACAACGAATTTTGCCTCATATCAAAGAGTGCTTAAAAATAATGTAAAGCCATCAGTGAAAAAAAGTTTAAGTCAAACGGGAGGTGGACCATCCAATAGGATAATGACCCTTAGCACAGTAGTAAACTGAAAAAGAAAAAATGAAAGGTTATGAAATGGCCTAGACAAAGACCAGATTTAAAGCCCAATCTGGCGGGGACATGCAAGAAATCCCTCAAAAATGTTGCAGGTGAAGGAATTTTCAGCAAGCTGATGTCAATTGAGCCAAACGCTTATAATAGGTTATTTCTGCTAAAGGGAGCAATGCTAGCAATACTAGACCAAGGACATACTTACTGTCTCTATAAAAGAATATTACATCTTGATATTTTTGTAACTGACTGAAAAAGCAACCTTTCCTTGTGGTTTTGTTGGTGTATATGACCTTTATCTGTCTGCACTGTATCAATGAGGGTGAAATGTTTGCTGTTCAAATATGTTGGAAAAAAATCAATTTCTATGGGATGTGGGCAGTGGACACATGGTAAATTTGCATTACATACTGTACAGGTCTTCTAGGAACACCCCCCCCCCCCAATTCCCCACAGGGAACTTCTACAATTTTGGCCTCAGTGCCAAAATTCACCATATTCTCATTCAGTCACTCACTCTATGATCAGCCCATGTCACAAATGGGCCAATTACACTGTTGTATATTTCTGAACATCTGCAGCGCACACAAACTGACATCCTGCTGCGAGTGAAACATTAAGCGAGGATGCCAGACAAGTCTTTCAGTCAGTCATGCAGATCACGTAGCATTAGTGTGTTTTTTCTTCTGTGTAACCTCTCGATCTCCATTACACTCCGTCACAATCCCACTTGTTCTTTCTAGCTGCACAGAAGAGACAAGCTAATGAAAAGCCTGCACTGCCTCCTCTAATAAGCACTATGGGGTGCCACTTACGGATGGGTCTGGTGGTGGTGGGCTGTGTGGTGGTGGTTGGGGGGATGGTTGTAGTGGGGAACTTCTTGGGCCTAAATTTGTAGTGTCCGATAAAGCCGTCCGCTGTTAGGCTCAAGTCTGAGAGGAACTGGATAAGAAGCTGATTGCCCTCAGAGAACACTGGCCTGGAACACACACACACATACATATACACACAGCTTATAAAATCAGACATTTATATGTATTTTACAGATTTAAAGCCACAATCAGATGTTTATAATCACTTTTTTTGATACACAGCACTTACTGTACATAGTGATGCCCTAGACAACATAAAAACACAAAATAATGCCAGCTGTGTGCCAGCTAAAAGACCATAAATAAACAATTTATCTCCTTAAATTATTCTTAAAGTAACTAATGACTGTTTTTAAAATGCTAAATAATTTGCCAGCTCACTCATATTACGCAGGCTAAAAATTCTCCACATAGAGACACTATAAATACTCATATGGCTTTTGGTGCCTCACCAGATCAGTGACACTGTGGGCCCAGTTTTGCTCCACTGGAAAGTGCAACGCCAAATGTTTTTGCTAGTATCATACCAGCACATTCCTCTGTTTCACGCATGTTTTCAAACCATTTTGAGCATTTCCGGCCATTGACTCATTGACGTCCCATTTTAATTGGTTTATTGCATTTTATCCCCAAAACACACCTCTGAAAAATGAAGAGAGTAAAGCCATATTTTTGTGCCCTGCGTTGCCACGAAATCTGTTTTTTTTCCGCTGTCAAATTAGCAAAACAGATTTGTAATTTGAACTTGCTCATTGTTGTTAGATGTGCCTTGCACTTCACGCCTTGGGTTAGATTGTGATCCATATACAGATAATGTTCGGTTTGAAAATCCACTGCCAGCAATGATGCTTTGCTATTTTGTGGCAACGTTCTTTATGCAGTAGGATATAGGAGTTGCTCTCTTACGCTGGAGGGGTGTCTCCACAGTACTTCCCAATTCTCTTGGCATCATTGATTTCTCCTCCATTAAAAATAGCTACATAGTCATAGCGGCAGTAGTTGTCTCTTTCAACATCAAACTTCTCAAATTTCACCTCGATAATCTGCGAAAATGGAAAACAGACAGTGCCATTAATACAATTTGGGTAAAAATAAAACTAAATATAAGACCTGTACCTTTCGCACTTATAATTGCATATTTGTATACTTGCATATTTTCCCCAATATACATATAAATATGTATGCAAATAAACAGTCAATGTGCACTAAAATATAGAGAAATGTGATATTTTACTAAAAGGGGGAAAAAATGGCAAAATATTAATTTTCATTTAATATACAAATATACAATCATTTTAGAGATACTAAGGTTTTCTTGCAATGCTACTCATGGGCAGGCCATAGTGCATCACTTCAGGTTACATTAAACCAGTGTTTACACACAAAGCCTGATTAAATACTAATAGCATATTGAAGGATTATGCCAGGAATTGCCTTAATGGATGAACTGGATGAATCACCTGGTTCTTTGGTGCAATGATGTGCCAAGAACACGTGACTCCTGCTGGATAGTCTTTCTCGGGCCAGTTGGGGGTTTTAAAAGTTCCAGAGGGCTTCACCAGTCTACCTCCGCAATACTGATCCCCTATATAAACCGAATGAAACATATAGTTCTTCAAAGCACAGTCACAACAGATTTATAAGAACAAACTGCGTAACCCAAACTAGTATAACAGGATTAAGCATGAGATCACTGTGTCCTAATTAAAAGGGTCCGTGTTTATAATCGTGGGTCTGTCATTTTGCAGGCTTCAAATAAGCACTTCCCCGACCATAGAAGAAAATAAGTGACTTAAGGACATGTGTATCCACGTGGTGGTCTCCAGCTATGTGCTGTTGAAAGGGAGACCACATGCAGGAGATGTTATTAAACATCAGAGTGGGATAAAGCCAGCACACACATGCTACAACAGCTGCCAGAGCTTGCGGGGCGTCTTCATCTTCAGATCCTTGTCTGTCCTGTGATACACTGTCACATCCATTTATAGAACCACAGAGCAGTCCATTCAGTGAGCTCTAAGCGTTTAAAGTAAACTCTGTCCATATTTAGTTGAGACAGAATAAAAGTAGAGAAGCCAAAGCAGAAGGGGCTTAGCAGCATCTGACACGTTGGTTAAGACGACCTTCAGAAATCATTTATTGCCATCTAGAAAAAATCAAACTATAGCACATTTACCACAGAAGAAAACTGGTACAACTGGTACATGCAGAGAAAAAAAAACATGTAAAATGTGGCTAACTGTTCCGAATCTACTCTATCAGCAATCTGGCACAGTGGTCAGCACGGTCGTCTCACAGCAAGAAGGCCCTGGGATCGATTCCCATTCCCAGGGTGGCCAGGGTCCTTTCTGTGTTGCCATGTTCTCCCTATGTCCGCTATGGGTTTCTGCTGGGAGCCAAATCAAAAGACATGTATGTCAGGTAGACTGAAGATGCTGAAGGGATTTGCCCATGTTATCGGAGGGTCACAGGTTCAAGTCCCGGCCCAGGTACAGGGGGGCAGTGGCGGACAAAAGTGGTTAGGACATTGCGCTTTGGACCTAAAGGTCGCAGGTTCAAGTCCCGGCTCAGGCACTACTGAGGTACCCTTGAGCAAGGTACCGTCTCACTACACTGCTCCACGTCTTGGAAGTCGCTTTGGATAAAAGCGTCAGTCAAATGAATAAATGTAAATGTGAATGTAGGTACCACTGAGGTACCCTACACTGTTCCCTGGGCACTGCTGATTGGTGCCCACCATGGCCATGGTGATCTCAGGCAAATGTGCAGCTACACCAGAATGTACCATTCTATTGGGCAAGGCTTTAGGCTTTTCTATGGAGATTTTACAAGCTGTGTCAGCAATGACTGCTCCTTAAATGTGCACTCATTATAGCAGCGGTCTTGACACTTTTGGATATATGGTGCAGTTAAACTAGTTTATGGTGAGTGTTATTCTCCCAAAATATATAAAAGGGAAAACTGCAAGACCAGGTAAAATGGACATAAAGTGGCTGCAATTAGTTGTAACAGATCTGAATTTTGAAAATAGTTAAGCAACAACGGGGAAACGTTGCCTAAGTGGTTTCAGAGTAATATGTTATTTTGACTCGGCCACTCTCCCACACAGTGTAGATTGCAGCCCAACATCGCTCCAGCTGTCGGCTGAAAGAGCAGACAGAGAAGGTAAAACCTGACTATTAAAATTCCTGCAGCCCTGTAGCAGGCTTAGTAGATGTCCTGTCACTCCTAATAAGCGAGAGGACCTCTGTAGGTCCGGCCTGCCTTTGAAAGGTTGGGGAAAAAATGTCTGTGAGAAATTCCACATCATTCTGAGAAATCCTCAGCAGGGAAAGAGCCCCCAGAGAAAGCCTCGTCACGTTTAACAAGCACAGGCAAAACCAACTTTCACTTGCAAGTGCACTTCAGGAATCCCAGTCTGTTTTTTTTACAGACTTAATGAACAGTAAAGGCCTTTTTATTAACACTTAGGTCCTATCTCTCTGTAGCACTACTTCACGTGTGCCTCGCCTCTCCTGGGGCAGCTACTAGAGGTTAAAAGGTTCTCAGTTAGATGGCCTCAGGTCTCACACGAATGCCTCCTGCCCCATACCTTCTTTCACCAGAGAGTCTGTTTTGGTTTATAGCTTACTGGGGGTTATGAGAACCGCCTACTTTGACAGGAAGGGGCCTTTGACTGATAAACAGAATAACAAACCACAGGCATCCATCCATCCACCCATCCATCCATCTATTTATCCAACTATCCACCTACCCATCCATCCATCCATCCATCCATCCATCCATCTCTCTATCTATCTTTTAACTATTCAACAACTTCACAAAGTATTTCCAAGCTAGACATGTCAAAAAGATTGACGGTGTCAACTGCAGGGTGGGCACTCACAAGTTTAGACAGTCAGTCCGAATGGAAATCCCAATAGTTGGGATAACAGCACCACAGACAGCAGATACTCTGGTTTCTGAGCATGATTAAACATAGGGATTACGTTTTTGTAAGAAGACTTAAAACTGATCAAACCTACAACCTCAGGGTTAAAGAGACACATATGTCTAGATCTCTTTAATGCGACTTCACACACTCACCTGAAATCACTCAAGTCTATGTGAAATAGCTTAAATGGTTTCTGACGCTGTTTGACACACTCTAAAAGTAGCCACACCGAGGTCAGAACTTTGTCCATACTTTTGTCCATTTTCTGTGCTTTAAGGCGGATGCTGATTACTTTAAACACCTGGCATCTCTTCAAAGAGGTGCTTGTTTCTACTCACCTCGCTCATGAGGGTGGGCAGCAGAGAAGACTGCCAGAAAACCACTGCCAGCTGTATTGGCATCTGACACCATCTGAACGAGCATCTTGTTGCCCGTCGAGACGAGAGCCCCCGGCCTAAACGTCCCGCAGAAACGACCGAGGCGCTGCCCGTTGACGTGACCGCTGTAAACATCCACATAATCGTAACGGCACAGGTTGTCGCTCTCCAGATCGAGGAAACGGAAGGAGAGGACCACCACTTTGCCCTCTGGGACCTGTAGGAGTCACATATCATTGCATTCCAGAGTTTTTTTTAAATGTCTGCATAATAAAATGATTAAAACAGAAACTAAGTCATCCTGAGCTGTTTTGGTGTGTGGTCCCATTTTTGAGAAACTTCTTAAATCAGAACTGTTCACTGTGGTGGTGAATGAAAGCAGAAGTCTGAAGAGTTTAACGCCCTGTAAAGACTCCAAAAAAGTTTTTACAGGACATAGATTCGAATACTCTGTCTGACACCTGAGCCAGTACCTATTGTAAGTATTTATGGTGAATTACTACTGTTTATCCATTAATACCATTCCTCATAAAATCTCAGAAGACATGTAGGTTCTCTGGTGGTTACTGATACTAAATTAAATGGATATGTTGGTGTTGTAGGCATGACTGGCTCAAATCGTCATCACTGGAAAGAGATCTGAGTCAGTGTGTTTCTCTGAATTATGGGGATTCCTTTGAACATCAAAGTCAAATTCCCCTTTAACTCTTGCAATCTTGATATCACAGAAGGTGATATCAGTTTTTTATTACCAATATGGAAATTTGCTTCAAAGCAATCAAAGAACTTCTTAGAACTTAGAGTTAAACAGCTGTAGGCTATTTTGTGACATCACAAAAATGATGATTTGAAAACAGTCTGGTTCCAGTAGTGAACATACATTTTGAAGTTTTTCACACTTTAAGCTTTTGCGATTAGAGAAACATGATCTTGACGCTTTAATACATTTAAAGGTATCACAATTGCAATATGAAGGAGTATAAACACAATATTTTGTCCATATCTGAAAGCCCTAATGCTAACCTTCTCTGACATATGGTAAAAACTACACTTGTGGGCAGTGATGGCCTAGTGGTTAGGACACTGCCTTTGGGACCTGAAGGTCGCAGGTTTGAGTCCCGGCCTGGGCACCACTGAGGTT
>JBBPDA010000009.1:1073718-1096482 GCA_037974385.1 Arnoldichthys spilopterus | reverse complement strand
CTTCTCTTCTCTTCTCTTCTCTTCTCTTCTCTTCTCTTCTCTTCTCTTCTCTCCTCTCCTCTCCTCTCCTCTCCTCTTCTCTTCTCTTCCCCTCTTTGTTATTTCCCTTTATGCTTTTCTTTTCCCCCTCACTTTCTCATTTTCACCTCTTTCCTTTCTGTTCTCTTCTTTTTTATTCTTTTGTTTTTTCCCTTTTACATTGTCTTCTCTTCTCTTCTCTTCTCTTCTCTTCTCTTCTCTTCTCTTCTCTTCTCTTCTCTTCTCTTCTCTTCTATTCTATTCTGTCCTATTCTATTCTATTTAACACATTTCAGTCTACAGCGGCCACTGATTAGTGCTATAACCTGGAACGTATGGGCCCCAGTTAAAAACAATCTTTAAAAGCTTTAATAAACAAGAATCAGTGATTTAATCTATCTATTTATCCATCTGTCTGTCTATCTGTTTCTCTGCTACTTGTTTCTTCTCATCTCCTCCACCAGGGGGCGCCTTATGTTCAAGTGGCCCAATTTAGTAGACTAAATATGTGCCTGATGCGATTTTAACTTATGCACATATTTATTTATACAAAGTAGACGGATTACTGGAGTACAGTGTATTCGCAACTCGTAACATTTATTTATTTATTTATTTATTTATGTATGTATGTATGTATATATTTAATAATGTGATTATTTTTTTAGGAAGCCTGCTTGTTTGAACGCAGTGGCTGTTGCGTCAGCGAGGACCCCAACCCAGCAGCGAAATTTGAAAACATTCAAAACAAACGCGTTGCGTCTCCACTGTCATGCGCGGATTATGGCCCAACAGCAGCTCATTTAATGATATTTTTTGGCCGCAAAACACCACCCGTCAGTTGCGGTCAGTGAGCTGATGGTGCTGTCGTCGGTGTCATGCTGTTAGGGGCGCTTTGCGGCCCGTCTGCGCGTCTGCTTCGGTTCGGCGGTTGATCGATCGCCCGACCTTCCGGAGATTTTTCCCGTGAACGCCAGTCGCGCTACAGAAATTCAGTAGTTAGGTCGCTAAACAATAAGCAGATATTTGACGGTCCGCGACCATGGAGGCTCCGGAGAAGCCAGCGGCCGTGGTCGAAGTGCCCAAGGCGCCCTCCATCGAGGACTTCGCGGTGGTGAAGCCCATCAGTCGCGGCGCGTTCGGCAAAGTTTTCCTGGCGAGAAAGAAAAGCAACTCGAAGCTGTACGCGGTGAAGGTAACGACAACGATAAACCTTTATTAGTCCCACAAGTGGGAAATTTGCATTGCTACGGCAACAGAGCAGCAGAAGAGCGGGTAAAGCAATAACTACTGTTTAAAAAGCTATACAGCACAGATAGAGCAAAGATAAAATAAAATTTACACAAAATATAAATAGACATTAGTGCATGAAGTATTCTATATAAACCTGTATATATAAGTTGCACATATTTTACACAGAGAAAAACAGGAATATTGCACAATGAAGAGTATTGCACATGAGCAATACTGCACATGAGAGAGATATGAGAGATATTGTACATGAGATGAGAAATATTGTACATGAGATGAGAAATATTGTACATGAGATATGAGATATTGTACATGAGAGAGATATTGCACTTGAGAAAGATATGAGATATTGAACATGAGAGATATTGTACATGAGAAAGATATGAGAGATATTGCACATGAGCGAGATATTGCATGTTAAGTTAACATTCTAGTTTAACTTAAAGCAAAGCCTCGCCCAGGGCTGTGAGCATCATGCTTAACCATCGCACCACACAACCTCCGTTTATGAGGGAACGATTCGATATTTCGCAGATATTTCACTTTACTGCTCTTCGAGGTTTATATGATCGATACGAGCAGCATCAATCTTTTACATTAATATGATCACTCTTACTTTGTTTTTCTGTAACAGCTTTTATTTGTTCTGTTTCTTTGTCTGTTGTGTGCTTGTTGCACATTTTGCAGCATTTTGACCCACATTTAACTTATGAAAAACTGTACTATATTACTATTATTTTTGAATAACAATAACCTCTATCATATTACCATTGTTTTATGTTTCAGCTTTTTCCTCAAATATAGAAAATAAATTATTTATATATATATATATATATATATATATTGCACAGTGCTCCAAATATTCATATGGTTAATTGTATGTAGAGCCTTTTGAACTGATGCATGGATTCACCTGCATGTGCTGTAGGCCCTTCATGCATTAAATACATTAAATTATTTGAGATGATCACAATTGCTTTTGTAAATATTGTCCCAGTCATTGGAATGTTAATTATTGCATTTCTGAGTTATTTGTTTAGTAAATAAGGACTGAGAGCAGGAACCACATTCACTAGGACACAGTGCTGTAACACAACAAGTAGCACCCAGTTGGCCAATAGCTGCTTTTGTTGGATGATACGTTGTCCAAGAAATAATTAGGATAAATTATAATTTTCAAGACCATTTTATGCCACTGACATACTGTGCACTTGAATGTTCTCTGTAGTCTTGGACGTTTCTTTAATCGAGTGGGTGAGCGTGATTATTTGTTATTGTGAACACACCAAAGTGTGACCTCTGCATTTAACCCATCCGTGTAGGAGCAGTGGGCAGCTGATCTTGGGGAGCAGTGCTTGGGGACGGTCACAGGGGCAGCTGTCTCAAATGTTTGATGACTTTGCATGGCATATGTTACAAACCTGTTATCTGTCAGATCTCGGACACTGTGCTGAAGCAGATGTTTCACCAAAACAAAAATGAAATCCATAAATCTCTGACTGAAATGTGCACATACACACTGCGCACACAGACAGACATAAATCAGCAGAAGTATGAGAAGAGCACAGAGAGAGACTCCCAGAACCTGCTTAAATCGAGCAAAACTCCATTCCCACACTGGCCGAACTGGCTTTCAAGCAGCTAATGAAAGTCAATGTGATGTTCTGTGAAGACGCCCTAATGCCCTGTCCATACAGACGTCTGTCTCAAGCTTTTTCTGATGGCTATGGCATCAGGTGAGTGTGGAACAAATGGCGACCGTTTTTCTGCTTATTGGAGCAGATCACCCACCACTGCTGCAGTAGTTGTCGCTTGTTTTTTGTATTTTAATTTTGGTGACAAACTAAATTCAAAAACCCAAACACACCTTGACCCAGAAAAAAAGCGACATTCATAATGCAACAATAATCACTGAGCAATGTGCAATATTGTGTGCAATATCACTTTTACATTTTTTTGGTTAAAGTTTGACTTTGGTTAAGACTGCATGTTGTGTGTATATGGTAAGATTTTATTTTATTTTATATTCCATTTTATGTACGTATATTTGAGTATGTAAATGTATGTGTATATATATATATATAAGGATGTCTATATATATCTGTATCTTTTCTCAGCTGCTGTAGCAAGTAAATTTCCCCAATAGGGATCAATAAAGTACCATCCTATGCTATTACATTCTTCTATTCTGAAATGTTGGTGGGACTGTAGGGACTTTTTCTGTCTAGTTCTGCTAACCAGCCCACTAACACGTGCATTCATTCTAATTTGCCAATATTAAAGTCAGAAGAAAATGAACATGGTCATGTACATATCGTATGATAAGTCAATGACGTAGATGTTGTGACCAGCCAAGCACCAAGTGATGTTTATTTGCTCGCTAAGTAACTAGTGTTGACATTAAAATGATAGATCGCTAGAGAGCTGATCAGCCAGTTTGGCTGCTTTAAGCACTGTAATAATTACATGACAAGCTCACGGGTTAAATGCAGAGGTCACATTTCATTGTGGTGCACTTTGTGTGTGACTGAGTGTGTTCACAATGACAAATGAGTCCGTTTCACTTAACTTTGCTGATTTGTCAGATGAAAGTGTTGCTAAGCAGTCTTCCAATTCCAGTTCATTGCAGTCAGTTTTTCCTGATGTACTGTAATAGCGAATGTAATTGCAATGTTGTTTTTCTGTATTGCACCTCAATTACTAGCGATTCTTCCGCATAAAAAATGTTTCACAAGACTCACGTTATGTATTTATTGTGTAATCATTCCCAAGGTGGTGAAGAAAGCAGACATGGTGGACAAGAACATGAGCGATCAGATGCGGGCAGAGAGAGACGCGCTGGCCCTCAGCAAAAGCCCTTTCATAGTCCATTTATTTTATTCTCTGCAGACAGCAACTAAGGTGTTTTTGGTAAGTGGAAGGTGAAACTGCAGTTATGCTTATTTTGACTGAGGCAGAGTTTCTACACGTGTTCATCGTTACAGACCGTTCTGCCAGATTTGCCAGAAGAAATTGTAGTATATAAGCCAAACACTTATGGCCGTGTCTTCTCAGGTTATGGAGTATCTAATTGGTGGAGACGTGAAATCACTCCTCCACATCTATGGCTACTTTGATGAGGACATGTCGTTAAAATACATTTCCGAGGTGGCACTAGCTTTGGATTACCTCCACCGACATGGCATTATTCACAGGTATTTATTCCTATACTTCATGTGTAACCTATAATCCCCAGACTCTTCATAGTGTTTCACACAGTAAGAAAAAAACATGGCGTCTTTTTCAGGGATCTGAAGCCTGATAACATGCTGGTCTCCAACGAAGGCCACATTAAGCTGACTGACTTTGGCCTCTCCAAGGTGAAGCTTGACCGAGGTATGCTGAACTGAAAAGTTACATTTGTATAATGTGTGAAACCTTTTTAGTGGGATGGAAGTTGCAACAGAGGCACTGGTTACGTATAGGAGCCTCTGAAGCCATCTTGGGACTTTCTTTACATTTACATTTATTCATTTGGCTGACGCTTTTATCCAAAGCGACTTCCAGGACAGAGAAAACAATCAAGCATTACCAGTGCATGCAACACTGAAGGTGGTGCTACAAGGAAGACCAACGCATTTCTCATAATTGAAAAATAAATAACAGACGCAACTGCTACAAAATACATATGCCAAGTGCTTACAATAACTACAGACAGCAACTACAGTAAATACATATGCTAAGTGCTTACAGTAACTACAGATAACCGCTACAACAATGGATACATATGCCAGGTGCTTACAAAAACTACTACAACATAACAGTGGAAAAGTGCTACAGTAAAACTAAGTGGAACATTATTCTCTGGGTCACATCCGGTCGGTTATCAGGTAGCAATAGTTCATATGTGATCAATGGGCTTATGTGCTGAGGTGGGTGTGGAACAGTTGAGTCTTGAGACGCTTCTTGAACGTGGAGAGAGACTCAGCTGATCTAGTGTCACTGGGCAGCTCGTTCCACCATTGAGGAACAATGAAGGAGAAAAGTCTGGAATGGTGCTTGATTCCACAAGGGGATGGAATCTCCAGCCGCTGTTCCCTCGCTGAACTTTCTCGCTGTCACGCCAGAGAAGAATGAGGTCTTGCGCCATCTTGTGGACTTCAGAAGCAATGTTGGGACTATAGACTACGTATCAAAATAAAGTAGGGGTGGGCGATACGGCAAAAATATATTATCATGATATTTTGAGAAATTTCCCTAATATGCAGTGTCATGATATTTATTAAGGTGAAAGAAGAAAGAGCCAACAGTGACGTACGTTCTAAAAAATCAAAGTATGACCAAGTGATTTTTATTCAGTGTTTTTCACACCACAGTACAATATGTTCACTTAAGCTAAGACTAATGAAGCTCTCCTTAAAATTAAACATGAAGCTTGACCATGTTTAAGTACTAACGATATCCCGATATGCTCAGAAAAAGCATATTGTGACCACAGTTTATCACAATAACAACAAATATCATATTGCCCAGCAATATAATAAATAAATTATTAAAATAAAATAAAGCATATCACACACATTATTTATATATATATATATATAAAATACATTTTTTAAAATTCTAAAATAATATATCAGCAGTTTAAGCCATTGTAACACAATCTTGTGCTGTAAAATATCAAGATCCTACACTGTATGATTTTTTTTTCCCCTTCCAACCTCTATGTTTTAATGAAGTAAAAAATAAATAAGAGTGAAAACCAATTTAAGGATCAGTAGTATTTGTGTAGTCTTGTGTACTTTTGTATCTTTATCTAACCGAAATGTTTTCTGTGCTCTCTAGAATTGAGTCTTATGGACATACTGACCACTCCTTCTTTGGCAAAACCCAAGAAAGATTATTTCAGAACGCCGGGTCAAGTTTTGTCCTTGATTAGTTCCCTCGGCCTCGTGAGTACAGCAGGAGGCATGATTGCACAGCACACTTCAGAATTAATTTGAGTGCCTGTTCTGTTGGAAAGTTGCCTGAAGCATCAGACACAGTCATGTATCTTTGTAATTTTTTTTTTTCCCTCCAAATGAAAGAACACTCCAGTGATGGAAGGCAAGCGTCACAGCAGCGCCTCAGCCGCAGCCAGTCCTGTGTCTTGTGGGAAGATCGAGCAGAGAAAGAGTTCACTTTGCTCTCCTCTTCTGGCCAGACGAAGAGAACTACTTCATTCACCTATGTGCCACTCACGAAAACTAGGTATGTTTTACAGTAGGATCCAGGTTTTACTTTGTCTCATGATGGACTGCGGTTAAGGGTGAGTGGTCAGATGTGAGGTGGTTACAGATGGCAAACACCTGTACCTAAGCGTTATGGTTTGAGTGACTGGGGAGAGAGGGAGGTCTGTTCTACCCAACCAGAGAGCATGAAGCCTATTGTGCTCTCCAGAACTGTAAGATCAAACGTGTGGTCTCAATATTTTTACTTTTTTTATATATATAAGTTTATTAGATTTTAATGGAAAACACCAGATGTTTGTGTTGGCTGATACTGAAGATTTTGTTGTTCAAGTTCGGTTTATTGATCATATGTATGTTAACGTTGGGTCAACAGTACAATGGAATGTGTTGGACAAGAAGAACCAGTAAACTCAGCAGAATAACATGATAACTAACAATACAAAAAGTAAATAAACAAAGGTTAGCTGAGTTTACACGGAGCTCTCGTCAGTGCGGCCATCCTACGGCGCAACCGGAACCGGCTCATACTGGTACCGGAAAAGGAAATATGGTGTAGCAGCATCGCTGACTTTTATTTATTTTACCTGAGTTTTTTGAACGAGATGAAGTTGTTAAGAGAGCAAACTATTCACAGGGAAAAATAATCAAACATCTGTTTAATATATCTTATCTATGCAGATGTTCAGTGTTCTAGAGATAGTGACTATACTCAGAAAAAAATTATAAAATAATGTAACTTAACACAGTAACATTTTCAGCATTTTCATACTTCCCACCCCTAACCATAATTCATCAAAGTTCATCGTAATTTGCTGATTCACTGATTTGTTTTGCTAAAATTTGCAATCTTTTTCAGGAAACAACAGTGTCTTTAGTCCCAGTGTCTTAGCTAAAAGCCTGACGCCAAAACTGATGAAGTCGAGAAAGAGATTTGAGTCCTTAAGTGTCGGCAGCGCTCACTCATGCCTCCTGCCGTCCACCACGGAGTCGGAGAGCTGCATCAGTCCGCTGTGGGAAGATGAGCAGGTAAATATATTGTTAATTTAAATAATACATGTAGCACATGTATCATGTATATTATAATAAAATAACCCAATTTACATATTCAGACCTTTTGATTTATGAAGCTAACTGGGAAACAGGCTCAGTAAATTTTTTCTGATACTTTCATTTGGGTTTCTAAATGGTAATTTGTTTTTTGTAGAAATTAGAAGGTGATGAGAACCTCCCACCTACACCTGCAAAAGATGTCCTTGACCAGGTTGGACAAACGCGTCCAATGGCCACTTCTGAAGGAAACATGAGCGGTAAAATACAGATTCCAGGAAATGAGACTCCACTGACTCCACTTCACAACCTAAACCTGAGGTCACAGTCCCTTAATAGAGGCCGTGTGGATGTGAGGAACGTAAAACCAGATATTTCAGCAGGAAAACGACTCCCCTTCACTGAAGCTGACCCCTGTCTTCTTACCAATGCTAAGACACCTCTCAAAGAATCATTTGATAACCACCTTACAAAACCTGAGATGGGTGATGGCCAGTCACTGGACAGAGTATCTGCTGTGAAACCTAGCTCTTCAGTGAAACGAGGGTTTGCAGAGGTGGACACAAGCCCTGAGCAATCTGAGATCCAATCTAAAAAGAGTGGCATTGAGTACAAGAGATGTTTTCCGATTCCAGAGAATGACACAAGAGGCCATACAGGATTGACCGGGATTTTCTCAGCCGTTGGGTTAGGTAGCGATGGAGCAACTTGGAAGGCCTCAGATCAGAAAGACAGGGGCCTCCCCAAACAGTCAAGTCCCGTTAACGTGGCCAAGAACCTTCTGTGTGAGCTGGAAGAGCCAGGAGAAAACGGTCATGCCGTGGCCAGCTCCAGCTTCACTTCTTCTCCTGGTGGTGATGGGGAGCTGAAGAGAAGTTTTAGCTTAGACTCCGACAACTCTGTCCACGAAATGTCTGTTATTACAAACATGTCTCCTCTAAAAAACTGTCCAAGAGTGGCTCCCTTCCCTTCATTCCAGGAGCTCAATGAAAACGAGATATCCGCTGTGGTGCCACAACAGTTAGAAGCCACTTCTGCGACAGACATACCGAAGCAGCACGAGGCACATCATCAGAGGAGCGAGTCGGATTGCACTGTGTTGGACCATCTCCACGTTCGATGCAGCAGCTTGGTCAATTCGCCTTCCTTCCTCAAGCCCAAGAACGTGGTGGCCTTCAGAAGCTACTGCAGCTCTATTAACCGATCCACCATGTCCTGCAGCTCTCGCCTCAGCATCGCCTCTATGGATGCCATGGACATGTCTGCCTCAGCCTCCTTCTGCAGTGCCCCTACAGCTGTGACCCCAGTGCAGAAGAAAAGACCCAGCCTGAACAGCTCATTGTGCCAGGTAGGCCAGGGGAATAAAGAAGGTAAAGGTTTGATAACCAATCGAATAAAAGCCATTCAGACAGCTGAGAGATGTTCATGCTGTTTCAACTTCTTCAGCATCTTTTCAGTTGGTGGCATGACTGCAGGCTAGTTAAACTTGTGTAGCCTCTTTCTGCAGACCCCCAAATCCACTTTTATAATCAATTAAATATTACATAAATTAAATACTCTGATAAATCACACTAATAAGGACACACTTGGCTCTCACTTAGGTGTTTAAAAACTATGTAAAAAATACCTGATCACTGGTCCTGACTACAGTTTTAACCCAAATGCAATGTTAAAGATACTAAAGATCCTAATGGCCTGTTTTGTTTTGTTTTTTTTTGTCTTACTGTGTCCAATTTTGTTGCATGTGATCTGTTCCATCTCCAGACTCCACAGCAGATGGTTTTGTCCCACACCCCTTATCGAACACCCAAGAGTGTCCGTAGAGGTCCAGAACCAGCCGAGAGAGCTCCCATCCTAGGAACCCCTGACTACTTGGCCCCAGAACTTTTACTGGGCAAATATCATGGTAAGAGTAGACCGGATCAGACCATGTTTTGTATTGGCCGCAAAAGTAGAAAAACTTCTAATTACAATCCATGCTATTTTGCCTATAGAGTTTATCAGAATTTAATCTATAATAATAATACATGTGATCTATTTGACCGCAGCAGATTGGTTTATATAGTCAAATGTTTGTTTGCCATGTACACTGAATGGATTCTTTATTGGGCCTTATGTTTTAGTTGCAGAATCAGTTGAGTGTGGTGAGTACACTGAAAAAATTGTGCTGAATGTGCTCAATGTGATGGTGCATGAGCAGGCAGCTTCTAAAAGAATACTTCATCCAAGGAATACTTCATCCACTAATAATGAGTGAAAGTAAAGCCAAAATGACTTGATGCTAACTGGTTCCTTCTGACTTTCACACATTATAATCTACAATATCATTCTTTGGTGGAAGTGTCCTTTCTGTATAAAGGGATATTGCTGACTAATTTCAGTTATGTTGATGGGCAGTCATTTTTATGAGTGGCTGCGCTTGACTGGCTGTTCTTTAATGCTTCAGTGATGCTTTCTGATTATGGGAATTCTGGGAGATTTCAATGGAAAACTGTCTAAAACTTCCAAGCCGGTCCTAAAAGGTCACGAGTCGGTCAGACTCTTTGTTCTGTTCAAGCTCCAAGCACACCTTATCTGTGGAGTGGTGTTTTCCTGGCAATGGTGTGTTAGGAGGTGAAGTAGATCAAAAGTCCATACTGAATGTGGTTCTTTGAAGACCGGCTGGGGCAGTGTCTGCTTTAAGGGGCTAAATCTTCATTGGTGTTAATGTGACCATTATTGGTGATGGAATCAAATGGTTTTTGGTATTTGATTCATTCTCAGTAATTGGTGTTTTGGAGCTTTATCCTTGTAAGACAGGTTTAAAAAAAATCAGTGTTAAGGCTTCTAAATAGCACAGCTAGCTAGGAAAGGACTGGACCCTATTGGCAGGACCCAAGATTCTTTTAAATTCCTCAGCCATTTACGACTGAGACATAATAGTTGGCCATTCTCTCATTTGTTGGTGAAGATGGCTTGTTTCCTCTCTCTCTCTCTTCATAGGTATAAGCCATTTGGGAACCTAGACAGGGAGCATTAAAGATTTTGTCTAGAAAATTGCAGAATTGAGTTGTATTTTAGTTCTAAATTGCAGTTTTTGATTTTGAATTAAAGGAACAGTTTGAGGAAAAAAGCTAATTTACACAAATTTATGGTTTTCCACTTACCCCAGATGTAGTCTGTCAGTCAAGACATGTCCAAATGTTGCTTCTTTAGTTTAGAACTGGAGCTAAGGTTAACATTTTGGAGAGAATCAGGGTTTGTGACAATGACCAACATAAATACAGAGGAATTTGACTGAAGATTAATTCTATTTACACTTGTTTTTTAAAAACCCACCGTAATGTCTAAAATGAAATTCGGTTCTTTTTTATTGTTTATAGTAAGTCATACTAGTTTTAAACCACATTGACAAGACTCACCATGATACATAATGAGCTGGATGTGGTTTGAGTGGGTTGAGAGAAGTTTTAGGGGCAATTTACTGGAAACAGGTTTAATTACCTATTGACTTTGTGTCCGTTAACAATACCAGCCTTATACCTCCAGTGCTAAACTAAAGAAACATGTCTGGGCTGGTCAACCACATTTGGGGTTCCCTTCTTTAGACCATCACTAATCAAAGTCTAAAAACAAATGATTACAGTTTCACCCCTGAGATAAAGATCATTTTATCTTCTAATAAAATTGTGCCAAATGTTATGCTGCACTAATGTCAATGCTCCCCCCACTTCACATATTAACGTGGCCTCCTCTTGCTCTCACCGCTGTAGTGTAGGCTTGTGATCACAGTAACATGTTTGAGGTGATTGGTGGAAAATTGTGTTAAGACCGTGTTGTTTTCCTCCACGTAGACTGCATGGTGGACTGGTGGGCACTGGGCGTCTGCCTCTTTGAGTTCCTCACGGGCGTGCCGCCGTTCAACGATGAGACTCCTCAACTTGTGTTCCAGAACATTCTCAACCGAGGTCATTAACCCTTTCAACATATGATATGCCAACGTATTCAGTTTCTGTTTTACGACACATTAAAGATGTTATACTGGAGAGTCATTGGTTTTCTTTTTGCAATAACGACTGTGTTGTGATTAAATCCTGACACTGATGGCGGTGGGAGCAGATATACCATGGCCTGATGGAGAAGAGGAGTTGCCTCATAATGCAAGGAATGCCATAGAAATTCTCCTCACTACCGACGTGAACAAACGAGCTGGTCTGAAAGGTGAGCGCACCGTGATGATCAGTATTAACAGCTCTTTACATGGTCATGTGATCTTTTCTCCTTCAGCATTTGTTCATCTTTAATCCTTTCTTTTATTGCAGTGTTGAGTTATATGTGTGTTTTTCCATTACTTCTATAGCTAAAAGTTCATTAAATGTTTAGAAGGAAGCAGCTGAATGGATGAAACTAGCTATTTCTCTACGCTGAGTTGTCTCCTTCATTTTTTTGCAGTTTTTCCAAAATACTGTTAGTTTTACTGATAAACTTCATTCTAGTTCATTTTAGATTTACTTTCTAAAGAAAGTGTTTTGCAGTTGTAAGATTTCCAATGTGAATTCAGAGCAAAAAGATCAAGTCTAAACTTGCACCACGATAGCATGCTAATGTTGCTGAAGCTTGAGCCAATTGGATTTAGCAAAGTGTTCATTTGACCTTGTTAAAGGCTTAAACCTTTACGTTCTGCCATGCCTTCTCTTAAAAATAAGTTCTAAACTTCCACATGTAGTTCTGGGGACAAATTTTCACCTGGTGTAGAATCTTTACATTATGTGGAGGTTCTTTAAGCTTTGATAAAGTTCCTCACACTCACAGAGCTGCAAAAACAGTTTTTAAGAACCAACCATTTACAGGTTCTTTAGGGAATTAGAGCTGGTTCTAGCAGCATCACCAGCCTTTTGTATCCGCTAAACCTCATCAGCCCAAATTTTATGTCAATTACAACTTGAGATTGTACGCAGACTGACGTTAAAAGCATTACTTTCTATTAAACTGTTTGCTTTTTGCCAGTTTGCTTCGGTCACTTTCTTGAAATTACAATTAAAAAGTAAAGCAGAAAGCTTGTTAGAAAACTGCCCCAAACACATCACATGGTTAAGATTTTGGACATGGAGATTTAGTTTTCCCTTAACTGTAATTTCTTTAAATTGTTATTCAGTAGTGTGTGACATTCATTCAGTTATTACGGAATGCATCATCACTGAGTAGATTTTAAAGTTTTTTGTACTTGAGGCCATAATGTTGGATTTTATTAGTTTTTGTTTTTTTTACCTTTAAATATTAATTATTACATTTTTAAGAACCTCTTGCAATCACAGCTTTCTGACCCAGTGCATTTCCCGTTTAGCAGTGTTGTTTAATGCTTAAACATTCACGGTCTGCTGAACGTTCTGGTTTCCTCCGTTTTCTTTTTCCTCCAGAGCTAAAACAGCATCCGTTCTTTACGGGTTTGGACTGGGACAACCTCCAGAACCAGACCATGCCCTTCATTCCTCAGCCTGATGATGAGACGGATACTTCATACTTTGAGGCGAGAAACACTGCCCAACACTTGGCTCTCTCTGGCTTCAGCCTGTAACAAAGATGCTCACACACAAGCATGTTTGCCCACCATGGTTCAGTGGCACATGTGCAATGGCGGAGAAATTCTAAGAACTACTGATACAGTAACTTCCCCTGTGCAATTGGTATGGCTGTAGATTTCTATAGCTATCTTCTTTGTTTTTTTTTGGTTTTTTTTCGTTTTGTCAGTGTAACTTTGTTTTAAAAAAGTGTTACCGTTGCTTCTGTAGCTCACCTGCTCCCCGAGTCAGTTAATATGACTCCGATCAGATGAGATCAGTAGGGTTTAGGTGAAATAAATATGTAGAGGAATAGAGTTACAGCTTTACTTATATAAGTAACATATATTTTTAAAGGCATTGGGCTTCAGCACATCTTAAACCATGTATTAAGTAGCTCAGCGCTGATGTAGGACCAGCTACCTCATGTAGTTGCATCCAGACTTCAGGAAGTTGCCAGATCAGAGCTTCGATCATCACTGAATCTCAATAGATTTATACACACAGGAGCCCTGTTGAAAGTGGTTAAACGCTTTTAGTTGGTTTGTGTGCAGGCATGCATACACAGGGAGGGTGAGTAATATACTGTTATAACACTATGGTATTGTTTTGACTGCATTTTTTTCATAATCTGTCTTTGCGTTCTTAATAATGTGCACTTTCTATGCAAAAAAACCCTACAAATTCCAAGTTTTTATCACTAACTTTCAGAGTGTGACAAATATACATGTTATACAGATGTTTAAATAAAATTCATTTAATATTTCCGTTCTGGGGACACTCATCGTTGCACCGAAAAAGTGTTTTCATTAAACAAAAAATGTTCATCTATCTGGCGTACTGCAGGTTAGCTCCGCCCATCCATGAAAAAGCTTGAAGGAGTGTTTCAACTTGGGCTGCGTTTACTATGTAGAGATGAGGACAGGAGAAGTGTTTTACCATCACAAAGAACAACCCCTTCTTCTCACAGCATCTCATTCTGCCGAGCACTGGCTGCTAAGTAACGATTTAGGCAGCTGATGGCCGCTGTTTGCACAAAACGGAGAACAAATATTCGAAAATAATTAAAGATGACCTTTACACCTGCCGCCCATCTGAACAGATTCTGAAGGAAAATGCTCTGCATCAAAATTTCTAACCTGATAAATCTTCCCTTTGGGCAGCCATGATAGCAGAAAAACATTTAAAAAGGACTGGATTTAACCAAAAACAAAGGAATTAACCAGATGTGCTGTGATCACATCACATTTCAGTAAAAACCTGGTGAAATCTGAGAAGGTTGAGCTGAACTGGTCAGTGCGTGATGGCAAACTGGTCAGTTTCATGGCTCTAAAGGTTGTGTAATGGAAAATGCTTTTTTGGCAAGAGGAACCGCAAATATTAAAGTTTACCTTTAATGGAAAAATCCAACACTTTAATAATAATAATAATAATTATTATTATTATTATTATTATTTTTATTTATATAGCGCCCTTCTCAAACCGAAGGTCACTTTACATGGGAGGATCATGGGGGGCTTTACTGATTTTATAGAGCTGTATAATTATATATAAATAATCTACAGGGAGGAAGAGAAACTGCTCCATGGTGAGGACCAAAGTGTGAGGCTGTAAAGTGTAAATAATCGATTATTGGATTTTTACCTTTAACAAAATCATAAACCGGTATTATGAACATACTCACATCTCACTCAGAATACCAGTGTGCTCCAAAAGCTTGAGAAATTTTTATTCGTGCTTCAGGTTAACAACAAGAACATGCACAGATGCTCCTTTTGAAAGAGAAAATGCTTATTTCATTAATATAAAGATAGTGTTTCTATTCAAAACAATACCTCAAAATTCACACCTCCTCCCCTACGTACCATTTGCAAAAAAAAAAAAAATAATCAGTACAGATTTAAATGCTACATTACAGTATGTTACAATTAAAATATCACTTTTCAGTTCAGTTTATATTATATAGTTAATTCTAATTTACACAAGTATCAACAGTATTAACAATTTACACTAAGAGGAAACGAAACACAGTTGAGATTAGAGGATCGTTCTGAACGCAGACGCATTCATTGTTTTCAGTCTAATGCGAACAGTAGTGCCTGACAGTGATTTGCTATTACCTTTACAAATCCTGCCTCATACATAAATTCACAATGCTTCATAACGAAGTGAATTTTTTTACACAAAGAAGAGAGAATTAGAAAGAAAAGTACAGTATAGTAAAAAAATGTATATTTTAAAATGCTTAATGAGGAATTCTATTTCAGTTCATTGTAAAGAAATTCTCCATATTTCATTGGTTAAGATGTAAACAGTCATTCCTAGTGGTTTGATGTGAAATGGTTAATTGTGGTGAAACTTACCTACACCGATTTCTTTACAGTGGTTCTAACAGCCATTTTATTTACCATCCAAAACAACCTGTTTAACATGATCAGTGACTGAGGACAGCAATATGGAGGATAAACAACCCATAAAAAACCTGGAAAACATTTTTAAAATGGCAAACAAGAAGTAGAAGTGAGTGTGTGGGGGTAAACGTGTGTTTTTCATGTTGGTCATTATTATCAAATTCTAGCTATTTCAGTTTTAGGGGCTTATCTTGGGTAACTTAGTTTTTTGTAAGCTTGTTGAAAGGTTAGAAAGGTGTATTAACATTTTAAATCAAGTTTACATCTCAAACTTCCTTAGGAGAAAAGTTACGAAACAAAGGAGAATTGCTAGAAGTTCTCGAAAAATAACACGGCCTGTATCCTGCACTTAGTATTTCCTCCTCAGAGATCAATTTAGGACATTTATGTAGGTTTATGTACCAAAAACATAGCTGTTACATGATCTTCCCTCAACTTCTATCCCTTTCAGTGAAACGGGCTGTTTTTTTTTTTAGAGCTTTGAGATTAATGCAAGTGACCTCCATTCTGATTGGCTGCTCTGCATTGTGCCTCATTCCAAAAGTTGCCTGGGTTGAAACCTTCCTTACAACTTCATTGTGAATGGGTGGGGCTAAACTGCTATAGGCTGAATAGGAAGATGTGGTGTTTTTTGTGACTTCACAAATCTTGCAGCTTAATTTTCATATATGGACTAAAAATTGAATGATACTTTTTGAAATGTTACGTGCTACATTAAACACTTTTGGAAATCTGTTTTCCATGATACGGACCCTAAGTTTTCTGAAGTACATAAAAAAAAGCACATTTAAAAAGACCCTTTTTTTTAAATTCGTCTCTACGTTCTGTTCACAATCTCTGGGAAGTTTTTCTAGAGCAGAGCTTTTCACACCAAACCAATCTGAATGACCGTTGACGTCGTAACCACTTAATTCTGCTGACTTTTTGAAAAAACAGTGGTAATCCCTTTCTGATCAACACAATTCCTGCCTGAATTTCTCATAACTAAAGTTAAAGTATGACACACTCATAATAACGACACGCAAGCATTGCACACTTCTTCCAGACATGTTCATGGCATTTACCTTTAGATACATGTGTATACTCTACCAAACACCCACAGTAAGGTTAACACTAAACTTTCATTTCTGCCAACAACAGTTCCAGTTCGCAAGCTTTTGGAATATGGCTTTGATTAGTTCTGCAGCTTGCATGGACAAAAATTCACGTACATCATTTTACAACATCGCTTTACCTCCGGTCACATTTTGAGCTCCTGTATTACAGCGCTTATCAAAGCCAAACCTGCCTCAATGCACTTTAATAATTAGAGTTTATCTAGATCACTAAATTCTACACTTGCAGGCAGAGTTGATGCCATTTAGCAGCCTAGCACACATGGCTTTGTGATAATGATGGACGTCACATAAATGCTATCATAATGCCCCATTAGATTTCAATATGAAAAAAATAAAAATAAATCAATGTAGACGCTTAGTTTACTACATCATAGCATTTCTCTACTGATTCCTTAAACCAAGCAATTATAACCTCGCCAACTGTGCTAAAGATCTACGAAAAAGCATTTACGCCTAAAAGCCGCAATTTCATACATTCACCTATCTGTCTTGTGTCTGTTCTGTCACTTACTACTCTTAGCGCTGTCATTATAGTGCAAAAGCAAGAGTTAGATGAGGGGACACGCACGAGAGAACACGGTCCTTTATCAGAGGAGGAACAGGAGGTGCACTCTTCAGTCATCACAGGCCCTGAGAACAGAATCCTCTCAGTTGATTTTTCTACAACAAAGAGACAGACAATGATTTAGAGATCGGCCAAAGAAGAGGAAACAAGGCCTGAACCTGAAAGAATAGTCCATTTATTTAAAAAGTAGTTTAGTGTCAACATTTCAAGATGAACGGCTATAAATGGCCCATCATGACATGCAATAAAACATTTTGTCGATGGAGAAGCGGTGATGGGATCTGATTCTATCTGTCGACTCGTGGGGGGCCAAAAGTCCTGTTCAAACTTGCCAATTCTAAAATGTCAAAAGTCAAATTTGCACGACATTGCACAGGGCTTTTAATTTGAGCAGAGGGATACAGGAACTGAGTTGACAAATCTGTTGTAGCGACAGAGAACTTTAATTCTTGCATTGACCTACATTTAAAATAAAGGGTTTTGTTTCCTTCTCCTGTACAGTTACTTTTTAACCATTTCTGTCTTTAATGGTTTTGTTTCAGAGTAGCGACAACATACACTGCCCTTGAAAGTTTGGGATACCAGGCCACTTCTTGGAAAATTTCTGATCTTTAATATTCACTATTCATTTTTAATCAATGGGCAAACACCTACAAATACTTTGATAAAGCAACTGGGTCCAAATCCCTTTATCACTCCGTCCTTCCCGGCACGGAGGAGCAGATTTTTCTGAAATAATGATCTGATCACTACTGTTGATAGCCGCCCATTGCTCCACGTGTGATGGGTTAATTGCAGAGGTCACATTTCATTGTGGTGCTGGAGTGTGTTCACTGTTTGTCATGGTCACTTTCACTTTCTAAAGTTTATTACATTATACAAAGGTGATAAATGTGAAATCTGACTTTATTTCAAAGGTAAGGCAAACCGCAAAATCTCAACGAGTCTATTGAGTATGTTAGCTTTTTAATAACATTTAATAATGTTATAATTTAAAAATAATTATTTTTATACTATCAATTTAATCTGTCATCTTAGCCGGTTTAACTTATTTTCTTTACATACTTTTGTATTTTAATAGATTTAAACTCGTTTTCCAAGAACTTGTATTGCACTGCACTAGAGAAAGCCCACTCCTGTATGAAAACAAAAGCTAGGTTTTCCCAGACTTCTGACAAGAGGTGCAGAACAGTAATAAACTACAAAATGCAAAAATAATAAGAAGTGTTACCTTCTCCGTCGCTGAAAATACAGGCGAATGAGCCACTGCACCACAAAAGGCCAGACAACAGCAAAGGCCACAGTACCAGGAGACACATTAAAAGGCCACCAGGATGGCTTCTGCACACACAAATATATCAACAATGCCATTGCTGTGGAGGATGAGTCTGTTTAATGTCATAGAGGTGATGGATGGATGGACTTCATTGAGCCAGTTGAAATTACAGACACACGTTGGTACTGCTATCCTTGTGAGGACTTGTGTAATACTGCATTTCAGTAACACTACACTGACACCTAAACCCAACCCTAACCTCAGTAAACAAAACTTTTAATTTTTCCAAAAAAAAAATTTAATTTGTGAAGAAATCAACTTGTTTCCTAGTAAGGACCAGCAAAATGCCCTCACTTCAATAAAATTTCCTATCACTTATATATATACACAGGTATCTTTAGCCCTACAGAGCGTATGCGTGTGGTGGCCTAGTAGTTAGGACATTGCCTTTTGGACCTGAAGGTTGCAGGTTCAAGTCCCAGCCTGGGCACTAATAAGATTCCCTTGAGTAAGGTACCATCCCGCCACACTGCTCCACGTGTGCATGTGTGATGGGTTTAACACATTTCATTGTGTTCACAATGACAAATAGTCACTTTCAATTCACTGTGTTCACACCAACTGAGTGGCAGCACTGACGTTCCACTAAAATTGCAGCAAAACCAAAAAATTTAAAAGCGCTCTTGTGCAATTGACTGTAAAATAGATCCAAGGAGAAATTGGAGATTGTTTGTAACAGACTGTTTAAAGTTAAAGAAAAGAGAAGCAAGTGGATCTGTTATTCAAAGAAACAACTAGAAGGCTGGGGGAAACGGAAACAAATAATGATCCTAAAGAACCAGTTGTCCATGGACACTGAGGTAGCCAAGAATCCTGATTTTTGTTGTTTGTGTGCCTTCAAGCTTTGCATATTTCTCAGAGAGCAAAACCATATACATATAAATATCAGGAATGATGATTCCTGGCCACATGAGTGTCCACGGCCCCCTGGGTCTTTGGTAAGTTGTTAAGATCACTGTTGAGTCCAACTGCCTTTAACGTGAGAAGATAATTTGTTCTTTTACTCCCGGCGTTGGAGTTACCCTACTATAGACAGCCATGCTGCAGTATGTTCCGCCACTCAGACTGACTGAGGAGGCATGTTTAGGTGGGAAAGTGAGGTCAATGCATCCCTCTGTTTGGGATAAATCTTACATACACATGTAATTATCGTCATTGTTTCTTTTGGACATTTTGTATAATTCATATCTGCTATAGCAGTGTCTTTTTACAGACTGTGCACTGCTGCATCAATTAAGATTCAGCCAATGTTTACCTTTTATAAAACAAATCACAGAAATAATAATAAACAAATAAAATCATAAATATTACAACAAATTCAGAACATTACAATATGTAAAATAACATGACTGTTGCGACAAAGGCTAATGACAAATTGGATTGACTTAAGACAGTCAGGCAGATGGTTAGGAAAACAAAATTATGATTATCTAATTAAAACATGATCATCTTGTCCTTAACTTATAAGATATTACTTAAATAAATATCACTAAATACATTAAATAAATCACCTTAATTTTACCTGAACTAGAACACTCAGTCTGGGCTAAAGTAAAAAAAAATAATAAAGGAAATTCAGTTTGTCACTGTGTGTTGTTGCATAAAACCTGGCTCAGCTTTAGGTACCAAAGTTCAGTCACTCTGTCGGCCTAAACTGGGTCAGAAGCAAATAAATGGTAAACTACTTCTGGAAAGTTACCCAACATACCTTCTGAGTTTTATTTGCTGGTGGTAGCAGATATTCGGAAGACAAGGCTGCTGATCTTGCCTGGAATAAAATAAAAAATAAATATCTAAATATGAACAAGTAGTAAGTAAAATACAAAGTTATAAAAGCATTTGCTCAAAATTAACAAAAAAATGCTGAATATGCACAAAACACGCTTTTATTTTGAAAATGGTTCCTCTGATGTGAGTGACAAGCATTTTCAATTTTAAAGTCACAGTTTGCTCTTAAAGCCAAAACAATCTGAAACAATAGTCACTGTCCTAATATTTATGAATAACATCTAAATGGCTTAAGGTATATTAGTGCTTTTTATTTTCCTGTGGATTTTAGTGGGTCCTCACCTGTGAGGCGGTGAGAGCCTCGAGTGTGTGCAGTCTCTCGAGGACACTCTGCATGTCCTCCTGAAGTCGTGCCAGTGCTGTTACGATCTGTTCGTTAAGATCTCCACCCATGGCTCCATTGGTCCCCCACCGTTCCCCATCACCTCCCCCACCCTGTAATGGACCCATGTCCACAGACCCGGAGCCTGGAGACCTAGAGCCTGACGTACAGGGGAAAACATTCAAAGAAACACCTTGACAAAAATGCCCATCTCACAATGTGCTAGTGAATGTAATCATGCTAAAAAGTGACACAGTTTTCATTTGCTGTGAGCACATGTACATGAGGGTTAAATTCTTTCCAAGGCCCTAAAACAAAGAAAACCAAAGTTTCCTCCACTTTCCCTCATTTTAAGACTATAGAGTCTATGATCCATTGTAGCTGAGCTGCGTTTTTGCGAGGTCATAAAAACCAATAGATTTGCATAGTTCAGTTTCAGCCCAGAATGCTTATTAAAACGACGGCCTATTAGGTAAGAGCTCGTATACAGTCTGACGGGCACAGTAACAAAAACACCCGGTTTAATTAGAAGAGAAAATGTGTTAAATCTGTTTGGGTAACAAATCTCATGACTGGATCCCAGAGAAAGCACACTATTGACAATGAAACTGTACAATGCAAAGTCACAGCTATGACCAGTGATAAAAGCATGTTGTAATTTTTTATGATTTGGTATGTGGGGACATGCCATAAAATGGGCAGATTCAAAACTTTCAGCCAACGCCACAGTTGTGGTTGATTTTGTATTTTCGGAGTTTGACAAAATGTTACTGATGTAAGAAAAGCGACCCTTCACATTTTTGCTATCTCTGTCTCATCAAAACAAATGGTCCAAAATGTACAGGCTCAAACTTACAGATACACAATGTAAATCACTTAGTTACACATAGCTACACAACTACGCCATGCAAACTGAATGTATAGCAAAACAAAACGATCTTCTAAAGGTTTATCCATCTCACAGTTTTGCAGTCATGCTCTACCTCTTCCTCTCCTGACCACAGAGCTGTTTGATCGGTCAGTGCTAAGCCTCTGTCTCTGTGGTCCGTCTCCGCTGGTCTTCCCGTCCTCGCCACCATGCTGAATGCTGCCCTGAACCCCCGTGAGGCCCTCTGGCTCTCCAAGGGAGGACAACTTAAGGTGGTTTTCCTCTAGAGAGTTCCTCTGTGCACACACACACACACACGTGACCTTTAGCACAGTGTAGGTTCATTATTTACACCACTGAAAAAACATGATGAGTTTTAAATGACTGGATCCTGTGGGAATATCTGAGGAGCCTGGATACGTTTCAATGTGGCGAGATCTTACCTCTTCCACGCCAAACTGATCCACAGAGTCGCAGTACACTTCACTGTCTGAGTCGCTGGCCACATGATGAAGACTGGGTGAGTCTTCACTGTCGTCTATGAAAACCATATTGCAGTAGAGCATTGTTTTAGTCTATGACCTGATCTATGATGTTTAGCTAAATCTAGGATAGTGGAGGTACATCGCAGAACATAAACATTTAGTAAAAACTCGTTTACTACATATAGAAAAGCTCTTAAAAGGGCCCAAATAATGAAAATTTGAGTTTTCTCTGAAATATAAACATACTTAAAGAAGAAAATAAACTGAAGAAAAGCAAGACTTAAAGGCCTTCATTACCTGTTGGAATAAGCTAATGTTATCAAGGGCCAGTGTTGGTTGGACCCCTGCACTAGTGTGCTAATATGCAGCTTGTTTTGTACTGCTAGATAACAGTGAAACATCATGAGCTGTATCACAGTGACAGTTTGGATGGTGTCCCATTACAGATACTGAAATCAGATATGACCGGCACATGCAGAGGGGGATTCTAGGCCTTAGGTGTGATTTGGGCAACCAGACATTATTAATGGAATAATGAATTCTGAATGGGCAGTTGTGGCCTAGTGGTTGGGATGTTGCCCTTTGGACCTAAAGGTCGCAGGTTCAAGTCCTGGCCCAGGGACTACTGAGGTTCCTTTGAGCAAGGTACCGTCCTGCTACACTGCTCCACGTCTTGGAAGTCACTTTGGATAAAAGCGTCAGCCAAATGAGTAAATTTAAATTACACCAAACAAAATCAACAGCGCCCGGGGAGCAGTGTAGTGGGACGGTACCTTGCTCAAGGGTACCTCAGTAGTGCCCGGGCCGGGAC
>JBBPDA010000009.1:1062985-1073618 GCA_037974385.1 Arnoldichthys spilopterus | reverse complement strand
TTTATGTTCGCTCTTGTTCACTTTCTGATGGATTTGTAGGTTTTTACAAGAAAGGTTTTTACTCTCTCTCTCTCTCTCTCTCTCTCTCTCTCTCTCTCTCTCTTCCTCTCTCTCTCACTCTCTCACTCTCTCACTCTCTCACTCTCTCACTCTCTTCCTCTCTCCCTCTCTCTCAGGCCCAGGATAAGAAGAAAGCCTTGGAGGAGACCAAAGCCTACACCACCCAGTCTCTGGCCAGCGTGGCCTATCAGATCAATGCCTTAGCCAACAACGTGCTGCAGCTGCTGGACATCCAGGCCTCGCAGCTGCGCCGGATGGAGTCCTCCATCAACCACATCTCCCAGGTGAGTCTGTCGCCGCCTCCATGCCCAACCACACCCCATCACGCAAAGCACACCACAGTGAAATGTGACCCCACACATGGAGCGGTGGGCAGCTATCAACAGCTGCAGGGGAGCAGTGTAGCGGGACGGTACCTTACTCAAGGGAACCTCAGTGGAACCTGGGCCTGCACTCGAACCTGCAACCTTCTGTTCACAAGAGGCTAATCCGTATCAGAGCTGCTAAATGACGAATAAATCATAATAATTCAGTTTAAAGCAGGAAACTCAAGTAGGATTTTGCAGTAACACACATACCCCCATCAGCCATAACATTAAAACCACCCGACTCATGCTGAGTATTTCCCTCCTGCTGCTGAAACAGCTCTGACTGTGGTGCACTGTGTGTTCTGACCCCTTTCTATCAGAGCCAGCATCACTTTCTACACCACAGTAGCTCTTCTTGGGTGCCCATGACCCCAGTTGTCCTTCCTTGGATCACTTTTGGTAGGTACTAAGTATTGCACACCTGGAACACTCCGTAAGATGTTTCGGAGATGCTCATTCGCCTAGAACATCACAATAAATCGTCAAAGTGGCTCAGATCCTTACGTTCCTGCTTCCAGCACATCAACTTCAAGAACTGACTGTCCACTTGCCTAATATGTCCCACCTCCCTGACAGGTGCCACTGTAATGAAATAGCCTGGTAGTCAATATTGACCTCTCAGTGGTGTTAATGTTCTGGCTGATTGGGGTTACTACACCCACGAGTCACGACGCATGTGTGATCATCTATAAAATGGACATAAGTGCTTCGCTGAATGGTGACTCACAGTTAAAGTCCGCAGTAGCCGCCCGAGCCTCATTCTTGTCCCTCTTTCTCTCCAATTGTGTAAATTCGTTTTTTACGCCAAACTGTTTCTTCCAGCGGAGGTTTGGCCTTTAATCCCCTCTGAGATTTTCTCATCTGTTGCTTTGTACATATAAGTCTAGGCCTCTAGTTGTGACTGACTGATACACAGTACCAGGTGATGTATTGGTGAACCCTGACCTTTCTGTCTACGGGCTCTGAGCGTGGGAAGGACAGTGTAGCTAGAAGAACAACAAGAAGACGTAACGTAATTTTTGTTTCTGGCTTCCGATTGTTCTATTCATCACACACGACCACAGCCCACAGAAATAACGTATTTATAGCGGCGAAACTGTAAATTGTATCTTTTCCAGACAGTCCCGGAACGTTCTAGAAACTTCAAAAATATTCCAGAACGTTCTAGAACATTCTGGACACTTCTAGAAACTTCTGTGCAGTTCTCACAGTTCCAGAACGTTCTGGAAGTTCAACTTGGCGTTTAAAGTGAATGGAGAATGTTCTAGAAAACAGGTAAAGTTCAAAATGTGTCAAGTGTTTGTGGAACAACAGCCGTTTTCTGTTGATTTGAGGCAGAAGGGAAAACACACTTTGGACCCAGGAACAAGAATAAAACAGCTCTGTTACGCAGCGTGATCGGTGGTTTTTTTTGCTGATGCCTGGTTGGTCTCAGCTGTGTGGTGATGATGAAGTTTTCTGACCGAGACTTAACAGCCTCATATACATACATACATACATACATACATACATACATACATACACACACACACGGTTTAAAACAAACACTAGGCAGACTGGGAGAAAAAGCAGCAGTCGTGGTGGTACATGTGCCAATCTGATTTTTTAAATATATATATATATATATATATTTATTTCTCAGCCATTGTAAATATCATACAAATATCAAAACCTACAGTTTTTTTAAAAAATCTGTGAATCATAACCACCACCTCACAATAGATAAATAAATATATAAATAAACAAAGGCCCATAGAAATGTCACCGTTCACGTCTTGGGTTTTTTTGGGGGGTTTTCTTGTGTTATTTTCTTTTTTGTAACACTGGTTTCCGCTGATTTTTTTTTTTTTTTGCTGTCTGGCTGAGTTTTAAAGAGTCTGTGCAATTTTGTATAAAGTGATGTACTTGACATACTACTTTATATTTCTGCGAATAAAATCTGTGAACGACCTCGTTACACCTGGACTTCTTCCTCTTTCCCTTTAAGCTCCGGGCTCCAGGCTCCAGAAAGCACCACAGGGTGAAGAACCTTCCCTTGCATCAGCACTCAGAGCAGGGGAGCACAGGCTGAGGGTCCTGGAGGTTCAGAGTTCAGCAGTTTGGGGATTTCAGTGCTGAAATCGGAAACAGATTTCTTTTGTTTTTCATAAACTTCACTGGTTGCTGTGTCATATTCAGCACCAGCTCCTTCTCATTACTCTCATAGCCCTGGTTCTGCTCGTCTCTCTCTCCGAACCACTTCTGCTCTCTGCAGCTCTTGTGGAGTGTCCCAGGTGTGCAGTAGTTAGTACCCACCAGAAGTGAACCATGGGAGGAAAACTGGCGAACTGGTGACAGGGTCATGGGCACCCAAGGCCCACTGATGCATGTGGAGGTGAATCTGTCTGTTCCAATCCCACAGAAGAGCTACTGTGGTGTATAAAGTGATGCTGACTCTGATAGAAAGGGGTCAGAACACACAGTGCACCACTGTTTCAGCGGCAGCAGGGGACGCTGGTCTGAACGTGGTTCCCAAGTTTCGCCTTATACTTAAAAATAATAATTCCCTTCATCGGGACCTTCCAGTTTAGACATCTGCTTAACGCAGTGAGTGGGTTCAGTGATGGGTGGTGAACTGGGCAGTGGAGGCCTAGTGGTTAGGACACTGCCCTTGGGACCTGAAGGTCACAAGCCCTTGCCTGGGCACCACTGAGGTTCCCTTGAGCAAGGTACCGTCCTGCTACACTGCTCCCCGGGTGCTGTTGGTAGCTGCCCGCTGCTCCACGTGTAATGGGTTAAATGCAGAGGTCACATTTCGTTGTGGTGCTTAAGTGTGTTCACAATGACAAATAGTCACAGTTTGGTAGTTCCCTTCCTCAATTACACTCACTACACCTGGCAATTCACAGGTGAGATGAACCAGGTGTGTTTGAGCAGGGAAATCACCCTCCAGGACTGGATTTGGACACCCCTGCCCTATGGCTTCTCCAGATCTCACCCCAACAGAACACCTACAGGAGACTTTGGACCAGTTGACTCCACCACCGTCATCAAATCTTCAGAGGAGACATGATCTTTTGGAAGAGTTCCATCCCTCCAACAGTCTAAAGGCCCATTTTAGTCCCAGTGAAAAGTGGTTTTCCTAGTTTCATCCCGGTGCGTTCCTCGTTTTCATGCCATTTGTGTGCGTTTGATGCTGAGTTTGTGCGTTTTACATACGTTACATATGTTTTAATGTAGATACATTTTCATTAGTACATTTTTGTCTGTGTTCCCATTCTTTCGGCCCTTCTTCCACTCCTATAGGTCACTTAATAAGGCTGTAAAATGAGACATGATGGACGTCCTGACCATTCTGCTTAAAAACGATTATATATTTGTTTTAAATTCATTCCGATTATGTGGCACTCGCACACTGTGGGCAGTGAATGTGTCCTCTGCATTTAACCCACCCATGACCCCAGCGTACATACATCAGCCACAGGCAGGGGACCGCACCCCTACGGTGCCCGGGGGGGCTGCTAAGAGGTTAGGTGCCTTACTCAAAGGCACTTCAGCCATGAATGTGGGAGGAGGAAAGCGCCGTTTACTCACAGACCCCGTCCCACATTTTTCCTGCCAGTCCCAGGGATAGAACTGGTGACCCTCAGGTCTCAAGACCTTTTCTGTAAGCATTAGGCCACGGCCTCCCCCCAAAAATATGGATTTTGCATGTCATCATAGGGCCTTAAGATTAAGCTGTTTCGTGTTTGTCGGCGCTGGACAGGTTTCAGGAACCTGACCGTGTGTGTACAAACAGGAAACTCCAGGCACCGAGCGGCCTCCCCCTACAGAGTGTCTTGATCCTGACAGCAGGGCGCCATCTAGTGAGCGTTTGACTAATAGCAGGTACCGCCAATGAAACCGGGTGGTAATGTTATAGCTAAGAGAGTTCACGTCCAATCAGGGTGAGGTAATGATCGTAAAATTTATTTAAAATACATCATTATTAATTCTAGCATTTGGATTTTCATATCTGACATATTTACATGTCAAAAAACATGAAGAAACCTGAGAAGGCACATCCCACTCTGCTGTACTACACCAGCTCTCAGCATTTTGTTTTTACAGCTTTTGTGTCCAACCTTCAAATCATCCCATTGGATGTGCTGAGGTGATACTCGACAGGGTGGTCCAGGAGCTCAGTTTGGTAGTTCCCCTCCTTAAACACGGTCCCTGAACCTGACACTGAACAGGTGAGTTTGAGCAGGGAAATCGGCAAACTGCGCTGGGCAGCGGCCCTCCAGGCCTGCAACCGCACGTCCTGGATTTAGGACAAGGTAGTGTATGATTGGCTTTGACACGAAAACAGTGCAAACTTTCACCTGCTGAACAAAGGTGCGGTTCGGTCAATGTGCAAACTGTGCCAGAGAAGTGATGACCCTGCTTCACAGTGAAGGTTCGCTTTAAAAAAAAAATCAATTTTAGCCAAAAAAAAAATCTCAAAGCAGCCCTAACGTAGGACATTAAACAGATTAAACAGTAACTACTCTTACAGAACACGGACAAAACTACACTTTGCCTCCGGAGAACTAATGCTCATTAAGGCCCAACGTTGCGCCATCATAAGGAAAAATCCTCCGCTTACATTTAAGCCAATTATTTGGGTTTTTAAATATTTTTTTCTGTGTGTTTAGTTTCAAACTTGGCAGAAAAAATCATAAAACGTTAAAAAGAGGAGGTACGCAACGATAGACCTCACAGGCATAAAGGAACAGTCCCTGCATTTTTCTCCCTCTCCATCTCCTGCCCATTCGTTTCCATTATACGTGGGCTGTGATCACACAGGCTGGATTGTCTTTCACTCAGAAGACAGATTACGGTCTGTGGCAATGATAGTGCGCTACACATGCAGCAGAATGAGACTGGGTTGAAAAGTGATGGGATTTTCCTTTAAAGAACTACATAAGGTCCTGTAGGCTGCTGGGCTCGTTTAGGCTACCTGATACAAGTCACTTAAACATCCCTTCATCATGAAAGTCCACCATTTTTTTCTGAATCTGCCTAACGAAACGATTAAGACGTAAACGAAGTCATTCGGAGTGGATCTGCTGTGAAACGCTCTGTCCTAGAGGAAGCCAGTTGCTCACAGTGGTTGTGAATGGAACCAGACGTCTGCCTCATAAAGCTCCTTCACAGTAAGTTGTTACATAAAATATCTGATGCTGTATTTTTATGATGAGAAGTTTTGAGAAAGTTTGGGCCTGAAATTCATTCAGGATGCAGTTGCCACATGGAAGCAACCTGTCCATCCCCAAACAACAGATTTCCCATTATTTCACCTTCAGTAGCACATAGTAGACACACGTAGCTTCACTGGTGGGTTTGGATATTAAATAACATTGCTATATTTGTGGCCTACATGCTCCCTCTCCCTCACCACACTGCCGTTATATTTGCTTTCCATGTAGCTACTGCATGCGTTTCATTTTACTGCCATTACACATTTTAATTGTGCTTGTTTTAGTTTTTTTTTTTCATTTTATTTGCACTTCCAAACATTGTGGAATGGAAGTTGTTCTTTTTTTGGCATTTTAGTAACTCTTTCTCTTTATAAACAATTATATATTAATATATATATATATCTTTATATATAAAAGCCCTTGCTTAATTTTTGGAATTCATTCTTCTTGCCAATTAATTTTTTTACATTTTTATTACTTTTTACTGATGCTTTAAACCAAATGATGTAAAATAAATCTGCCCGCAACGACTATTGACCTTCTATATATAGCTAGTACTGTTACTTACAGAAAAAGTAGAAAAAAATAATGTATTATTATTATTATACAGAATAAATCTTCTGTAACAATTCTTATGTCCATCATAATTAATTTTATTTTTTTTTTAACTTTTAGTAATTAATGGTAAATTAATGACCTTATATATATATATATATATATATATATATATATATATAATGTGTGTGTGTGTGCGCGTGCCTGATTTCACACCAAACCTACTCTGAATAACTTTGTTTACGTCTCACCACTGAATTTGGAAAAATTGCTGGAATTCCCCTTCCATTTCTCAGTTGCCATGACTACAGTTTTCCTTTGGGCTGATGAGAGGAACTCCTACACCTGTGCAACACTAACGTGTCCCCCGAGTCTATATGAAACAGAAGCCTAGCAATGGCCCTTTAAGGCTCAAGTAGAGCACAGATGAGTGATTTCTCTGCTCAAGCACACACTTTACCCTGGCAGATGAGCTCAGTCTGGTGGACGCGAGCAGGAAAATCACCAAGCTGTGCAGAACTCAGGCCTCACAGGCCCGCAGTCAAGCTCCCTGGACATAAAGACTGGACACTAGATGCTCTAGTGGAACAGAGTTGGGCCTCTATTCTCTTAGCACCACTTCAGGACCTCATGCTGAAAATGATGGCACCCCCCATGGCCAGCAGCACCCCCACTGCCATTTCCATCATCTTCCCCAGCTTCCACTTCCTCAAGTCTGCCCGCTTCTTATGCTCGGAGTGCTTCCTCCACTGACGCATGGCCTGCTCCCTCTGCAGCTGCTCGCCATAGTGCGCCTGGTAAAAAGCGTCAAAGTCGTACATCGGCTTCCCTTCCACGGTTACGCTGGAGCGCTGCTGCGAGCGTCGCGGCCCCTGATGCCGTGGGCCTGCAGTGCGAGAGGTGGTAGATGCCTCCTTGCCAGAGGGCCTTCCTGCACCCTGGACGTCTGCAGAACTCAGGATACCGCGGTCATACTTTTTTCTGAGCCCCACGCTGCCCAGGACGCTGTAGGCCTCACTGATCTGGGAGAAGAGGTGCGTGGCCTCCTCGCTGCCAGCGTTCCGGTCTGGGTGGTAGAGGAAGGACTGCTTGTAGTAGGCCGTCTTGATCTGAGCCTGCGTGGCACTGGGAGACACCTGGAGGATATCATAATACGCCGTACTGCTCCTGTGAAGTGGGACGTCCGGGCCGTGACCGCTGCTCCAGCTGCAGGCTGGGGTCACGATGACCTTTGTAGGGCGCCTTGGCTGTCTGTCTGTCAGCAGCAAGAGAGTACAGTAAACCCTGTGGAAGTGCTCGGCGCTCCGCCCTCTGGTGGGCCATGGTGTCAGCAGGACACTGCTGTTCACCCAGCAGGCCATTCTGCAGCTGCTGGGGAGCAGCCGCCCTGTAATATGCACGATATCTGTCTGAAGCGTATCCGGCTGCGGTGGGTCAGCGGAGGCGCCGGGCTGTGTGGCGCAGCGCAGCAGCTCGTACCGCGACCCGGTGCCGGTTCTGCTTCCCTCCTCCCGCCGCCAAACACCTTCGCCCCTCTCTCCTGGGCCAGTCCTCCCGCAGTCACCAGTGGTCTTCAGCACCGCTCTTCCACCGAGGCACGGTCCAGCGGAAGCCGCACACTGGTGGTCGCGGCATGTCGTTTTTACAGCTGACAGCTTGTGGAACCCGACTCCCAGCTTACGGCTGACCTCCGCCATAACAACAGCAGAGGACAACTTCCGGCTGGGGGAGCACGAACCAATGAGATCGAGAGGCAGAGCGGAAACGGAGCACAGGGCAAATGATAATTAAAAAAAATAAAATAAAAGACGATGTATAGCAATAATTATTTACACAGTAATATACTCATATATTCATAATGTGTTTGTAGAACTTAAACAAGCTTATAATAATGTATTATTATTATTATTATTATTATTATTATTATTATTATTATTATTATTATTATTATTATTATATATAATATAATAAAATTTCTGTATCAGTTCTCATGTACAGGATTTTATTTTTATTTTAAATAATTAATGATAAATTAATGACATCATTAATAGTAACTGAGACCGAACGGAAATTAATAACGTTCCCTTCTTTTCAACCTTCGTGAGCTCGCAAGGTTTGATTATGGTGCCTTTTTGTCTGAAGGCAGTGTTTTGGTGTAGGATGTTAAATATAGAGCATTGTATATATAATAACAATTTTTAAACAATGATTTAATAACATTTCATTCAGTTTAAAACGAAGTGCTCCTGTCTCTTTAAGACGCCCCGCTCGTCGCTTAGAAGTGGCGTCATTCTCGGGAGACCATGCGTCCGTGTGGTGATCAGTGCTGTTTGTGATCGTGGGTCGTTTCAGATTAAAAGCTTTGGCTTTCCTTGTTCTTTATTAATCGCATATTGTGAGACCGAAGCACCATGTCCTCAAGCTGCCGCAGACCCGAGCACATGGCACCGCCTGAGGTGGTAAGTGCTCGAGAAAGAGTCGAGAGGTGTTAGCCGTGGAGCTAACACACAAACCTGCCAAAATAATGACATTTTATGTTTTATCTGTCTGATTTTCCGACCGAAAAATGTTCTAACAAAGTCTTAAAGTGTTGAGCTCCTTTTTTAATAACATTGCCACATCTAGCTTATTTTGCTGTGTAAACCATTTCCTTTCCTGTGTATTCTGTCAAGCTGTTTAGTCAAAGCCTTCTCTCAGAAAACAAAATAATGCTGACACGTGCAAATACCACACATTTCCAAAATTGTGCTACATTAGTGCCAATTTACATGCTTTACAATGAGAGAGGGTGGTCCACCACCTCTGTGCCAGGACAGAGAAGAGTCTTGCAGGCCTCCAGGTCAAGCCCACCCTCCCATTCACCTAAGGTAGAGGCTGAGTTTGACTCTTGACAAGTAGGAAGGAAAAGCTCTGTTTCTGGCTTTGTACCCAAGCATCAGCAGGGGATTGGCCTGCAGACAGCTGCAAAAGGCATGATCCATGCAAAAAAAAGACCAGAAGTGGTGAGGGTCTTTAGATAACCCAAACAAGCGCTTGGGTGGTCTCAATTGCACACCAAGTGACCAAGGAGTTCTCGAAGGAGATGCCAAGATCATGCCAAGCGCCTGTAGATCCAGGGGTGTACAGCCAACAGGTTTGCCTTTAAATGCATTTATCTACAGTTCTGATGTAGATCCTGATGTTCCATTGTAATGGGAAGTGTCGGTCCGGGAGGTGTTGCTAATTTCATTGTTTTATTTTCAGTTCTACAATGAAGAAGAGGCGAGGAAGTACTCTCAGAAGTAAGTAGCTAACAAGATGTCCCACAGTAATAGGCTAATGATGTAAACACACACTTATCAGCCATTAACACCACCTGCCTAATACTGAGTGTGTCCCTCCTGCTGCTGGAACAGCTCTGACTGTGCTGCACTGTGTGTTCTGACCCCTTTCAGAGTCAGCATCACTTTTTACACCACAGTAGCTCTTCTGTGGGATCAGACCAGACGGGCTAGCCCTCCCCTTATTTATCAGTGAGCCTTGGGTGCCCACGACCCTGTCCCCAATTCAGTGTCCAATGCTGATGTTCTTTTATAAGCAAATTTGTACAAGTACTATTATGATTGAGTTGTTGTAGTGTATTCCCAGCACTGAGCATATTTTTGTACTGAAATATGGCTTGTAATTATTTTCTTTTTGGAAAAAGTAAAATTAATCCACTTTTTTGTTCACCCTTGAATTCTTAACACTCTCTCTCTCCTCTTGTGTCCTGCGAAAGCTCTCGAATAATAGAGATCCAGACTCAGATGTCGGAGAGAGCGGTGGAGCTGCTGAACTTGCCGGAAGATCAACCGTGTTATTTGCTGGATGTAGGGTGTGTGTTTGTGTCTTAAATTGTCAATTTGTGGAAAAGTCTAGTTTACGCACTTTTGTACACCCCTACCAATGTAACTGAGGAGCCAGGAAAGATCTAGATATATTGGGTCAGGAGGCTTATGTGGTTTCTTTACACTGTATAACTCCATTAATAAATAATAATTGTTATAAATAACTAAATAAGTGATGATTTATTAATGCTTGTTTTAATTGTTGTTTTTCTCTGTTCCTGTCAGCTGTGGCTCCGGACTCAGTGGAGATTATTTATCAGAAGAAGGCCATTACTGGGTCGGGGTGGATATTAGCACTGCCATGTTGGGTAAGTGAGTCATTGGCTTAGTTTTAAGGCTTGCTTTATGACCTGGAATAGTTCACAGGGCCGTTCAAATCTTGGATAAATGAATGCGCTCTGAGCTCCTAGGTATGTACGTTGTTTATAGCGGCACTTGATTCACCTCAGTTGACCTTACATTCACATTAATTTATCTGTTTAACTTACAACAACTTTAATTCTGCATGTTTACCTGTGGGGGGCAGTAATCACAGTCCAGACTGTAATTCTGTGTGTTTACCTGTGGGGGGCAGTAATCAGAC
>JBBPDA010000009.1:1051046-1062885 GCA_037974385.1 Arnoldichthys spilopterus | reverse complement strand
TGGTGGAGTGCAGTGGGTGGTGCTCATTGTCCATGATACACAGCATCTTGCCCAGTGTGGTTCTCTCTGCCACAGTGGCCAGAGAGTCAATTTCTGTACAGAACCTGTAGTAGTAGTGAATGTTCACTTTACCCATCAGAGATGTTAGTTATGGCTGATCAGTGTATAAGACCATTCACACTAAACAAGTGACTCAGTGCAGGACTTTAGTATACATACTGTATTATAAACATGAAAAATATTAAATATATTAATTTACACCAGTTGACCACTTTGGCACCACTGACCTCCACACACAATGGACAGTGACAGTAAAGTGCACAGATTCTCTACAGCTCCCTAATCTAATAATGACATTATTATATGGTTTTAGTTCATTTCTCAGCACCACTGGTAAAGGGCTCCTGCTCCTGCTGCGCCGAATGACCTTCTTACACTCCGACAGCACGTGTGCGCGTGGGACAGCCTGGGTGGGTGGGTGTGAAGTGCATAAAGTGATGCTCCAGTGATACCCCCTCTTACCTCCTCACATACACCTCTTGCCCCTGTCCAGTCCATGCGCCCTGTACAAACCGAGCGGATAAAGCAGCTCACTACCCCGCTCCAACCCCTGTAGCTCCTCCACGGCGCTGCCATGTTTCCCCGCCCCCGACACACACACCGGCGCGGCGCGGCACCGCGCGTCCTCCTGCGCAAACCTGCACCCCAAGGACCCGTCGGGGCTGCCGGGAGGACTCTTAAAACGCCAACAACGTCTAAATGAATGAAATGAAAGAAACAAAAATAGCATTTGGTGAACTCATAAAATACATTTATTTTTCTCATCTTGTGTACATGTATCATTGTATTTTTCCACTAAATAATTTAACAAATTAATTAAACAGATAAAGGAATAATAAAAAAGCCCAATTCCCTTCATTGCGAGTGGGTTAATATATGTGTAAACTGAATACGGTATAAAAAAAAGTCTAAAGTAATTTTGATTAGCAACCTGGGGAATTAATAAGAATGATCTCTTTAAGAAATAAATTAATGTCACTTTACTGTTATTTGACATACGTTTGGGTTTATAAATATACATTTAATATAACAACAAACAAATTAACTTAATAATAATAATAATAATAATAATAATAATAATAATAATAATAATAATAATAATAACAATAATAAAAATATTAATAATAATAGACAGGCACAAAACACGGCCGCGGTAGGGGGTGTGCTTTTCTCTGCATCGTCCAATGAGCGCTGACCAGAAGCTGAGGGTGCAGGATATGCCAGCAAACATACGGGGATGTGCAGCGCATACGGAAACGGGGGTCACGTGACCGGGATCATGAACCTGTAGATTTTTATTTCTTTTTGGTTTTTTTTTGGACACGTGCTACAGTTATTTAAAAATATTTATACATGTGCACACAAGCCGTTTAAAACAAACGGTGAACACAGTGAACTTACTGGTGTACAGTGGCACCCAAAGATTTTACCTGTGAACTGATTCATTTTTTGGTCAGTTTTTTTTTTATGTTGTGTTTTATTTATTTATTTATTTATTTTTATTTGATAGATAGATAAAACGTTTAACCAATCACAGTTTTGACTCTCAAAAAGCAGGGACTTTTATTTTTACACAAGCTGACTTCTGACGTCAACGTGTTCCACTCCTGCAGCTCGGTGCCTGTGAGACGAGTGTGTGTGATAAAGTAACGTTAGTGCGTCACCACCCATAGAGAGGGGGGTGCAGCCTGACAGTGTCCCTTCACTGCACCAGTGTCATGTGTATTAATAAGAACATCCCATAGAAACTGTGCATTTTTTCAAACATATATGATTAAGCAAATACTTTGATATAGTAACCACAGATGAAGGTGATTATCCTTCAACAAATGACACAAAAAACATGACATTTTGTCACATCGTCATAACTCGAAAAAACAAAACAGACATGTGAAGAAAGTAAGTATACCCTTTGATGTTAATGAGTGCCGACGTGTCTTCAAGGAGAGGTCAGAGTTACACTAAGTTTTTTTTTTTTTTTTAATGTTTTTTTATTTAACAGAGAGAGAGAGGTGTCTCAGCTGGAAAAGCGTCCTGAAGACAAAGACAGCAGAGGAAGCAGTCAGGATCACAGGGCCTCAAAGCATTGAAGTCCCCTTGAGCCTGAGCCACTGAATGATAGTTTAACAGGAGATTAGGCCGGGACTCAAACCTGAGACCTTCAGGTCTCAAAGGCAGTGTCCTAACCACTAGGCCACCACTGCCCAAGGTTGGATTTACTGTATGCAAACACAAAGGATGCCTACAGCTCATTACCCCTCACTGGGCCGCTCTGATCACAACCTGGTCCATCTACTCCCAGTCTACATACCTGTGGTGAATAAACAACCACCAGTTAAGAGGCATGTGAGGAGATGGTCTGAGGAGACCAGTATGGCCCTGAAGGACTGCTTTGACACCACAGACTGGGAAGTGTTGTGCAGCCCACAGGGTGGGGACATCTACAGACTGACAACCTGTGTTACAGGCTACATAAACTTCTGTGTGGACAACACTGTGCCTGTCAAGAAGATATGGTGTTTCCCAAACAACAAACCCTGGGTGTCTCAAGATTAAAAGCCCTCCTCAATGATGAGAAGATGGCTTTTAGCTCTGGAGACAGGGAGAGGATGAGAGCGGTGCAAAGGGACCTGAAAAGAGAGATCATGAGGGGAAAGAACATCTATAGGAGGAAAATGGAGGACAGCCTACAGGGGAACAACTCGGAAGAGGTCTTGAGGGGCCTGAAAAAAATCTGAGGTCACAGTAAGGACAGTGGGAGGCAGCCTGAACTGGGAGACCGAGAAAGAGCGAATGAACTTAATCTGTTTTTTAACAGATTTGATTCTGCCGCCACCCCCACTCTCTCCCTTCAGAACCTGACAGCGAGCAGGCAGGGAGCACTGTGAGAGTCTCCAGTGCTTTCAACACAATTCAGCCATCACTGCGGAGGATGAAGCTGGATTGAGCTGCCACCTGACTGCATGGACCACTGACTACCTCACTAACAGACCACAGTATGTGAGGCCACACAACTGCGTGTCTGATGTGGTGGTCTGCAACACAGGAGCCCCACAGGATACAGTTCTCTCCCCCTTCCTGTTCACCCTCTACACATCGGACTTCAGACACCAGTCTAACAGCTGCCACATCCAGAAGTTCTCTGATGATACAGCCATCGTCGGACGTGTATCAGAGGGGCATGATCTGGAGTACAGGGAGGTCATCCCCAACTTTGTTGACTGGTGTGTGAGGTACCACCTCCAGATCAACACCATAGAGATGGTGATCGATTTCCGCAGGAAGGTGACACAGCCCCTTCCGGTGAAATTTCAGGGTTTGGACATCAAGGTTGTGGAGTCCTACAGATACCTGGGTGTTCATCTCAACAACAAGCTGGACTGGTCACACAATACAGATGCCCTGTACAAAAAGGGCCAAAGTCGTCTGCACCTGCTGAGAAGACTGCGGTCCTTTGAGGTGTGAGGTGGTTAAGACTGCATGTTGTGTGTATATAGTAAGATTTTATTTTATAGTGTTTTATTTTATGTATATATACTTTAGTACGTAAATGTGTGTGTATATATATCTGTATTTTTCTCAGCTGCTGAAGCAAGTTAATTTCCCCAATAGGGGATTAATAAAGTACAATTCTATTCGTTTCTATTCTGTTCTGTTCTGTTCTGTTCTATTCTAATGTACTTTAGACCCTGATGAATGTATTCAAGCTTGGTCATACACGTCTGTGAAAATGCAGTCAACCCCATAATTGTTTGCCCCCTTGGTAAAGATGGGCTAAAAACCTCAGTTAAATTGTGTTCACACTGAAAATACTAGAATGTCTTTTTATCTGTGCAATATATTTAACTTATTCATAATGCAACACAATCACTGAGCAATGTGCAAATATCTGTGCAACATCAGTTTACACTTTTATATTTGCTATATTTCTTTCCTATTAAAAAAAGACTTTGGTTAAGACTGAATGTTGTGTGTATAGAGTTAGATTGTATTTTATTGTATTTTATGTATACGTATATATATTTAGCATGTAAATATATATATAAATATATATATATTTAAAGAAAGATTTATAGGAATTTTGGTAACTGAGGTTACATTTATTTTGAGATTTTTCTTGTCATTTTTGTCATTGAAAATGTTTTAATAATTGTGAAGCTGACTGTATGTAGCACAATGTGTTACATAGTAACATCAGTCCTACTTATTTAGACAATGTGTGTATGCATGTGTGTGTTTTTTCTCTCAGGCAATGTGGGCTCTCTGGGACCTTTCCTCTCTTGAGTTTTTCTCAGACTGGATCACATTGTATTTGCAGAGGCTTAGAAGGTAATCTTGTGTCTTTTATATCTTCAGATCATTCTGCGTTGAAAGATTTTTTGACAGTAATAAGTGAATTTGCCTCTTACAGACAGCATGGTGATTCAGAAGAGAATGGGCAGGGCAGAATGAGAGGTGTGTACATTTTTTTGTGTACCAGTAGCAAAACTTCATAACTGTTTGTGCATGTCCATGCTCCTGCATAAGCAATTTCCTTTGATGTATTTTGTAATCTGTGTTGGTGAAATGTAGCCGTTAATCCACGATACTTGTTACGGAACTGGATGGCAGAGTGTGCTGTCAGAAAAGCTTAGAAAAATGACTTCTCTGAGGTGAGACACTGTTCTCCAAAGCTATTTACTTATTTATTTGTTTGTTTGTTTATTTGTTTGTGTGCTAATTACATATACATGTACTGTGTGAATAATTCGCCCCTGAATTCTACTCCCTACATTAGAAAATCAAGAGCTCAGTATTTTTATTGTTATTAATGTGGTTTAAACTAATTAAAATTTGAATGACAGTTTTAATAATAACTTTTTTGTGCATTTGAAAGTGAAAGTGACTTTTCTTTTCATTGTGAACACACTCAATCATACAAAATGCACCCCAAGAAAATAGGACCTCTGCACTGAACCCATCACATGTTTGCATGTGCAGCTGCTAAGACAAGCAACCATGTAGCAGGACAGTACCTTGGTCGGTCAAGGGTAACTCGGTTGGGACTTGATCCTGTGACCTTCTCTTTACAAGGGCAAGGTCCTAACCACTAGGTTTAATGACCGCTGACCGTTGTTCCTTCTAAAGACAAATGTAAAGTGAAAAGATGCTACTGTGGGCATCTACATTGTTTTCTGGGGTTTCTGGACGTTTTTCAGTAGTGGAATTTCCTAAGTAGAGTTTACGGGTTTAAGTCTTTTGTACACTACCTATTGCGGTGCACTGTGGGATTGTAAACGTGCACTGGATACTTTCTGCTATTTACGTAAGTCCAAAACTGTACTGCACTGTATAGAGACTAAGTCATAGTTTCAGACAGTTTTTTTCCAATATATGAGTAGTATATTAAATCAAAGATCTGTAGCAAACTGGAATACAGCATTAACTGCTTCCTCAGTCTCTGAAGAGGTCATTCTTTACATTGCCTGTAGGTGGTGCTGTTGCAGCAGACTCTGGCTAAGCCCTTTGTGAACCAGAAGAGTGAAAGTGACTATTTGTCATTGTGAACACACTCAAGCACCACAACGAAATGCAACCTCTGCATTTAACCCAGTGAGCAGCGGGCAGCTATCAACAGCGCCCGGGGAGCAGTGTAGCGGGACGGTACCTTGCTCAAGGGTACCTCAGTAGTGCCTGGGCTGGGACCTTCAGGTCTCAAAGGCAGTGTCCTAACCACTAGGCCACCACTGCCCTAAGAGGGCAGATTATGCAGGATACTCCAGCATGGGCTTCACAGCTGAGGGCCAGCTGTTCTTCATGACCAAACATGCCCCACACAGACTAATCATCTAGTTCTACTGGAAAGCTATTCCAAAGTGAGTGGATCTCATGTCTCTTGACTGATGCCTCTTCGATTCCACTCTCCTACATCCTCCACCCCATGACCCATGAATCAGTTGACTCCCAACATCTTCAAGAACATATCAGCTCTTTAAACACACTCAGAAGAATAAAGAAGAGCCCAGCAGCAGGTGGTGAAAGTGACAGCTGAACAACACGTCTCGTTTAAGGTGTCTCATTATTTTTACCAAGCTGATAGTTAAGGTACTGCTGTCTTTGACACAGCCTTAACTGTTTTTTTTACTGATGTTAACTCAAATCTTTATGCCAGGGGGTATATTTTTTGAGGGGAAATTCTAGAAGTACAGGTGTTATTAGCAGAAATCATAGAAAAACTATTGAGCCATAAAGGTGAAAATCATAGAAACAGACATATAGAAAGCAGTAACTGCAGGATTAGTCACAGGGAAGGTGGAAACCATGTAAACAGTTGTAAAGAAGGTGAAAACCATACGGAAAATAGCTGTGAGGAATGTTTAAACCTACTCTGACAATGTGATTGCAGATTCAAATACTGGAGAAAATGGGACTGCTTTACTGGAAAATAACATTAAAGAATTAAAGTGATGTAACCCCACCCCTTTATTTCCTTTTTTGTTTTTCTTTGGTTTTGGTATTTTTTAATTATTTATTTTTAGAAAAATGTGAGAAAAGAATAATAAAACCCTCAGAAAGAAACAGTCAGAAAGAATGTAGAAACCATTGCAAATGCCATATAGAAGGCGAAAACCAGAGGAAGAACCACAGGGAGGGCAGGAACCACAAAAACAGTTGTAAAGACTAAATAACTTGATCAGCTCAACTGTAAAAAAAACTCCCTTTAAAAAAGTTTTAAAGGGGCAGGGCTAGAGATATGATGTTTGTATCCAGTTGTAATTATTTATTGAAGTAAAGTTTTCCATGTTTAATCAATTATAATGTATGCAAAAATTGTGCCGGGATTATTTTGTGCAGTCACACCAAAAGAGCATGAACTCCTTTTATCATACATTTAATATAGCATTCCAACCCCTTTTCCACAATTTAAATGCTAGTCCACCAGAAATAATACACTGTAGAGCTAGTAGATCATTACAATATTCCGGGAGCACAATAAACATATTTACATTATACTCAAAATATATCTGGACAGACGACATTGTTCAGCTGTAAAACGTTTTAGTCGTCCAGTAATAAAAAGGTCTATAAAAGTCACTTTTCTCTGCCCAAACCAGTTTACTCAGTTCATTGTCCCCCTCGCTTTTTCTGCATGGCTTTCTGCAGTTCTGACATGAAATCGCCACCAGAGGGCGCCGTTAGAGTTGGTGTAGTCCTCTTTGGAGGCGGGGGGCCGACCCTCTTCAGTGATGGAGCTGGTTTGAGTGCAGCAGTGCCAGGTGGCGGAGGGGGTGGCGGTGGGGGCGGAGGCAGATCTCCATCAGGCGCTGGTGGGTTGAAAACAGGAGGTGGTGGTAGAGGAACAGAATGGAACGGATCTGGAGGTGGCGGTGGAAGCTCTCCACCCACAAACCCCACCACAGCTGGAGGAGGCGGAGGCAGGAAGTCAGGGGGAAGCTCCACGTCATCAGCTGCTGGTGGAGGAAGCGGGAAGTCCATTGGTGGAGGAGGGAAGGCAGGCTGTGAGCGCTGAGGGGCAGGGCAAGGTGGGTTATGCAGAGTCTTCATGGGCAGGGCACAGGCAGGTGGAGGGGGTGGTGGTGGAGGAGGGGGGAGTGTAGGGTCAGGGGGTGGAGGGGGCAGGATCTCCGCTAGGGGTGGAGGTGGTGGAATGCAGGACTGATTGGTGGAACCCTTGGAAAACACGCCACACCATAATGTTACTACCACTAAACCAACATCTCTGCATAGTGCAGTCAAAAAACATCACAGCCTTCAATATTAGCAATATAATCACTTATTATAATATTATTATCATAAATGAATAATTGTAATAATATTAGACATGGTATTTAGTGATAATGACTGGTGATGGTATAAGTATGATCGTTTCTCAAGGAAAGAAATGATCACTGTTATATCAAAACAGTGTATCTCCATTTTATTTCTTGTTTCTGCAGTATTTAAGCAGCTGCCCTTTACCTTGTGAGTCTTTTTACATTAACTTACATTAAAGCTTAATATTATTTCTGTCCTCTCCTTAAAGTTACCAGTCTGGAACATGATTTTGTTACCACTTCAGTAAAATATTGCAAGAAAAACTCCCAAAACACCATTTAATATTAGCAGAATACTGACCAATATGACATTTCAACAAATTAACCAATGATTATATCTGAAATTATTCAAATTGATCTGTGTCTCTTGCTCTAAAAATCATGACAGGTATGACCAGTACATACATGACTATATCCAATATCCATATCCATGAATAAAGGGCTTTTAGCCCTTAAATGCTGAGTGACTCTTCAACAGTTCATGCATTAATGACCGAGCCCTTCAGCTTCAGACAAAAAAAAGCATAGTTTTTTGTCTAATACGTGGTTACATGTCCACTTCACTTAATGACTGCATCAGTCCTGTCAGGTATGAGAGCCCCTGGCTATTTTAGCCCACTCTCTCGCTAACCTTGTGCATTATAACCGAGCAGGTCACATCATTGATGCTCCCACATGACAAGTGTAGAGTGCATGCGTTTAAATCTGTGTGACTGGTTTGACAGACATGACAGGACACTTTGACTGACGAACACAGAATCACCAGACCTCGGTGCCAATTCTCAATGTGTAAATAGTGAAACGCTGAAATGTGCCACTAGTGGGAGATGGAGCTAAAATGGACAGGATTTCAAGAGACAGAATTCTGGCTGATGTTAAGGCAAGTGGACGCTTAAGCAAATATTGTACAACATTGATGCATGTGAATCATTTTTGCTGGTGACCTTAGATCTCACACAAGTTGATAGAAACTGAAATGAATTTGGCAAAAAAGTACTGAAAATATAGGTAGATGTTTCACTATTGGCATCCTATGACCTTACTTCCATCCCTATATGTCTTTAATTATCATTGTTATTATTTTTTTTATTATTATTTTTTGAGGCTTTGGTTGTCTTTTATCTGAAATAAAATGTACAAGGAAAAGAAACAAGGTCACAGTTTGCCACCAGCCATCTCCGGTCGGGATATAGGTAGTTTACCTTGGCCACTGGCTCTGAATGAGGTTGAGGGGCATGGCCGTTGGCAGTTTTGGCTGAAAAAGAAAGAAAATGTCAGTTTATATTTCATTGCTACATTTTTTAAACAGCTTTAAATTACATATAACTTCAGGATGAACATCAGTGTTTGGGCTTAAATACCTTTCGGTGTTGGGGAAGGGGTGGATGCATTGGAGGTTGATGGGCTTGGCTTGAGATTCAGGTTGGTCCAGACTGAAGATAGTGATGAGCCTTTCCTCATCGCACTCTTATAGTTCTCATACAGCATCTTGCCGTACTGGAGGTGCGAAACACACATATTGGTTTGCTTTTTAATACTGCGTCATTTTTGCCAGAAGTTTGGGATACAGGCCAGACCTGCTCCAATCTTAAGACAAGTCGGATAATCAAGGGCTAGAGGACACTATTAATGTTTCTCATCGTTAGTGTGTTTCAAGATGTTGAGCTATAGCTAATATTACTTGCTATGAGATTGCTGTAAGCACTGTAAAAATATTATTCAATTATTTAACTTATTTCTAGATGTTTTTACTCATTTATTCTGAATAAAAAATGCTCAATCAATGGATAATGTTTTTATGTTTCTTTTTTGTTAAATATTTTCATATTTTTCAAACAAGAAAAATGATCTGAACATCGATTATCTGCTCGTGGAACAAGACACCCTATGATAACATGACAGGTTGTGTATTATGTTCTTACTACATTCTCGTAATGAGGAATATTAGACGTATTCACAAGATGCAAGATGTTTTCATATGCTGAGATATCATTTCTGGCAGTGCACTACCTCATACAGTCATTAGCTCATTTTAAAACTCATGCCAGTCTAAGCACATTGAAGTGTTCTAGCGACAGATGAGAAGTCAGCTGCTGCTTACTGTTCACCTTAGCAATGCGTATTCCCGTCACCCACAGGGTCATGGTCCACTTGTCGTCACAGCACAGGTACTTAATGTACTGAGACTCCTTCTGGATCTGAGGATGCTAGAGATACATTACACAACCTCATTAGCATTTTGCATATCTATTACCATTGTGCACATGACTGACCTGCAATGTGTAGAAAAAAATGGTTAAGGATAGAGCAGCGTATTAACTTTGTGCTCGTAGAGGTACAGGTATAGGTCTTTTCAGTGATAAAACTTTTGCATCTGGAAGGGAGTAACATTTCAGCAGGATTAGTTTCTAGGGGGTTGTATTTTCCACAAATTCACATTTGTGTCATGTGATCATGTGGCCATTGTAAACATTTTACTTTATTGATGATAAAGTTAAATATTGTGAATATAAAGCATTGTTGTATACCTTTATCTGTCTTTGAATGCATCACTTTAATCAGTGGGATTTCACTTATTGACTCTTTTCTTTGCATTTTTTCCTGATTTTCTGACCAATTTTGTTATCTCCAGTTCTAACAACAAGCTACGCTTCCCTCATCAAGTGATACCTTCCACACTGGCAGGGTGAAGAGTAGCATGTGTTTATTCTAAGTCTGGTGAAGTGTCACCACATCTGCTGCTAATCACTGGAAAGTTGGAGGAGAACTCCAGTTCTAATGTCGGTTATACAAATGTTCGATAGCATATGGAGAGTGAGAGAAGCCAGAGAGGCCGAAGCCAATTGGGCTCGCTAGGATTTCTGGTCACAAACCTCACAATCTCACTATGTTAAGGGCCAACTCTTAGTCTGTTGCACCTCTTGGGAACCTTTGGATCTCACTTTTATTTTCTTTCTCCTCCTGCTAATCCTTATTGTAGAGAAGATGGAGGTGAAGTTCTGCCACCCAGACCAAAAAAAGAAAAGCAAGCTCATTGTAGGGTTTGGGAAGTGTTTAATGCGGATATGTGCTAGGAGTCTAAACATTTTGAGTAGCAGCTGCCAAAATCAATTTTTTTCCCATATCCATATTTGAGTTCAGTGGAAAACAGAAGGCCTGTAATGTTTTTAGTGGAGGATGGAGAAAAACATGACATTGATCCAACGGTAATAAAATCAGAAAACAGCAGTACCTGTAAAAGAGCAAAGTACCCAAGCATTCCCTATCTGAATATGGATTAAGACGTTTGTGGGGTCTGAAGTTTGCTCCTTTAATTTTGAACTGGAGCCATGAGGCTAATGTGGCTAACAATTAATGGAAGCCTATGTACACTGATTAGCGTTGTGCTAACTGCACGCCTGAATCATCAGACTCTGCTTAAACTGTGTTGAGTTGTTAAGTAATCTCAAATACAATTTCTGACACTGATGCAGGGATGTGGGAGGGTGTTTTAAGTTGGGGGTGCTGACATTTTTTAGCAGCCTATATGTGATGCACACCCGAGGGCCGTTCAGAGATCTCCAGAGGGGCAGATCAACAAGCGTTTTTGTAGACCGTAGTAAGAGATGTGTGGTAGTAGTGGCCTAGTGATAAGAACATTGCCCTTGAGACCTGAAGGTCGCAGGTTCAAGTCCCGGCCCGGGCACTGCTGAGGTACCCCTGAGCAAGACACCGTCCCACTACGCTGCTCCCCGGGTGCTGTTGATAGCTGGTCACTGCTCCATGTGTGCACATGTGATGGGTTAAATACAGAGGTCACATTTTGTTGTGGTGCTGGAGTGTGTTCACAATGACAAATAGTCGCTTTCACTTCACTATATGTGTGTTCTCAACAGTATCTTTACTAGGATGCCTAGCCTAGCCTCACCAATAAGGGCACATTGGCCAAAGGAGCCGCTGCTTGGGCCCTTTAAGTCACTCACCCC
>JBBPDA010000009.1:1025843-1038735 GCA_037974385.1 Arnoldichthys spilopterus | reverse complement strand
AACACTCTCCCCTGGCCCTCCAGCTACAACACCCACCCTGTGGCCCTCCAGATACAACACTCTCCCCTGGCCCTCCAGCTACAACACCCACCCTGTGGCCCTCCAGATACAACACTCTCCCCTGGCCCTCCATCTACAACACCCACCCACCTGGCCCTCCAGCTACAACACCCTCTTCTGACTCTCCAACGACAACACCCACTTCCCTGTCTTCCATCTACAAAACTCTTCCCTGGCCCATCAGCTATAACACCCTCCCCTAGTCCCCAAGCTACAACACCATTCCCTGACCCTCCAGATACATCAACTTCCGTGCCCTCTTTCTCTTACTAGTAAATTTTACCACAACAGAATATAACCACAATAAAATAAAAGCCCACCCTTACTCTCAGCTTCCATCAGTGAAGGTGCCCTGGAGCAGTGTTTGTCTTTAGGGACTGAAATGTCTGCTTCCTGAAAACAGCCATCTGAAAGTGTTTCATCATGTTTTGGGAAGAAAGGTCTGACTCTCACCAAGCTCGAGAAAGAGGATGCCTGCACCGTTTCATGGGTACACTCGATAACATTAGCAGTACAGAAAGGCAAGCTGTGAACACATCGCCAAGGTAATCAATTACTTCTGCACACGCAGCTCCGAAGTGGATCTCTGTTGAGTAGTGACAAGAGAAGCTTCATGTTGGCGGTCTACATTGCTGGGAAGAGGGTGCCCCCTGTAGGGGAAAGTGGGACTCTTTCTATGAGGAATTCATGATCTCTGTACAATCCACAGCAGCTCATAATAATCCACTTCATTTCTCATAAGCCAGTGAGTCATGTAATGATGGCAATTTCAGTGACAGACATTGGTTCATAAAAAGACCCCACCATCAAACATCATCATCAATCTAAACTAAATGGTGCAGATGTCTCTTTTAGAACATCCCGCTCGCAGAAGAGAAGTCGTTTCAGAAGTCACCCACTGACCAAATAACAATAGAAAAGACATGGTAAAAATAGCTGAGAGGCTCCTAAATGGCGCAACTGTCCAAGCGATCATCAAAAGGTTGTGAGTTCAGTCCCCAGTGGTGCACAGCCATCTGTGACTGGAAGTCCAAGAGAGTGCAGTTGGCTCTTGGTTAGTGGGTAGGATGGCCCTCCCTCTTCCCTCACCAATTCAAAGCATGATGCTTGCTATCACAGGTATGTATTAGCTGACATAATGGAATTAGTGGTTAGTGTTCTCCTCCAAGCCTGTCGATCTGCTCAGTGAAGTTGCATTAGTGCAGTGTGAAAGTCTTCCCCCTTCCAGTGTTATTGGCATTGTGTGATAGGGCCCGACCTGGAATTGGAGAGGACTACACTGGGCAGAATATTGAGATAAAAGAATCCGTTTATTAATGAAAGAGACAATTTATTATTGGGAGCACCACAACACGTGACCTCCACAATTAACCCATTCACATGTAGAGCAGTGGGCAGCTATCAACAGCACCAGGGGAGCATTGTAGTGTGATGGTATCTTGTTCAGGGGTTCCTCAGTGGTACCTGGGCCAGGCTTTGAACCTGCAATGCTCCAATCACAAGGGCCCTAACCCACTAGACTATCACTGCCTTTGAGTGGTAAGTCAATTAAATTTCTATATCACCTTTTACAACTGATGTTGTCACAAAGCAGCTTTTCAAAATCTGGGTCTAAGCCTCTAGTGAGCAAGCCAAAGGAGGCAAGAAAAAACTCCCTAAGCTGTTGGAGGAAACCTTGGGAGGAACCAAAACTCAAAAGGGGAACCCATTCTCCTCTGGTTAACACCGGATAGCAATAACAACCAAAAGAAAATCTCAGTTTAAAGAGGCATCAGCTAAAATGCTGTATCTTAAAGCAACATATATGGGATAACATATTTGTGGTAGCTAAACTAGACTGGTACTTGTTATCTGGTGATCAGAAGAGCCCACTGATGGGTGATCTGGTTATAGGAGAGACAGGGATGCAGTTTTCTAGCGTATAGGTGGGCCACAATGACATTAAGAGTGAATGGGTTCCAGTGGTGAGAATTTCAACCAGAAGAAAGGGAATTAGGATGGGTCAGGCTGGTCTAGACAGCTGGATGTGACAGGATCACATGTAACTCAGTAGCATGTGTAGCTAACGGTGGTTCATGTTTCATACACGAACGACACAAAAAAACACTCACCTCTCAGTGAAGAGATAAGTGGGAGAGAGGAACACATACATATGAAAAGGCAAACTCATAAAATGTATTTAAGTGACTCAACTGATTATTGTGAATATTTATGACAAACCGCACATTACAAACAAAGGAGCCATAGAAAGATCCGGACTCATTTAACTCTCAGAGAATATCTTGAACTTTTCCTACCATGGAGGTGTGTATGTTTGCTGAAGTGGGTATGAAGTGCTTTTATCTTACTGGTGAAATGACAGAAATAGAGGATCTGAGTGGTGCTTATCCTGCACGGACTGAGTTTTCAAAAAGGGCAGAGGGAACTTGTGCGCGGAGCATCAGTACTGAGAGGGATGAGGTCTGAGTGCTTTGCAAGCTCTAGCACAATGAGCCTAGGTTCTGTGCTCTTCTGTAATTATAGATCTACTTCCGTGTCCACAGGAGTAGCACTCATGGGTAAACAGCCTTTATTTGGATTTTTGCTTTTTTATTAGTCACACTGTGGTGTCAAGTGACAAACACTGAAGATTGCTTTGTGCTGTGCTGGAAATAACAGTTTGTACCATAAAAAATATTTAAAAAATACCAAAACAGAACAATTAATGAATGTATAATGAGCAGGGATACATGCAGTCCCAGCTATAGGCCTTAGGTAGGGTTCACCCAGGATGCCAACCTATAGCAGGACAACATAAAGACAACCATGCACACGCACACTCTTAAACTGATGGACAATGGAGTCTCGAATCAATCTATCGCAAACCAGAGCACATAAAAGTGTCATTGTGAACATACTCACTCATACAAAGTGCACCACAATGGAATGTGACCTCTGCTTTTAACCCATTACACATGCCCATGTGGAGCAGCAGGCAGCTGATAACAGTGGCCGGGGAACAGTGCAGTGGGATGATACCTTGCTCAAGGGTTCCTCTGTGGTTCCCAGGATGGGACTTGAACCTGCGACCTTCTGTTCACAAGGGCAGGTCTCTAACCACTAGGTGGTATATAATGTGAGCTGAGTAAGTGCACAGATGCTCAAATTAGAGGCCAAGTCAAGGCCTTCATCTCTTTTTCATGTTCCCTAAACCGATCCTGAACAAAGTCTGAATAGGGGAAGTATTATCATGCTGAACGAGGCCACTGCCAGTTGGGGAACACTGTTTCCATGTTGTACTTGGTCTGCAACAATGTTTAGGTTGGTGGTACGCCTCAACGTAACATCCACATGAATCCCAGGACCAAAGGTTTCCCAGCAGAACACTGTCCAGAGCATCACAGTGCCTCTTCCAGCTTCTTCCAGGTAAGTAATGCGCACACACATGGCCGTGTCCATGTTTCTCTAATGTCCATGATGTAAAAGAAAAGGTGACTCATTAGACAAGCACATCTGCTTCTGGTGCTTATGCTTCCATTGTAAGTGGTTCCGGTTGCGGACAGGGGTCGGCTTGAGTTGTCCCTTTGTCCTGCCTCCAACATATCAACTTAAAAAACTGAATGTTCTCTTGCTGCCTAATGTATCCCAGCTTTAGCCATAGCCAATGTGCCATAACCTTTGTACACATTTGTATTCTTCCAATAGAGCCCCAGTGGCCTAATGGATAAGGCACTGGCCTCCTAAGCCAGGGATTGTGGGTTCGAGTCCCATCTGGGGTGGATGGATAGCAGAGTGGCGCAGCGGAAGCGTGCTGGGCCCATAACCCAGAGGTCGATGGATCAAAACCATCCTCTGCTACACATTCCTTATGGGCAGTGGTGGTTAGGACACTGCCTTTGGGGCCTGAAGGTTGCAGGTTCAAGTCCCAGCCCAGGCACTACTGAGGTACCCTTGAACAAGGTACCGTCCCACTACACTGCTCCCCGGGCGCCACTGGTGGCTGCCCGCTGCTGCACGTGTGATGGGTTAAATGCAGATGTCACATTTTGTTGTGGTGCTTGAGTGTATTCACAATGACAAATAGTCACTTTCACATGTGAAATTCAGCAAAGAAAAAAGAAACTGTAGTTGAATGTGCAGAAATGTGTTGTCTGTATAGCATGTGTATTTATCTTTAATATATATATATATATTAAAGATAAATACACACACACACACACACATATATATATACAGTATATATATATATATATATATATAAACAAATTATGTTCTTGCAAACTTAACTGATGTCACACGATTCCTCATATCTTGAAAAAAAAGTAACTTTGCAGGAAAAGATCAAACCTTTTTAACCTGGAGTGCAAGTTAATGGACTTGGACAGAACCACAAGAAAAAGAGTCTTCAATCATTTATTTAACAAAAAATATCAAAAGATTTTATATTCTTCTGTTAGTGTGCTTAAGATTATCAGCCTGTTGCTAGGTTCACCTTCAATTCAACTTCAACTTTTTGACAGATGGTCTCACCTTATCTTCAAGCTCTCTTTAATATGATGCAGATTCCATGTCTGAATGAATGACTGCACACAGCCCAGGAAGCAAAGTAACCCCAGATCATGCTATTTCCACCACCATGCTTCATAGTCAGTATGGGGTTCTTCTCCTGAAAAACTGACTGAAAAAGTTCTGTAGATTTGAGCATGATGACACCAAACACTTCAGTAGCAAAGAGAACACCACACCCTAAGTGTATAAGACAGGTTCCCCATGCAGGAGGTTATCAATGCCACCTAATCTGGAACTCCTTATTCTAGTTTTATAGACCTGATGTTGTGATAAATATGAGGGTATTTGGTATTTACATTTTCTATGTGAATGATTTGTTTATTTAAATGATGGAAATGACTGTGATGTCATTGATGATGAAGTGCCATCTTTCTTCTTCACTTTTTAACTGTTAAGGTTTTCCTCATTTATTGTTGTCTACTCAGGTAATCTGGAGTATCTGTAATCGACTCTTACACAGACCAGGACAACCTGTTTTTCAAGAATATTTATTTGTGATTTCCCAGGAAAGTCACACACAGCAATTTTCAAGAGAACTAGGGGCTGGCATTCGACACGCTCAATTATTGTTATGTTTTAATACACTGGCTTATGAATGTACTCTGAATTCAAGTTTGCAGACACTCACATTATCTTCCACCTTTAACAACTATCGGCTGGGGAGTAGAGGAAAGCCACTGGCCCTGGTGTTAACTGCGTCCAGTAAGATGTAGGAAAAAGCTCTGGGTCGCTGCTAAAACGGAGTGGGCGGCCATGGCTTAGCGAGCGCGCGCTGCACTTAAAGGTATATTTGCTGCTAACAGGGGCGAAGCTTTGAGGGAGAGAAAGAGAGAAAGAGGTAGAAAGAGTGCAATAGAGGGAAAGTTCAAGATTACAAAGGTTCTTACATATAGGCATGCTGGAGAACTACAAAGACTAATATTAGAGCCGCGTCGAACAAGGAAGGCGAGAGACAGATAGACAGATAGATAGATAGATAGATAGAGGTCAGATCGCCAAAGCAGACAACTTCTAGCCATACAGAGCATGCATGCGGAGCGGATTAAATATGTTTCAGAAAGCCAGAACTACCACACAGAGCGATGAAGCCAGCGACGCAACACTACATTTAAAGCTAAGCTATACATTTGGCACTAAGACTAACACGGAGCAGCACTACATAACTGGGGGGATCGTAGTTCACAAGCAAGGCATTCATGCACGTGCAAAAAACGAGCAGGCCCAGTGGTAGCAGCAGCAGCGGCGGCGGCGGCGGCAGCGGTAGCAAGGAAAGAGAGACAACATGGCGGACGCTCCAAGACCCTACGGTGTGGTCTGCTAGATCAAATGCCTGTTTTGTGTCACGGTACACTTATCAGTTCAGAACAAAGACAGACAGAACACTTAACCTCAGGAAAACAAAAGGACAAAAATGATTCTTCGCCCTATTCTTAGCAAGGATAAAAGGTTATAGGTAGCGTCATATAGGTACTTCAAATACTACAAATGCAACTGAACAGTAGAAGCGCGTTCACCTGAACTGTCATCCAGAAACGAAGTCGGGGGCACACATTCAGACGAATCACAGTTTCGTAAAACAGTTAAAACTATGAACATCCATTGGACAGGTAATCTTACATAGAATCTAAAGTGCACAAACTCCCCTCGGGGAGAACTAGACAATACTGGCAATAAATACTAAGGCAATACAGTTACAAACGCACAGAAAATACAGATTGGCACATAATGTCAAGTATATCACTTGGGCACAAAGACAACCGACTTCGGTTCAGAAATGGCTTCCCACGACCTCTGGAATTCCATAACCATTGGAGTCCAAAATATCTTTCTTTTCCTTCTTTTCTTCGTTTTTTCGGTTGTTGCTGCAAAATGCAGTACGTTTTCTGTTTGGTTCCATTTAAGCCAGTTCTTTCACACTTTGCAGATAAACAAAGTCATCATATACACCATTTAAGTCGTATACACAAGCAGAACGGATATATAGTATTACAATTATGTTGTCTGAATAGAGAAAATAATATTTTACCTCACAAATAGACTCTTTTATATACAGTACATGGACGTATTCACATAGATATGTAGTTAGTCGAGAACCTTAAAAGTCTTTTTACAAAAAATGATCAAGATGAGCCCAGAACACTGGCCAGTGATACTAGTGGGGGGTGGGGGAATCGCACATGTTAAACTAACTGCTACAGAAGCTGAATTCACTCACACAGCTTTACTCTACGTCAGTTAATTGGACATGAGTGGTTTAACTGTGGAAAATGCTACTACCCAGAAAGAGCTGATTTTCTACTCACTAAATGCAAAAAAGCTTTACACTAGAAAAGGATGACTTTAAATAAGAGGATATCTGAAGGATGGAACCGTTCTTCTGGCCTAAATATAGTAGTGCCCATCCTCAGCTTCAGCCATATTGCTTGGAGTTGGAGGTTGAATTAAACTCTCCAATGCCATTTATGCCACAGTGGGCTATAACAGACTCACTCCACTTTATGGATGATCCTTTATGTGTAGCTATCTGGGTATGAATCAGTCAGAGGAACAGGGTACTGCTCCTGCAATGGGATTGAAATGTGTCATCGCTGAGCTGCTCTGTGCATATTAATATCCAGCAAGTGACTGGAACAAACACTCTTTGAGTTTCTGCTCTACATACAGTCTGTCTGCTGTCTGCACACCAAAAAAACCCCTCTGCAGGTCAAATTCACTGAATTTACTTGGTTCACATGTGTACATCATTTCCAGACTTATTTACATATTTACATCAAATTTCAATCCACTCCTACACTTCATTCCCTTTTCACACTCAGGAGAAATTGGGGGCACCCCCATCACATGATACCACCAACACTGGGAGCGTAGAGGCTAGCACTGCTGGTCTGTCAGGAGAAGCCAGCATCACCACATCTTTTCAGACTGATGCTAACGAACTGTCATTGGACATGCTTGGAGGAGAACACTAATCACCAGTTCTAACACATAAGTCAACAGATGCCCTTACTGGCTAGCATCATGTGATGGGGACCAGCAGGACCATCTCACCCACCCAGTGCTCTCCTGGACTCCTACTGGCCACAGATTGTTAGAATTTGGTTTTTTAAACTGAGGAGTGAGCTCCGTCAGTGGGCCACAGTGGTACTGTTTGGGGGCTGCTGGCAACCATTTAATCAAACAATAAGCATAACAATGTTAAATATGATAAATATTACTTTATGTATGAATTATTTCATTTACTGTGTTTATTTGAAATAATTATTATCAAAAATAAAATGGATTTAGGTCATGCCCGCTTGCTGGACCGCCAAAATACATAACCAAGATAATTAGAACAGCTAGCTAGGTATATTTATATTTTTAGACCAAGCCTAAGTTAAATAGCTCATTTTCAATGTACAGTATTCATCCAATTCCAATAAATGGCTACAAAATAACATTTTCAGATATGTTTCTGGTGTTGTGTGATTATTTAAGTGAAGTTCAATTTGCATTTTAAATGACTTGTGGGCTGCAGAAGCCTTTGTGGTAAGGTGTGTGGGTCACAAGATGCAGTTGTTTAGCAACCCCTGCAGTAAAGACAGTAAAAGTAACTTTGGTTTACACACACACACACACACACACACACACACACACACACACACACACACACACAAACACACAAACACACAAACAAACACACCCACACACCTTCTAGTTGCCCATAGCCATCCTACAGCCATAAACATTTAAAGTCAGTAAAGTATAAGGGAGTATGAAAGTATAAAGGGAGCCACTGTATTACATGAACACAATTATTGCCAAATTTAAAAGCAAAACTGTGTTGATGTAACATATCTGATTCATGTGGAAATCATGCACACATTTAAATCAAGTAAGCCCAATGCATTACGCTTTTGATTGTACTCTAGATGTAGATTTTAGATTTTAAACGTCATACAGCATCTTTTCGCTGTATATAAAACCCTACCCCTCACTGCTGATCGTCTGCTGTCTCTTCAGGTGTCTCTCTCCTCTCTGGAAACAATGTGCTTTCTGATGGAGCTACCGCTCCTTTGCGTTTGGCTCAGAATAATAAAGACTTACAGTCAGCAACACTTCTGCTGTCCACTCTGTCCAGGAGCTCCTTTGCATCCTGTACTAGAAATTCCAGACAAAACACTGCTGCTTCTTAGCTTTTTCTAGACAAAACACTCACACACAAGAACTCCAGCATGCAGACTTTGTATCAGCAGGCACACAACACTACAGTGCTAAAAGAAAACTGCTTACTCCATGTATCTCCATAAAAAACATTAAAAGAACTCAAACGCTGCCTGTGATTGTAAAGGCATAAGAGTTGAGGTAAGCCAAAGTGCTTTTCTCTGTTATAGATCTATATCAATAAAACACTTTTCCCTCTCATATCTATATTGTGGTGACTGGCACTTAGAATGTCTGGTCAATTAGATTGAATACAAAGTTATATATGATCTATTGCACAGGAAAGGAGCAAATAATTCTTCACACTCGCACCGAACACGGGTATAGTTATATCGGCTTTGCTTACATAGACAGGAGCGGACATGAACACTTTTACAGGGCTCTGGACCAAGACGTCCACGACATTGCTACGATACTTAAATATGGATTATATTCACATTGTCTTCTTTTTCAAACATTTTCATCTACATTAGATTTTGAAAGAGAGATAAAAAGAAAGAAAGGAATTACCGTACATTCACAACAAACATTTCGTCCGTCTAGGGACATGTGAATGAGACTTTGAGTCTTACAGGTCCTGACCGAGTCGCTCGATTTCTTCGATGAGGAAGTCGATGTCCTCGAAAGTGGCAGCCGGATTGGAGATGACCATGCGGAAGAAGTTGACCTTGTCTCCCTGCGGCTGGTAACTCACCATGGTTGTCCCATACTCCATCATCCTGGCTTTGATTGTAGGTGCAACCTGTGAGAAAAGCAAACGCAGTGAAAACAGAACACAAATCGTCAGAAGGACCACAAACGTCCATGAGACAGGGATGCTCACGAGTCAACAAGTCTTGAGTCTTTGGGATGTGAATCTCAGGTGAGTCCAGAGTCTCTAGTCCAAAGAATTTTAGTTGTCTCATAGACTATCCTGGTTACATTGAACTCTATTACAATGTTAAATGTTAAATATACTGCCATCTATCTGCTGTTTACGATACTGCACATTGCATCTTGTTTAAATGCACTGCCACATTCACATTATGTACGCTGCACCTACTACAGGATATCATCCATTCTGTGGATCTGTAACCTGCACATGACTTTATTACTCTTTACGCTATTACTACTATAGTAAGTTAGTGTTTTTTTTTTTTTTGGACGACTAACAAAGTTAGAATTTCAATGGACAGAGTGACTGCTTGTTCTATTGCACACATGACAATAAACTCTTGAATCTCTTGAAACAACTGCCAAGTCACTGGACTCCCCAAGTTACTGCACCCGCAATGTAAAGATGGACTATTTTCGGATCACCTTAAATTTAAACTTAAACCTAAAATGGTGCAATGTCAGGTTCTGACCGCCACACCATGGAAAATTCAAACCTGGAGCACTACATTATCAAGAGAATAGAAACTTGTGAGTGATCATTTGTCATTGTGAACACAGCATACCACAGCACACAGTTCAGTAAAAGTGACAATTTTTATTGTGAACACACTCAAGTTCCACAACGAAATGTGACTTCTGTATTTAACCCATCACATGTCCACACATGGAGCAGCGGGCAGCTATCAACAACACCCAGGGAGCAGTGTAGTGGGACGGTACCTTGCTCAAGGGAACCTCAGTGGTGCCCGGGCCAGGACTTGAACCTGTGACCTTCAGGTCCCAAAGGCAATGTCCTAACCAGTAGGCCACTATTGCCCAGTGCAAAGTCGCAATTTTGTACCACCTGTAGAATGAAGCCTGGCATTTGTTTTGCTGGAATAACCATGAACTTCCACTAAAATCCCAAGATATGGCTCTATGTGACCTTTACACATATGCACATCATTCATGCCATGTGCGCCGATGTATCCTACAGCATGACAGATCTGGTTTTTGCACCCAACCACCTAGGTGGTCCATCTTGTCTTTGGCATGGAGAACCGGACATTCATTTTTCCCCAAAACAAGCTGAAATATGGATTCATCTGATCACAGCACACATTTTCACTGTCTTTGGGTCCATCTGAAAAAGGCCCCTGAGAACTGGGTGGTGTCTCTGGATAGAACTAGTGTATGGATTTCTCTCTGTGTGTAATAGAGTTGCATTTCTTGATCTGTGTTAATGGTTTTCCAAATCCCTCTCAAGCCCATGTGGCTATATTTATCACAGTAGCATGACAGTTTCGTATGCAATACCTTCTGAGAGCTCGAAGGTCACTCATATAACAGTGGTTTGCCCTACACAGCCTGAGGTCAAACTGTCCCAACCTTTCCAGAAATGGGGTTTGTATGTTCTGTCATTGCTGCTATCTATGTTTATAACAATCAAGTCAGACTCATGCATCTCCTTATCTGAACATAATCTTACAGCATAGTGTAATATTTCTCTTTCTGTTAAAAAATGAATGTATGTGTTAAACTATCAAAAACTGATACTTTCATTAAAAATACATATACATAAAATGAACAACTGTGGTTAAAAGAGTAAACAAGTGTTTTTTGGGAATGATTACATGAAACGAGTATCCAAAGGTCTAAGAAATGCAATTTAGGTCAAACTTAAACTAGACAAGCAAGAACTCTCTGGTTCAACACAGCCTCAAGTAATGAGCCCTCCATTAAATAAAAATGCAATATCTGCTGAATGTGATCTTAAGAAAACTTAATAAACCTTTGCCCAGATTAGCTGACATCCATTCATCCATTTTCTTAACTGCTTCTTCCGTTTCCGGGTCGCGGGGAAGCTGGAGCCAATCCCAGCTGACTGCAGGCCTAAGACAGGGTTCACCCAGGACAGGAGGCCAACCCATCGCAGGTTAACACATAGATAGACAACCATTCATACACACAGGCAATTTTAGAGAATCCAATCAACCTACTGCAGCTTTTGCACAGCGGGAGCACGGAAACACACACAAACATGGGGAGAGCTTGCAAACGCCGCGCAGAAAGGCACCCGTGGCCGAGCCGGGGATTAAACCCAGCACCTTCTCGCTGTGAAGTGACAGCGCTAACCACTGCACCACCATGCCGCACGATTAGCTGACAATAATAAAAAAATAAATAAGCTATTGCTGTAACTAGCATACTTACTATACAATACAAACACCATGCTAGTCAATTGCATGAAGTCTTTGCTAATTTCCTGGGTAAAATGTTATATGTGAAAGGGGCTCATGCGCCATGAGTATGAGTTGCTAAGGAGTTTCCATCTCGGTCAAAAACAAACTGCATGGAAGGTTCTCAACGCTTGTGGTTAAACATTGCATTTGCCGAAATGTGCAAATGTGTCAAACAGGGCAGTGGTGGCCTAGTGGTTAGGGACTTCCCATGTGATCAGAAGGTTGGCCATGTGATCAGAATGTTACAAGTTCCGGCCCAGGTACCACTGAGGTACCCTTAAGCAAGGAACTGGTCAGTGCTCCCCGGGCACTGTTGATAGCTGACCACTGCTCCGCATATGACAGGCTTAATGCAGTAGTCACATTTCATCGTGGTGCACTTTGTGTGATGGGGTGCGTTCACAATAACCAATAGTCATGTTCACGAACTTGGGCCAGTAACCAACCTCACCTGTCACAAATGCTATGAATGCAATGAAATAACCTCTAAACATCGAAACCATGACGACATGGGCTGAACATGCTGCCTAGTTTCCATATATGGAATGTTTAGACTGTAGAGGAAATGGTACATTTGGAAACAACGATGTATAAAACATACGTCAAACTCATTTAATGAAAGGGAAGGAAAGCAGCGTCGGGTTTCCCAGGACATGGGCCCTTTAGGTTGTATTTATTTTGCAATTAGGACTGAAAGTTCTGCTTATTTTCCCGTTCAGAATAAGACAGCAGTGCTGACGTGTGATGATTTCAGGCTGACTATTGATTTCATGCAGCCTGGGGCATTGCCTCTATGGTGTGTCTATCTAGGAACATGATGATTACTGGCAGGCAAGCAAGGGAGACGACTGCATTCAGTTGCTGACATGCACTGTCACTGCACAGTAAAGAAGAGATACAGCAATGAACAGGCAAAAGCAATTTATTCTGTACTGAATTTACTCTTAATGTCACTGTTGCTGTAAGAATGGCCTCCATTGTTA
>JBBPDA010000009.1:1009651-1025743 GCA_037974385.1 Arnoldichthys spilopterus | reverse complement strand
AACAGGCAAAAGCAATTTATTCTGTACTGAATTTACTCTTAATGTCACTGTTGCTGTAAGAATGGCCTCCATTGTTAACTGGTTTTAAATGTTTTTATTTTATTAAAAAAAAGAAAAGAATTCTAACTGTCCTACATGTGCACCCTGGCTTTCAGTGCTCTGGGAAGTTAAAAACTATATTCTCCTCTCTTGAAAAGCTTTTTTTTCCCCCTCAAGGGTTCTTTTGACAGCAACAATGTGTTTAGCCTTTCAAATGCGGCTCCAGTCACACTCTAAAATTCCAGTCTTCCACTTTCCCAGAGAGCTCATCCATTTTACAGCCTATTGTTCCACTGTAGTGACAAAATTATTATTTCCATAAAGCCCTCAATACAAACGCATGCCAGAAGCCTTTAAAATGCCAGTATAGTTTGTCCTTTGGTGCTGTAAAGAAACAATCCTATGAGGCACTCTAAGCGTTCGGAAATTGCCCTTCACTTCTAGTAAGCGGGACGTTGTCTCTGGGAAAGGACCAACACAGTACTGACATACTGACAGATATCATGAAACATACAAAATCACATGTGACACAAAAGAAACAAAAATACTGTGCCAAAGTTAGAGCCTTTGATCACATTTTGTTAAACTGATGATTTGTTGATTTTATGATTGATTTTATTTTTGAAAAATTTTCCGTTTTTCGATTTGGAAAAAAAAATCTCCAAACGAGCAAGGTTTTAAAAATATCTCTGTCCACTTAAACCCAAAACAACAATGTCAAATGCTGTCAAAAGCCAAAGTAGTACCTTGCTGTAGTGGTGCCCAGGCCATGACTTGAACCTGTGACTTTCTGTTCACAAGGGCAAGGTCCTAACCACTAGAGCACCACTTACAAACATCACAGAGAAATTAATCATCTCTTGCACATGAGCCTTCACATGGATTTTTGAGACATTTCAGTTATTCACTTGAATTTAATAGGACAGTTGGACTGAAAACCTGGCTTTTGATCTGTCTTCATGCAATTCTTGATATGAAAAAAAATGCACAAATGCCACAATAAAAGCAACACTGAAACATACAAAATTGCATAAATGCTGATTTGATATAGATGCTATGAAGATAAAAAATCTAGCTTCCAGGTTTTCATCATATAAATATATTCAACATGAGTGATGAGACCAGGTGCATCACATTTTATGGCTAGAGAAAACTGCAGAAATTTACAATTTCATGTCAGTTTGCCAAATCATGGTGAATTGCTTTTCTGGCTCTTGCAGGCAGAACAGAATGCTTTATTCAGAACTGATATTCATCCAAACTCTGCATTTTTGATATTTTTTTCCCCTGGTTTTTCATTTTTTTCCTTCTCAATTGACTCCTCTAATCACACAATACCACCAGCACTGGGAGGGTGACTGCCAGCCTGTGCTTCGTGAGTCATGGTAAGTCAGCCACTGCATCTTATTTCAAACTGCTGCTACTTTAACAGCACTGGACAGCATGACAGGAGAAGATCAGCTAACCTAACAGGCATCCATGCCAGCTAAGATCATGCTATGTTTCGCGATGTAGGGAGAATCTTACCCCCATGGGAGAGTGAGACCAATTGTGCTCTCTTGGACTTCCAGCCATGGCTGGCTGCAGCCCCAGTGGGAATTGAACCAGCGACCTTCTGATGGTAAGGCCAGTGGATAGTTTTGGCTTCTTTAGGGTCAAAGATAACGCTGTGGTGGCCTAGTGGTTAGGACTTTGCCCTTGTAAGCAGCAGGCTGCAGGCTCGAGTCCTGGCCCAGGTACCACTGTGATACCCCTGAGCAAGTCCCGCTACACTGCTTCCTGGGCACTTTTCATACTGTAGCTGCCCGCTGCTCCATGTGTGGATGTGATGGGGTTAAATGCAGAGGTCACATTTTGTTGTGGTGCACTTTGTCATTGTGAACACATTTGATCACACACAAAGTCACTTTTACTTTCAGATTGGGGATTTCAGGCGGATTCCAAAACCTCAGTGTCTGTGAGACAACAACATCTAAGGATGAGGTGTGTTCAGGGGGCTGGAAAAATACGAATTAGGGAGACCTTGGTTTTCCCTTTTGTTATCCTTTTCCTTCTGATCCTTACTGCACCACTCGTTTTGTGTGGGCGTTTCACCTTTTCCAGAAGTGTGAAGTCGAGTTAAAAGCTATGCTGAGTGAGTGTGATTATGTGTTACTCCAGTGTCCAGTCTCAAAAGCAGGTAGAGCGTGACGGCTCTATTTTAGGAGTGCCGTATGAGGAGAGAATGAGAGTGGTGGGAGATATATTTGTAGGGCTGACGGGGAAGCCATCTGCTATCTCTAATTGCCGATTAGAGGACTCCTGCTGCTGTGGGCGTGAGCCAAGCTGAACGGCTGCCATGGAAACAGCTGCTGCCCAAATGACGAAAGTTTCTCCTATTCCTAGCCCCTCCCCTCCACGCCGATGCTGTATCTAGCGCTGCGCTTGGATTCCCCACAATACGGAAATAGTGAATTACTCGTTAGTTCGTTCACTGTTCCATAAAAAAACAACTGAAAAATGCAAAAGGAAGATTTCTGGTTTTGTGAGTCACTCTGAACAGTGTATGATTAAAAATAAAAATCTGAAACTTTATAGGGTGTAAAGGGCCCGCAACAGGGAGAAACTTCCTTCCCTTTTTTGAAATAATTATCAGAAGGTATTAATCAATCTTCTGTCCATGCAGTTCATATATGATTTTGAATTTACTGTTTTTGTAATGTCACAAAAAAATGAAATATTTACAATGAACTGCCTAAAGTGGTTTAGCAAATGGAAGAGTTTCAGTCCAGGCTACTTTCTGACTGAGGCACGATGCAGTGTAGCCAATCAGAACAGAGGTCATGGGGCAGTGGTGGTATAACGGTTAGGGAGCTGCCCCTGTAACCTGAAGGTTGTTGGTTCAAATCCCAGACCGGTACAAGTACCACTGAGGTACCTGTGAGCAAGGTACCGTCCCCAAGCATGTCAGCTGCCCACTGCTCCTACATAGATGGGTTAAATGCAGAGGTTACACTTCACTGTGGTGCACTGTGTGCTGTGCTGTGTTCACAATGACAAATAATTACTCACTCATTTCCATCAGCCTCAAAGGGATAGTAACCAAAAGAGCCTGTTTATTTCTAGGGGTTAAAGAGGATTTGGAAAATGTTTATGTAAAAGAATTATGACTGTTTATGTACCATAACACTACTATAAGTGGATCTCTGGGGGAAAAAAATGCAAAATAAGAGTTTATTATTTTTTTTTTATACGCCCATATCCCAACAAAACCAAGTTTTCTATCTGCTTAATCCAAATGATGGTTATTTATTTAACAATCTGACGATTACTGATTATTATGAAACCATTAATTATTCCAAATTTATATGGAAGTTGGTATAATAATGTAAATATGTAAGTCATATGGGTATAGGAGTGAAAATTGACGTGTGGGCCAACATAAGCCTTTCCGAAGTGGCCAAAACCTTCAGTGAGCTGGAGAAATGACCAGTGACTGAGTTAAGAGAAAACCTTGGCTTTGCCTCTATTTTAAAACCCTTTTTCCTCTGGACCTGATGTCACCACTTACCTTGTGTAGGCGTTTCATCTTTTCCACTTTGTCCTCAAGGTAGCGCATGCCCGGCGGAAGGTACCAGAAACACACGTTGGTGTGCTGCGGCTGCAAGGACATACAATGATGGTAAGGCCGCCTGAGCGATTTATCATTTCGACCATAAAACACATACGTCCATCACTCCATTAAGCAGGGAAGCTCATTCAGATGCAAAAGCAGGCTGCAAAGGGCCTTCGCCAGGGAATCCATTAAAGCAGAGACTGCGTGATTAGCCTCAGTAGTGACTGGCTGGGTCATAATGAGAATAATTGTCCCTGTCAGTTTTGGAAGCTGCGTGTAATCTGTTCAATCAAAAGGCCAATTCATGCACAGACAATAGAGCTGGCTGCAGTGGGGTGTGAGTGTGTGTGTGTGTGTGTGTGTGTGTGCGCGTGCAAGTGCGTGCACTGGGAGCAGGTAGCTCATAGACAGGCACTGGAGTCCATTATAGCCACTCAGCCCCATTGTCTGTCTCCAGAGGGCAGGATGGAGGCCTTCTCGCACCAGTGAGAGCGAACCCATTACGCACTAGACTGACTACAGACACGCAGACGAGACTCTATTATTCAACTTGGCTACAGACTAGGGCGGTAAAAATGCATCACGACGCACCGACCTCAGGGTGGTGTTTGAACTGCGTTCATTTCCGGATGTTAGAATTTATTATAATTATTATAATAATATGCAATTAATAAATGGTTTCAAATGAAGAATTAAGTAAGAATTCGCTTAAGTAAGAATTAAAAACAGCTACAACCAAAGGTAATAGTGCTGTCTTTTTATTGTATACTGTAACCTATATTTCAATACACTTTAACACTGCATTTTATTATTATAATTATGTTTTTTATTTTATTTGGCCAAAATAATGAGACTGAATAGCGTCGCACTGCTGATCGGGCCTTCTTATTAATGTAGACATATCAAATTATTGATAAAAATAATTTTACATAAAATTACATTCACTTCCTCATCCTACTGTGACGTGCAAGGGTATAAATAGTACAGTGCCCCAAGCCCCATGATGAGGACAGGCTCGTAACAGGAATAATTTACATTTAGATTAGCCTCAACTGCCGCGTCTGTCACTCGAAGGGGAACGTTTTCATGATCAGCAATAACACGTTAAATGGCTTTATGTACACACGGCTGGTGTGTGCTGTGTGTCCACTCCCGACGGCTTTCGGTGGTACTGACAGTAAAAACAAAACGCTGCAGTTTCATAGAGTCCACAGCGGGGGGTGTGTGTGGGGGGGGGGGGTGAATTTCAACAGAAACAACTTGCCTTTCCATCAAACACCATCTCGTATCCTTCTCTGTCCTTGATCTTGTTGTAGAGATATTCTGACAACTCCAGACACTTGTCAATTTGAGCCTCAAACCCAATGGTTCCCTGGGGGGGAGGGAGATACACATGGGTAAGGGGGTGAGGGTAATGATTTGACAAGGCTTCCCACAGCACAATAGCACATCATGTGAGAGATGTTGTGTGCGCCGTTGTGTTATGAGCTTTGCCATATCTCGCACCGACAGCAGGCAGATTTAATTACGCAAGTCGTGCTAATTAAACCTGATTACTTAAAGAATAATGAAAGTATTAAAGATAAACGTTATGATTGTATCTTAAATGAATCAGCAGTGATTAGTCAGCTGCTTCACGATGACAGTGCAGATTTTAAACACCATTTCCATACTGCTCCAACAAAAACATGCCCTTTCGTGATGTCGTCCTAGTTTATTCAAATTAAGCACGTGAAAGCTTGTGCGTGATTGGTTAATATTGTCCATTTTTTTTTGGTTTGGTTTAAAAATAACACTACGTCACATCTGTTTCCAAGAACATTCTCCATTCGCAAATGCTATGTAGACTTCCAGAATATTCTGGAATGGCGAAAACTGTCCGGGCGTTTCTAGAATTGTCCAGACTTTTCTAGAACTTTTTGGAATCTTTTGAAAACCTTTAAGAACTTTCTGGGACTGTCCAGAAAAGATTACAAAATTAGTCTGTTTTGCCACAATAAATATGAAACTGAAGCTGTGGTCATCAAATCAGAGTTTGTGATGAATAGAGCTGTTTTTACACAGGATTTGGACATAAGCAGTTAATTTAACACCAAGAAGCCAGGAACAAAAAAATGTGTAACGCTGTAATTGGAAGATCTAATGATTCTAATGATCTAATGATTTTTTGCTGAGTTGACTGAACCAAATCACTTCAAAGATTTAGAATCGACATTTAATATTTTCACAGTTTGTAAAACAATGGGTCTGGCCACTACGGTCGTTGAACACGTGTGCCGTTGGTTATTATATAGCTTAGATTATAATATAGAGTTTATATCATACAGTTCTTTAAATCCCGACCTCGAATCCGGGTTCTGTTGCTGGATTTTATAATCACCAAGTGTGGTGGCCAAGCTACACCAACAGTTTAGCTTACTGGACTGGAAACTGGACCTGTGGTCTAGGCTAGATTAAGAATTTATTCATTTGGGTCTGGAAAGCTATCCCATAATAATTACTGCAGAAATATATAACTGAAATAATGCTGAGTCCTCCGTTATAGGAAACATGTGCTACGAGATTATCCCTGCCCTGCATGTTTTGGTGTTTAATCAGGGATATACTGAATTTTCACATTTTTTTTTGGTATCTAGTGTGTTATTTTTGCACTAAATCCACAAATCAGCTAATTAGCAAACCCTTCCTAAAGCACGCGAATGCTTGGGCATGTTTGCAAACTCAGCTCTTTGGTGATGAGGTTAAACAGCAGCGAGAAATCCGTTCATACCTTGGCTCTCCACATGAGCCACAGCTTGAAGATGTCCACGTGGCGCCCGCACTGCAGGGCCTTGTCTCCGGTGTCGTAGGACAGGTCATAGTGCTTGTCCTGCTGGAACAGGTAGCAGGCGTGCATCTGGTTGCAGCTTTGCATCAAGCCCTGGCAGAAAAGCAGCAAGACATGAACTCTCAGGCTGGCAATAAAAGTGCAGGAGAAAAATAAAAACGTAGTTAAAAGGTCCGTGAAATCAGGCAGATTGTCTTCACTTTTTCCCTCACCCTTGTTTAGTCTCCACTCTCCTGTACTTACATTAGTGTAATGTCTGCATAGCTGCGTTGAAGCCTTAAGCCTTAAATGTAGCACCATGTTGCACCAACTATATTTTATTTTTTATGTCTATGGTGAGTAATGACAAAGTGAACTCTGACTTCAAGATGCCCTGCCCCCTGGTGGCTGTTTCGGCTCTGCCATGAACACAATTGTCATTTAAAACATCAGGATCCGTAATTAATCTACTGGATAAAACCCCAAAACTTCGGCATTACTTGATTCTCTGAACTCCAGAGCACATGCCCACCAAATTTGAAGATTCTATGTGTTTTCATTCTTTAATAATCTGTTAATTTGTGTTTTTACATAAACAAGGTGGCAAAGATAAAATTCCTTACTCCATTTTACCCAGGACTTAGTCACATTTGTGATGGCTTGTTTGAGGAAGTACTCACCTCCTCTCTGACCAGCAATGCAGAACACTGAAGGGGCACAGCCATCATCTTATGAGGGTTCCAGGTCATAGAGTTTGCCCTAAAAAAGTCCACACAGTGGTATTAATTCTAGTCATCTGTGTGGACTGTACTGGTTTTGGCTTAGGCTGATGGAGGACACTGAATGTACGGATTAGTGATAAACACTGAATTTAGTTTTGGGCTGCGTGATAAAGCTAAAAAGTCTTAATTTCAAATATATTTATTTATATAATCTTTAATCTTTAATTACTGCTATCATTACACATTTCTTAATGCTCAGAGGAAAACAAACCTCCAGTTCCTCTGGCCTTTTTCTTGCAACAGTCTTTCTTCATAATTTCAACACTGTAAAACTAAAAACTGCCTTATTTGCCAAATCCTTTAATTAGTATTCTATTTAATCCATTTATCTTTTTATTGGCTTTATATTTTATTTTTATCATGCATGTTCTTTTATTTTCATTTATTATTTTTAGTTGTTCTTATATTTAACTTTTATCATGCACTTTATTGCTTAATTTTATTGCTTAAAATTTTTACTTTCATCTTGTACTTTCATGCTTTTCTTGCTTTTTATTTGAATCCCCATCTGTGTAAACCACATTGAATGGCTGTTGTGTATGATAATGTGCTATATAAATAAACTTGCCTTGCCTTGCCTAAATAGCTCACTTTCTAATAATGCTAACTGTCCCACTGGACCATGCTGTTGCAAGTGAATGGCTAGACTTTCTTTTTGTCTAGTGTCTAAAAGGAAGATACGGCCCCCTATTGTACAAAAGTAGCAACAGTTCAACATTTGAGCTAAAATTGGACAAAGGCATATATCTCAAACCCTCACGAATCTATGGACTCTGGTCATTAGAGGCCTGGTGTTAGTCAAGTCAAATTGATTTCTATAGCGTTTTTAACAACTGACGTTGTCACAGAGCAGCTTTACAGAATTCGGGTCCGAGCCCCTAAAGAGAAAGGAAAGGCGAGGAAAAACTCCCTAAGCTGTAGGAAGAAACCTTAAGAGGAACCAAGGCTCAGAAGGGGAACCCATCCTCCTCTGGTCGACGCCGGACAGCAATAATAGACAAACAAAAAGAAAAAATATAATAACAATAATCTTCAGAGTGAATGGGTGGGCTGCAACAGTCACCCCTGAGTTCATCTCAGAACTACCTTAAATGGAAACAGTGAGTCTTCAAAGCAAGTCCAAGGCTCAGATGGTTATTTTAAAAGTCTGTTGAATTATGCAGTGCTTTTGTTCTGATAGTTTGTCACACTAAAAGCCTCAGATGTTGAACACATTGCTTAGCCACAGGCAAGGATATCACAGTGGGGGAGAAACTCAACATCAATTATTTGACAGCCAATCAAGCTAGATTTCTCCCCAAGGCAGCAGACCCGAGCAATGCACATTTATTCCATATGCATGTGCCATAAAATGAACCGTGCACGCCGGGTTCGTAATTAATCAAATGCAATCACTCTCAAGGACACATGCATGGTCCACCACATCTAGAGTGGCTCCTGAACCAAATTACCACTGTTAATAATAACTCGCCACTGAAGACAATTCCTCATAGCCCACCATTACAACGAAGCTTCATCTGGTTTGAAAAGACCACAGTTGTTAATCTGAGAAATGAGGCGCTAACCTCTCGACTCCGTTGAGTTTCCACCGGTGTTTCCTGGACATGAGCAGGCTCCCACCCCAGGCCCCCTGCAAGGAGAAACCCAAGAGTTAGCATCAACACACATGCCTAACAAGGGTGTTTAACCAAGCTGCTAAACTCGGCTCCCCTGAGCGTTGTTTCAAGGTCACTTTAGGCATTATAGCCTACATTTTCACAGCCACACATGACTTCAATACACATGAGCCTAAGCTCCTATACACTTTCCCTACTCCCTTCCACGTTGACAATTTCCATGACAAAGGGTCAAATGAAATACAGGCTTTGAATGCAAGGTTGCTCAAAGAGGTCACGGTTATATAAAGCTGCCGCATAAGGCAGGTAAGTTGAGAGGCAAGTTCTGGAATCAGGAAAAGTAGATTTTTGGGGGGAGAAAAAAGTAAAATGAAACTTTGAAAATTAAAAATGTTTTATAAGGAGCAAGAGTCACACAATTGCGCATTTTGTGTACATTATATATATATATTTATGGTCACTGACAGACAAAAACCTCACTTTTCCAAAACACCATAACTTTACTGGAGAAGCAGAAAAATCTTCCTCACTTATGATGGAGGTTAATGTAAAATTATTTATATCCAAGTAATTCTGGACTCTTTGTCTTGGTCCATTCATCACAAAAATCCACACATTGTAAAGGAAAAATGACATAAATGGAGATAAAAAGGGTAAACCTGACAACAACAATATAAATATACACTGATATGTCACACCTGTGAGGTAGGATGGATTATCTGGCAAAGGAGAAGTGCTCACTAGGACAGATTTAGACAGATTTGTGAACAGTATTTGAGAGTAATTGGTCCTTTTTGTATGTAGAAAATGTTTCAGATCTTTGAGTTCAGCTCATGAAAAATGGGAGCAAAAACAATAGTGTTGCGTTTATATTTTTGTTCAGTGTAGAACACATTGCACCACAGTCAGAGCACCTGCACAGTATTGGGTAGATGGCTATATTTATAAATTATAAACATTATTTTTATTATTTTAATAATAAAAATGTAGTATTTGTAATATGTATTATAAAATATGTAAAGCTTATAAATAAATAACCGTTAACCGGGCAGTGGTTAGGACATTGCGCTAGGGACCTGAAGGTCGCAGGTTCAAGTCCCGGCTCGGGCACTACTGAGGTTCCCACTACACTGCTCCACGTCTTGGAAGTTGCTTTAGACAAAAGCGTCACCCAAATGAGTAAAAATGTTATAACTATCTACCCAATACTGTGACCTCTGACTGTGGTGCAATGTTTTCTGACAATTCACATAGCCAGACTCGACATTTTGTGCTACAACAAACAATGTCCTTCTGTAATGGACTAGCCTTCACTCCCCATGTGCATCAGTGTGCTTTGGCCTCCCACTACCCTTGTTGGTTTACTGGTTGCCCTTCCCTGGTACTAACCACTTCATACCAGGAACAACCCACAAGACCTGCTGTTTTGGAGCAGTCTAGCCATCAGAGTCTCTTGTCTCTTGTCTCTTGACCCTTATGCTTGTCCATTTTTCCTGCTTGCAACATATCAACTTCCAAGAACTCACTGTGCACTATATATCCTACATCAATGCCATTTTTTCCCCAGTAACACCTGCACACAGCCGTCCATATGACATGAAAGAGCCTGAAAGAGACGTGAAAGTGACCTTTGACTCCATGAGATCCTTATGCTCACCCATTTTTCCTACTTCCAACACATCAGCTTCAAGAACTGACTGTTAACTTGCTACATAATATACAGTCATGTGAAAAAATAAGTGCATCTCATTTTTTTAAAATATATTTTAGCAAGCAAGACTGCACCCTCTTTGATATTGTGACTTAAGATCAGTCACTTGGAAAAAGTAAGTACACCCTTACAATTATCATACCTTCAAGTCCATGAAATTAGAATCAGATGTTCAAGATTAAGTGTCATTGATTAGAACCTCCCGCAGGTGAAACCTGTCTTATCTTTCTTGTTTTCAGAAGCAGGACATCATGCTAACTGTGAAGCATGGTGGTGGAAATGTTATAATTTGGGGTTGCTTGGTCTCCTCAGGGACCGTCAGCTTGCAGATTCTGCATCATATCAGAGAGAGCTTGAAGATAATGTGAGGCCATCTGTCAGAGGTGACCTTTCAACAGGCTAAGAATGTTAAGCAAGCTGAGCAAAGGCAAGGTGTTTTGAACTCCATTGAAGAAAACCCTTAAACATCACAAACTAAAGGAATTTCCCATAGAAGAGTGCTCATAGATTTCAGCAAGGCAATGACTCAGAGACTGGTGGCCATTTATGAAAAAGCCAACAAGAAATAAGTTTTGATAAAGGTGACAATGCCAGGTAATGAGGTCAAGGGTGCACTTACTTTCTTTACTCCATCTGTTGATATTTCTGTTCAATAAATGACTGAAAAAGCAGATTTTCCTTGTGATTTTGTTCAAGTATACCACATTTATCTGTAGGCATTGTATTAAAGAGGGCAAAATATTGGCTCAAACATCTTTAAAAAATTATTTCCATCTGCCGTACTTATTTTTTCCACATGACTATATCCTTCCTCAAGAGAAAAATGATATATCAATGTTATTCATTTCACAGCTGTTTCCCTGTTGCCACTGCACCTCTGTAGGTCAGTGTTCTTGCCCAGTGTCTCAGTAAGAGCAGGAAGGACTTGGTTTCTGAAGACTCTTTGCTCCACTGTTGGCTAAGCAGCAGACTGAGTGCATCGGTTGGGTCAGGCAAAAGCGGCGAAGTGTATCTACGCACAGGACATTTCTTAGATGAAAGCTCCAGACACACTCCGCCTGCTCCCCTGCTGCCTACTGCTGACAGGCCCACGGGGATCGAAGCATTGCGTCAGCAAAAAAATGAGGCATTAAGCTATCGTTATAAATCTCATTGGCCCCCGGAGTGTAGAACACACACATACATACACTCAGACACTCACACTCAGTAAACGTTACAGCTGCTAATTGGCCACTATTAAATGGAACCATGTCTTGAAGGGAAAACTAGTTTTAGCACAAACTACGTTCTGTTCACTTCTCAAAAAAATCATCAAAATTAAACTAAATTCATATTCTAAATTATTCAAGAGAAGGACATGATTTTGCAGAATAATTTGTCAGATTATAGCTGATTCTTTCATTCTTTCATTCATTCTCCAAATAGCTCCAGGTCGTGGGGAAGCTGGAGCCAATCCCAGGCGACTACGGGCCCAAGGCAGGGTTTACTCGTGACGGGAGGCCAAACACATCACAACACATAGACAGACTCATACACACACTCACACCTATGGGCAATTTAGAGCATCCAAATGGGAGGAAACAGGAGCACCCGGAGGAAACCCACGCAAACACAGGGAGAGCTTGCAAATTTCACACAGAAAGGCACCCATGGCCGACCCGGGGATCGAACCCAGGACCTACTTGCTGTAAAGTGATTGCGCGAACCACTGCACCACCATTACCCCCCCACCCCCCCATATCTAATCTTAAATTCATATTCCAATATTTGTACAGGTGATCTACCACTGGGAGAGTACTGTTACTATGTACCTTCCAGTAATGTTTTCTTCTTAAATATATACCAAAAAAATCTAAACCAATGATTAAATCCTGTGTAAATCTTAAATGTCATGAGATTTCACTTTTGTTAAGGTTCATGAACACAATCTTGCTGCACAACCAGACCCGGAGGTCCAGTGTCCAACTCCGTTTGGTCAAGCATGGTTCAGCTCATCTGTTTACTGCCAGGTTTAGCCATTTGTTTGAGCAGAAGAACCACCAAACTGTGCTGAGCACCAGTCCTCGAGGTCTGTGTAGTTGTGCACCACAGGAATAGACAACGCTGTCCAAAGGGCAATTGCCACTGAACCATTGTAGACTTAGAGTTAGTGAGCCAAAATGAGACAAGGAGAAGACCTCATCTATCGAGAAAAGGGAACAAAGATTACAGAAAAATATCACGTCAGAATGAAACCGCCCATCTGCAAATGGCAGCAGTACAAGGGAAGGCAAAATACTCGCAAATATCAGCAAATCTCTGTGCTCTTCTGCTGCCTTCCTCCCCCTCTCTTGTTCCCTGAGGTCATCTTGCACCGATCTCCGGTCAGTCTATTTTCACTATGGGTGGCAGGTCTTTCACTGCTACTGGCCCTAAACTCTAGAACTCTCTTCTACAGTCGCAATATTGCACTTGAAGTCATTTTAGATTGTTTCTATTGGCCTGTTCCTCATGAAACTGTCACACAACAAAACTGGTATGTGGAGTTTTTAAATTATGCAATAAATTAAATAAATAAATAAATAGCACATTAGACGTTTTTGTTCTGAAAGCTACTAATTGCTTTTTTCAGGTCATAGTTTATATTTTAACTGGTAAAAATGCAGAATCAATTTAACTGCTGCTGCCAGCGCTATGGCTTCATTTCAACTCAGGTATACCGCATTGTCCAACTACCCCTGTGGGTTTGGATGGGCTGTGAGGCTGCGAGGTTTTCATCAGGCTACATGACAACTGACAAACCTGCTTTACTCCCAGAATAAACTACATGTCACAGGTGTGATCATAAAGGCACTATGGTGTGAGCTCAGCAGAACCAGGTTACTTACATCCACATGCATCCAAACGTCATACTTCTTACAGATGTCAGAGATGGCAATCAGAGGGTCAAAGGCTCCGTACACTGTGGTACCAGCTGTGGCACTCACGAAGAATGGAACATAACCCTAGAAAGGAAGATTAACATAATGTTACTGTGTATTTTTAACCAACAACGCTAAATAGGTCATAGGTCACTACATATATGTACTAAATATTAGATAATAATTTATTATAACAATACAAATATAAAAATATAAGAATTAAGGTGCAAAAATAATGCTAAACAAAATATCATGACACTTCAGAATTACGATTAACATTCTTTTAGACATCTGATTAGTAGGAACTGGCAAAACAGAGCTAGTGGCGCCACATTAAAATCAATTCAATATTTCATAAACTGTGCTGTATTAAATCCAGATAAAACAAGACTAATGTGTCTTGTTTGTAACAAAACATGCAGTTGGCTGAATTATTTTACTATTGAGGATATAAAGAAAAAATATTAAAATATTGAATAAATATCACCCAGCTCTAGTGCCAACATGCAAATTAAACCCTGCAAAAATAATATAGTTCGCTTTAATTGTTTTGGATTTTCAGCTAAAAATGTGCCCTGAATTTTCATTGAAGTGAAAGTGAGTCTTTGTCATTGTGAACACACTCAAGCATCACGACGAAATGTGACTTCTGCATTTAATCCATCACACGTGCACAAGAAGAGCAGCAGGCAGCTACCAACAGCGCCCGGGGAGCAGTGGGTGGGACGGTACCTTGCTCAAGGGTACCTCAGTGGTGCCCGGGCCGGGACTCAAACCTGCAACCTTCAGGTCCTAAAGGCAGTGTCCTAACCACTAGGCCTCCACTGCCCTGTTTATGGGATGTGGGGAGTTATCGCTAGTAAAGGGAGGGAGAAAAGTTCATACAGTATATCACACACACATTTTTAAGCAAATGCTGGTTTTAAGTGGAGGCCTAGTGGTTAGGACATTGCCCTTGGGACCTGAAGGTCGCAGGTTCAAGTCCCAGCCCGGGCATTACTGAGATACCCTTGAGCACTGTCCCACTACGCTGCTCCCCAGGTGCTGTTGGTAGCTGCCCGCTGCTCCACGTGTGCAGGTGTGATGGGTTAAATGCAGAGGTCATACTTCGCTGTGGTGCGTGACTGTGTTCACAGTTACAAATAGAAAAAAACCCAACAAAACAAAATACTTGACCAGCTGTGCATAATCAATACATTCCACCACGTAAGCAAAGGCAGAACAGAATTCCTGCCCAATCGAAAGTCCAGCACTTTAATTTGCATATTTAAAGAGATGCACACAAAGTAACAGCAAAAAACAAGCAGCACACTGGTCATAATGAAAGCAAAGAGTCTGAACACTGTGTATATCGTGATCAACTGTGCGGTGGGAGAGCAAATGGAAAGAGAGCGTCCAAAAAAAGAATAAGACAAACAATTGTGAGAGACAGAGCAAAAGAGAGGAAGTGAGAGAGGAAGAAAAAAAAAGAGAGAGAGAGAAATGCTTGTGAAAGGTCACACCGAAGTCAGTACTGGACCGTCATGTCATGTCATGTCAGTTTGGTTTCACTGTCCCAGCTGAGGAGGTCACTTGGAGGGCAAACGAACCACATGAAAAGTTGCTTTCGTATGTGTGGGCCAGAATTTACCTTCTGCTTGGCCTCCACTATCCTCCTCTCGAGGTCGGAAGGGATCATCTTACCCCTGCCGGAGACAAGGGGCGAGACGTTAGCGTTGAAGCCACATGTGATATTCATCAAGACGTGTGCGTGTGTCTTCCTCAACTCTCCCGTCATGCACATAAAACATTACTATGGATTATCCAGACCCACCTCTCGTCCGCTTTAATACAGATGACGCTCTCTGTTCCTATTCCAAGGGCCGCTGCGCCTTTCTTGATTGAAAAATGGCTCTGAAATACACAGACGGCTGTTACGACGACTCAGATCAATACGACTTCATCAGTCCAGGGCAATAAAGTCTTTAAACGTGTTTCTTTAGGCATGAAGCATCTGAGCTCTCACTGGAACCTTCTACTAATAACAGTCTTAACAAAATGCCTGAAATGACTTTAGGGCAAATACTGCAGCCAAAATGCACCTATCTGCGGCAAGACTGAATGTCAGAATTGACTTTGGCTGTAAAGATGTGGCAGAATGACATTTCACACCATTACGGGTAAAAAGAGAGTGCTGCCAAAACTGATAGCGCTGATGTGAGCTCTGCTCATAGACGGCATTACAGAAAATGAAGGCACGCTCACTGTTAAAGGGCACGGAAAGGAGGCCACAGTGGACCAGCACAGATGTAAAAGACACCTTGAGCAATTACAACTGAGACATCTGGGGGAAATATATGGGGGTGAGAGGCGATTGCGTCATGACCCGCATCTCACTGCATCAAAGGCTTCGGTAGAAAACAGCAGAACCAAAAACGATCGTTTGCGTCTAACGGCTAAAAAAACGATGCAGGTTCGTACGACCTTCATACAATATCTTCAAATATTTTGCAGAACAATCTGCATATTCACCTTCTTCAGAAGTAAATGAGTACGATTGGTATGATTATTCATAAACAATGCATTCACAATTTAATTGACCCATGATTCAAAGTAACAGCCAATAAACACTGTTTAACCCTAATGAAAAAACGAATCCGCGTG
>JBBPDA010000009.1:993270-1005496 GCA_037974385.1 Arnoldichthys spilopterus | reverse complement strand
CCGGGCCGGGACTCGAACCTGAGACCTTCAGGTCTCAAAGGCAGTGTCCTAACCACTAGGCCACCACTGCCCAAATGTATCTGAACTAGAGATTAGGGGTCGGCGATACAGCAAAAATATCATATCACAATATTTTCCCAATACATGGGACACAAAATATACGTGACGATCTGTATTTTTCCATCATCTGTTAAGATCGAACAAACTAAAGAGCCAGAAGTGCCATACAGAGATATAAAAGTTTGAGTATTATTTCTAGCCAGTGTTTCTCACACCCCAAGATGGGCCATAACTTGGCTTATTTTTGTTTTTTATTTGATTTTAGAATTGTTTTGAAAGAAAAACATCAGAAAGCTGCCAATAGTCAAGGGTTTGAGTAAGAGTGACTGGTATCACAATACTCTGAGAGATTGAACATATGACATATGTCATGATATGTATTTGTCCATCATCTGTTAAGATGATACAAACAAAAAAGGGCCAGCAGTGCACGGGTGTATGAGTGCAAATTATTTTTATGCAGTTTCTCACACCACAGTGCAGTAAGTTCACTTAAGCCAGACCATTGATGCATGAAGTTCCAGTGTTTTTATTCAAGATACGCTCTGAAAAGCACATTGGGACCTCAGTTTATCACGATAATGATAAATATGATCATATCGCCCAGAGATGAACCGAAAGTTTACCAGAGGTGGTCATAAACTGTGGGCCATCATGTCCAGATACACTTTGACCTAAAAAATGTTACAGGCCTACAACAAAGCATTTTTGTTGGTAATGACAATGAAAGATAATGATGAAAAACTCTTTGCTCCACTTTTCTGCCTTAAATGGTACAGCAGCTACACTATTTAAGGTGGAACAGAAAATTATTTAAAAAAAACCAACTGTGGAGTCTATGGTCACTATGGAACATTATTTAGCCTTGTTTACTTTCATTAACTGGTCAGCACAGAAGCCTTCAGGTGATTCGACCATCAGCAGATCCACTTATGTTGGAGAGAACTCTCTCAAAGTTTATGTAAAGCTCAAAGCCTCAAAGCTTAAATATGAGGGACATCAGACGACGTTTCACAACAGAATCACTTGTTCTTTCTAAGTTTGGGAAGGAAGAACACGAAAGACGTGATTCCAATTCAGATCAAACTTTATAAAATGTTTAATGTTCAAGCGTGACACAACTGATGATCAGCTCTGTGGAGGCCTAGTGGTTAGGACACTGCCTTTGGGACCTAAAGGTCGCAAGTTTGAGTCCTGGCCCGGCTACCACTGAGCAAGGAACCACCCTGCTACACTGCTCCCCGGGCGCTGCTGACAGCTGCTTGCTGCTCCAGTGTGTTCACAATGACAAATAGTCACTTTTTTTTCTTTGTATGGAGAAATCCAACCAGACTACAGTAGGTAGTGTGGGCAGTGGTGGCCTTCAGGTGATTCGACCATCAGCAGATCCACTTATGTTGGAGAGAACTCTCTCAAAGTTTATGTAAAGCTCAAAGCCTCAAAGCTTAAATATGAGGGACATCAGACGACGTTTCACAACAGAATCACTTGTTCTTTCTAAGTTTGGGAAGGAAGAACACGAAAGACGTGATTCCAATTCAGATCAAACTTTATAAAATGTTTAATGTTCAAGCATGACACACGATGATCAGCTCCGTGGAGGCCTAGTGGTTAGGACACTGCCTTTGGGACCTGAAGGTTGCAGGTTCGAGTCCCAGCCCGAACACCACTGAGGTTCTCTTGAGTAAGGTACTGTCTCACTACACTGCTCCATGGGTGCTGTTGGTAGCTGCCCACTGCTGCACGTGTGCATGTGTGATGCGTTAAATGCAGAGGTCACATTTTGTTGTGGTGCTTGAGTGTGTTCACGATGACAAAGAGTCACTTTCACTTTAAAAAACTCCAGGGGATCATAAGCTCAGACGTTTATAAAGATATTCTGTATCCAAGAAGTCTGCAAAAAAATCTGCTCAAATAATAATGGTCTGAAGCGCAGAAGCTGCCTGTTGAAAGAACACTTGGTCATAAAGAAAATGATCCTCTTGGAATGATCTAAAATATTCCTGGCACAATGAACTTAATACCTTTTCCAGTATAGCAACAAATGGCTAAATTTTGGGCACCAAATACAGTATACACCAATCAGCCATAACATTAAGACCACTGACAGGTAAAGTGACTCTCTAGTTATTTCATTACAGTTGCACTTGTTGGGGAGTGGGATCATTTAGGAAATGTCAGGTCTTGAAATTGGGAAAAACTGGGTGAGTGTAAGGAACTGAGCCACTTTGACAAGGGTCTTATTGTGATGTTTTAGACGACTGAGTCAGAGCATCTCCAAAACGGCAGGTCTTGTGGAGTGTTCCGGGTGTGCAGTAGTTAGTATCTACCAAAAGTGATCCAAGGAAGGACAATTGGTGAATCGGCGACAGGATCATGGGCACCCAAGGCACACTGATGGATGCAGGGAGATAAGGCCAGCCCATCTGATCTGATCCCACAGAAGAGCTACTGTGGTTTAAAAAGTAAAAGCTGACTCTGATAGAAGGGGGTCAGTACACACAGTGCACCACAGTCAGAGCTGTTTATGCAATATTTGACAGGTGGTCATAATGTTATGGATGATCTGTGTAAATATGAGTATTTGGTGTGTGTCTTTACCTGAATGCTGCTGATCGATCCCGGCATAGCCATTGAGGGCTTGTCCCTTCATAAACATGCCGTTGCTGGTGGGGTTGATCTGATGGGCCAGTATAATCTCACTCAGTTTCTGCTGCAGAACCAGGTAGTCCTGAGAGACACTGCTTATCTGAATGGAAGCACAAAGGAAAATGTCACAGTTGCCAAAAGAAAACTACACAGTTTGTCAGAACAGCTGACACCATTTAGCCTGTTTGATCCCAAGGGCTGCACAAACATGTGGATACAGACGCTCAGCATATTCGTATTAGCATTAAATCATGGTTACTGGTATGAAAAAAAAGCACAGACGACGATATGAATCAGTAGCCAGTGATTTATGTTGACCTTTATTTTGTCATGGCCCGGTCACTGAGCGGTTCCTGCTCTTTTTACAGCTGCTGTGGGCAGGGAAGACGGAGCTGCCTGAAGGTACTTGGGGTTAAGTGCTTTGCTCACTGGCACAGTGGGAGTAGTCAGAAATAGGGCACATACCTAAGCTACAGAACCTTTTTAGATAACACACCTTTACAAAATGAATTCTAATTCCAATCCCAAATTTGAACCAGAGTGCCTCAGTTTCTAGAAATGACCTGATTCTGCATATCGTTGCTGTCAGAAGGAAACCTTGTATCTCCAAAATGGCAACTGTACACGACAAGCACAAAACCGTATTAACTTGCAATGGAGGTTAATGCAAAATGTAGTTTCCAAAAGCAATCGACCATTTCTTTTCCTGCATTCATCGTGAAATGTCAACACAATGTAAATGTCCTTTCAAATTCTGTAAAAATGTAAAAAAAAAAAAAAAAAATGGAGATACAAGGTTTCGGTCCAACAGCCAAGATATGAAGCCCAAACCAAGAGATTTGCTGTGGTGTGACGCATTTTACACACAAACTAAAACATTCTTGATCCATCACCTGTTTAGAGAACCTTTCTACTTCTTCCTCCTCTCTCTGTGCTGTGGCCTTGAGGTTCTTCCTGTCCTTATACCCTCTGAAGTTACTCTGAATCTTCACGGCTGCTTGTTCTTCATCACGGCCTCCTTCCTCCGCCTCAGCCTCTTTATCTTGTTCCAGTTGGATGTCTGTGATGTCCAGGACCTCCTCTGTTATCATCTCTTCGTTCAGCTTCGTGCCTGAGAGTTCCGGTGCACCTTTAGCTCCTTCTCTCTGCTCTTTGAGTCTCTTCCTATCCCTGTGGCCTCTGTAGTTGCTCTGCAGGACAGTGGCTGCTCTTTCCTCATCCTGCTCTGCCTGGCTAGTGCCGGACTCTTCCAGTGCTTGTTCTTGCTCAGGCTTGGTTGACCCTTCTAGAGTTTCAGCGGAGGTATCCTGGCCTACAAGAGACGACTCCACAACTTTCTCTCCCCTCATCTTCTTTTTAGGAATCTTCCCTTCGTCCTGAAGCCTCTTGCGTTCTTTATGGCCACGGAAGTTACTCTGGATGACTACCGCTGCTCTGGCTTCCTCTTCATCCCCTCCCGCAGGCTGTGCAGTGTTTTCAACATCTCCCGTCTCCACTTGCCCTTCAAGCACTGAGGGTTCTGGAACAGAATCTTTTTCATCAGCTTGGCTAAGCTTGGGCTTCTTGTCCCTGGTTGGGAGCTTCCCTTCTTCCTGAAGCCTCTTGCGTTCTTTGTGGCCTCTGAAGTTGCTCTGGATAACCGTGGCGGCTTTGGCCTCCTGCTCAGTGTCCTCTTCATCCTCTCCTGACTTCTTTTGTGCTTCTTCAGCCCCTTCTTCCTCAGCCACAACATTCAGTAGCTCCTCAGAAGCCCTAAGTCCAGAATCCTCTCCAGCATGATCACCTCCATTCAAGGCTGTGTTCTGCTTCCGTTGCTCTTTGAACTTCTTCCTCTCCCGGTAGCCTCTGTAGTTGCTTTGGAGCACCACAGCAGCCTTTTCATCCGCATCATCCGGCTCTGTTCCTCCATTCTCCTGGGTTGATTCTGCATTGAATGGCTTGTCTTCCTTTGGTGGGACATCCTCGTTTTTACCTTCTGATGTCTGTGATTTCTCTTTTTGCATGGCTTCTCTAAAGAAAATAGAGCACAGGCATGTTAGCTGGAACTTTTTCTATACCCCATCTACATCAGCGTTGTAATTGAAGTGCATACTTTTTCTTTTTGAAACTTTTCCTCTCTCTGTGTCCTCTATAATGTGCCTGGATCTTAGCAGCAGCTTTGTTCTTCTCATCAACTACCTCCTTGTATGTCTTCCTTGCCAGATATCCTCGACCCACTACACACAGAGATGGAACATTTTTATGAGGGGCCCGAGCGAAGAGAAAGTTGTACAGGTTAAGACACTTTTGAGCTTTGATAGTTTGAAATGTTGTTCTTACCAGACTGAAGCTTAATGATGAAGTTCTCCAGTTTGGCTTTGCTTTTGTCATCAGCCACTTGTCGTCTCGCTTTGTGCCCTCTGTATGCTGAAGACAGGCAGAAGATGCTAATTAAAGGGTGTGTTTTTAAACGTCCAATTATAATTATAACACTAAACGTAAAAACTGCGTTTCATAAAGTAAAGTATGCTCTTTTATGTTTAAGAAAAAAACTACAATGGAACACTACAGCATTAGAAATAGTGCTACATAGTATCACATACCATGCAGCTACAACAAAACTCCTTGGATTTTTTGAAGGTTGGGCACATTAAAAAGTCCCACTTAAGCACTGTTTTCCAAATCTAGACCTTGGAAACCTCCAGCCCCAACACAACTACATCAAACCACTAAGAATGTGGAGTACCTGACTGCAGAACTACAGCACTCTGTTCTCTCCTTTCCAGGATCTTTCGGTAGCGTCTAACACCCAGCCATCCCCGTACATACGCCTGCACCAGGACAATCCGATCTGTGTTCCGCCTGATCATCAGGTTCAAGTGCTCCACATGATAGTACTTCAAAAAGACCTGAACACAACAGCAAACAAAGACTTATTTGTGTGTAAAACATAAACCAATCTGATGAACAGTACATATTCTATATGGCCAAAAGTATGTGGACATCCCTGTTAATTACTGAGAATGCTGCCAGTAACCGATAAACAAGTGCACTCTGGAGTTATACATTATGTTTGATATCTGGCAGCTTGATGGATGAGTTTGGTAGATGCCAGGAGAACACTATGCTGTACGGGTAGGGCAGTGATGGCCTAGAGGGTTGCAGGTTCAAGTCTCAGCCCAAGAACCACTGAGTTAACCTTGAGCAAAGTACTGTCTTGCGACACTGCTCCCTGAGCTGGGTTACTACCTGCTGCTTCACGTGTGGATGGGTTCAATTTAGAGGTCACAAATCACTGTGGTGCAATTTGTGTGATGAGGTTAGTTCACATTGACAAAACACTGTTTGTCACGTTCATAGTGCCAACAGTGAAGTTTGGTGGCGGAGGGATAATGGGGCTATTTTTAAGAGGTTTGCTCAACCCCTTGGATTCAGTGAAGGGTGATGTTAATGCTAGAGATAACACAGACATTTTAAACAATTACGTACTTACGTAATTATGTACAAACTTTGTTGCAACAGTTTGGGAAAGGCCCTCCCCTGACTGTTTATAACAACATGGTTTGATGAGTCTAGTATGGAGGAACTTCATTAGCTTAAATCCAACTGAAGATCTTTGAGATGGAACATCAGCTGTAAGCAATGCCTTCTCATCCAACATCAGTGCTTGACCTCACAATGTCCTTTTACTAAATTGGCACAAATACCCATAGACACAATCTGATGTTTTGTGGAAAACCTTTTCAGAACAGTGGAGGTTGTTACAATTGCAAAGACCTGGTCAACTCCATACCAATGCTCATGGTTTTAGAATGGCAGGTCCAAATAAGCTCATATGTGTGTGAGGGTCAGGTGTTCACTATGGCCCAAATAATTTAATACTTATTAGGTATTTGTTTTCATATTTAGTACTCAGATAGTTTGTCTTTAACCCTTTAGACTCAAACAGAATTCTCCCACGACCTTCCAGACATTATTACTAATAATAATATTATATGAGTAATATTAGCGGTTAATATATTATTGTTCAAAACAAAACATTTGATCATATAAAACTGGAAAAAAAATGACATTTTCTCAAATGACATGATGCCATATTCTATGATTCCACAGCTTCTTTCTTTTCTCTGAAGTGAGATAAGTAAAATATATTAAAATGGCAAACAAGGTATAAACACAGACAAAAAGACACTAAAAGCTTGACTGAGTTAAGGTCATAGGTTTGAGCACATGTAATCCTTAAATCTGTACAGACATTATATAAAACACTGAAAAAAAATTACTGCACACCCAATGGAATGAATAATGCTGAATTTGGCTTTTTATTTTCAGTTCCACCTTAAATTTAACCTTATTTGGGGCCCTTAGTGCACTGTTTGGATCCCCCCCTTCCTTATCTATGGGCAAAAAGGATGCTTAAGCTTTCACCACCTTACTGGCTAGAGGATTGTAGTGGAAATCATCTCCCTCTCATGTCCAGTGGAAAAGAGACATTCTGTACTTTATTCAATTGGAAAAAGAACAGATTGCCCCTATTGGGTTCCCCCAATATTTTTCACAGAGTATGGGGTTGTTTTCTGCTTCGGCTTTAGTCATCCCTGATTGACGGGACTCAAAGGTTTTGTGAAATATGCTTGATTGTGGTGAGGGAGTTGGTCTGTTTCTGTATTTCTATGATAGTCTATTACAGATATATCTTAAGGTAAACTGACTGATAAAAGTTTTCCATTCATTTATATATATATATATATACACACACACACACACACACACACACAACCTTAATTTAACTGTATTATTATTTCTTTATTATTTATTTTTATTTTATATTTTATTTGAAATATTTATTTTTTCTTTTCTTTTCATTATATTAGAATTTGATGGGCTTTATACAGTTTATTATTAAGACTGATAAAAGATGTAATTTTGGCTATGTTGGTTTTGTAAAACCCAATAAAGGAAGTTTAGAGGAAGAAAATTAACCTTATTTTCTGTTCTGAATGGTGCAACATTTCTTTACGACTGCTGTACCATTTAGGGTGGAATGGAAAAATTCCAGCATGGCAATGGTGACATACCTGGAGCACTATGTGAATGATGAAACAGAAACTTCATTCAGCTAAAACAGCTTAACTGACACAAAGATTTTAAGGGATTTCGGTCTGAAACTTTTTCCTTTACCATTGCTGCCATCTAGCTCACATAAAGTCCAGTCAGACTCACGTCTCCTTATCTTAATGTTTACAGTATAATTTAATTATTTATTTAATTATACTTTATTACAGTATAATGTAATATTCCTTTTGGCACCTTTGTAAAAAAGGGAGGCCTACATGTGTAAAACCAACAAAAAACAATTTTCAAGTTAAAATGAACTAAAAAAAAAAAGTAACACTAAAATCATGGTTAAATATGAGGCGCAAACTGAAATGATGGTCGAGGATGTTGGAGGATGATTATTCACGTATTTGACTGAAAAAACACCAATGAATATTCCAAGCCTAAGAAATGTAATACTTTTGGCCATTATAGTGTATTTTCACCTATAAGATATTACACTGTTTGAGTTGTGTTTCACTTATTTAATGCAGAAAACTTGACTTGAGTTTCTACCTTTGTTTTCCCGAGAGCCCAGTTCTCCAGCTTAGCCTTCTCCAGAATAGCTGCACATGTCTCAGGGTTCACAGCTGGCTCCTCATTCGCTCGGAAAGCTAGAATAAAGTACCTGCGGACACAATGTGACTCAATAACAGTCAAAATGGCACAGCTGAGGAATGCTTTCTCTCTTTCTCAATGTGCTGCGGGTGATTTAAATCATGCACACAGAAGAGTATCATCCCCTGGTACAGAGGGTTCAGAAAACCTCAAGTGGATTCAGTGTCAATGGCAATGGGACGCTGTCCCCGACTCACCTCTTGATAAAGTTGGTGAAGAGAATCCGGTGAGAGTAGCCTTGCCGACGAATCTTGGCTGTCTCCAGAATGCCAGTGTAGCGGAGCTGGATCAGAACCTTCTCCCTGTCAAACTTATTGGCCTGGCGGTCATTGTTGGGCTTGATACAGCGAACAAAGTGCGGCTGTCCCACCACCATTTTTGAAAGCAGGTCCATCAAAGAATACTGCTCCAAAAGATGAAAAGTGACGTTAGAGTGTCATAGTTCATATGATCTGCCTTTTATCAAAATACCCAGCTTTCCTGATTATTTATCATAACTAACCCTTTAAAAATCAGTATTGGGGGTTGGTTCTATCAGAACTTTTGTTATGATTCAATCATAACATGCTGCAGTGGATTTCTGTTCATTGTTAAATTGTCATCTAATGTGAATCTGAGTCTCACTCAATTAGGAACCCGCCCATCTTATTGCCCGCCCACAGGCATGCCCACTTCTCCTGCACCACTAACGCATTTTGTTATGTTAATAAGGGATGGCTGTCTCTCAGCTCCTGATTGGCACAAAACATTTATTTATTTATTTATTAAGTATTTATTTGTATTATTAATGATTAATAATTTATGTTATATTTATTATTTAGTGTGCTATTAGTTATTTATTATTTAATGTATCATTCATTATTTTATGTTTACTTTTCCCCCATATTAATTATGTTTATTTTTATTTATTTCATTATTTTTGTGTGTTGTTATAATGAAAATATGTAGGTGTGTAATTTATGTAGTATATAAGTATATAAGCTATATTACTGAATGTATAATTTGAATATGAAATATATTATAATATAATATTGTTAACTTGCAGCATGGAATGTATGAGAATTCAATTTGCATGTAAACATATGCTCTACCTGTGAAAGTAATCATGCAGTTATGAAAAATTATAAAAGCGTTGGTAATTCTGAATGAGATTAAAGAATGTGACTCTGATGTTGGCAAATAACATACATATTAATACAAATATAATAATAATAATAATAATAATTTTTCCTAGGTTTTCCTACCCAATTTAGTCATGTACAATTTTATTCATATCACATTGTACCACCAGTGCTGGGATGCTGAAGGCTAGCACACTCTTCCTCCAAGTCATGCGAAGCACCTTTGCATCAGACTGCCACTAACATCACTGGACACCTCAACATGCTTGGATGATAACACTAACTGATGATAACTGCTGGTTCTGTCCAGTCACCTGAGTGATGCTACAGACGACTCTGGCATCCCCTTAACTCAAACTCTCAATCACAGTTATTTATATGGCAGTTTATGGTCTAAAATGTCATTGTGAAAGGGCTTATTATCATAAAAAAGCATATGTAGTTTACAAAAAAATTCTCACTCTGAAGTAGGAGGCCACTGTTTGAGTCCTCATGTTGGTGGTTTCTCGAGGGTGATGCGAGCTTTCCCCAGCGCTGTCCCCCTGTACACACACAAAATATTCAGCCTATTGAAATCTCACAGCAGTGAGAATCTACAGAATCAAGCACAGGGCGAGGGTCTAACTGCCATCTAATGACACCAGTAAACGGTAATGAGGTGAAATATGGGGACATCACTTCTAAAAACGTGTCTCTAAATATGCTGGGTTTATTGGCTTTTTGGGGGGTGAAGCCATAAAGGAGGAATAGAAGGTAACATCGGAAGCAAGGATCATGGGGAATGCACAGTCACCGTTTGGAAACGCACGGTGTGCTCAACGGGAGGCAAGGCAAGCATATTTTTTTTTTCGGGGGTGAGTGTTAATTTCCGTGAGCGAGGCTGAAAGAGAGATGCATAAAAAAGCAATGTAAACACAGATGTGTCAAATCATAGAACAGTCTTAACTGAATCTAGAAAAGGCATGAAAACCCAACATGAAGGCCTTACAGTAAAGGAAAGAAATACCCTGATTCACTGAAACTGACAGCACAGTTTTTATTCCGTTTCTAGGCAAGTTTCGGTGTCATTTCACCAAATCTTTCCCTAATCCAGAACAGCATGCAGCCTCTGAAGTGGAAGAGGTTAGCTAATAGTGCCTCTGACACACCGACAACGTGCAACTGAATGTTTCTGAACTACTGACTATGCGGCACGGTTGAGCACCCTGCTGTTGTCAAAGGAAAGGCTAATTGCTTTACCATGCTGTTAGTTGTCTGGCATGTCTCTAAGCAGTAGGAAAAAGAGAGACATACATCCTCCCTCATGTCATCTCTGTGAATGAGAAGATGGCTGTTTGTGCTCTCAGTCACCTCTGGCAACACAGAGGTACAGATGGGATTCAAACCTAAAACCAGGCCTTAAAACGTACATGATCAAACTATTCTGAGCCGTATTTGTTAGGAAAATCCATGTAGAACAAGTATGGTAATACTTGGTATATGGTAGGCAGTGGTGGCTTACTGGTAAAGGACAGTACAAGGTTGGAAGGACAGTACAAGGTTCCATCCTGCTACACTGCTTCTCGGGTGCTGTTGATGGCAGTCCTCTGCTCCATATGTGGATGGGTAAAATGCCTGATGGGGTGTGATGATCACTTTCACTTAGAAATCAATATCTGGTGCATGATAAACTTGATATTAAAGAGATCCCACATCAGATTGACACAAATTTCCCTTTTGCCCAAGATCAATTGATTAGCCAAGACATACTCGATACCCCAGCTGTGTTTCTTAAGTTTTACACTGGAGTTACAAGACTAATGTGACTAACGAGGCTAAAGAAAGTGTATACCCCACCCATTATAGCTGATTAGCATTCACACAATTCTCCACTTTCCCCAATCAGTCAGGACCAGCCAAGATGTGTAGTGTCTAAATTAAGCTTCTTTAGCTTAGCTTTTTAATATGACAGAATGTAATAAAAAGGTGCATGTAGTTCCGCTAGTTTTTGGGGATGTAGTTTAAGAAAGATTTGGGTGACTACTGACTTTTAGGGCCCTATCTTGCAGCAGTGGAAAGAGTGGCATGACGTGGGTTTGCTAGTGTTATTCCTGTGCATTCCTCTATTTCACACCATATGAACACATCTGCAAAGTAGCGAATGATGTTGCATTTCCTGCTCATAGGAGATTTTATGAGGCGAGGCGCATTGTCGGTGCGTTCCTATTTTAAGGCAGTGAAACAACATTGTGCTTTTGACCAAAAACCACGTCTACAGTCAGTGGCGTATTACTGAACTAACTATACAGTATATACACGACGCGGTTTAGTAACATGCGGGTGCACTCATTACGGACACAGGTACATGCTCAAAGTGCACTAATGCCACTCGAAAGTAGGTAGAACAATGCTGCTCCTCTGAATAAAGTGCTTGCGCTTTCCATATGATTTTCATTTCACACTCAGTCTAAACGTATGATTATGCAAACAAGGCTCGTTTATTGCGAGCTCCCATATTTAAGCTAGATATTTTTATGTGACTTTTTGTGACAGAGCGTTATTTTGTAAAGCAGACGGACCAGTCATGCTGACAGATGGTGTAGTTGGTGACATCCTGTCCATGCTCTGTTCATATTACACAACTGAGTGGGCAGTGGTGGCCTAGTGGTTAGGACGCTGCCTTTGGGACCGGAAGGTCGCAGGTTCGAGTCCCAGCCCGGGCA
>JBBPDA010000009.1:966889-983705 GCA_037974385.1 Arnoldichthys spilopterus | reverse complement strand
AAAGTGACTCTTTGTCATTGTGAACACACTCAAGCACCACAACGAAACTTGACCTCTGCATTTAACCCATCACACGTAGTGAGCAGTGTAGTGGGACGGTACCTTGCTCAAGGGAACCTCAGTAGTGCCCGCGCTGGGACTCGAACCTGCAACCTTCCGGTCCCAAAGGCAGTGTCCTAACCACTAGGCCACCACATCACAGTATGGGCCTCATCAAAGTGGCTCAGCTTCTTAAGCTTAATTTTTCCTGCTTCAAGCACATCAACTTCAAGAACCGACTGTTAACTTGGTGCCTTGTATATCCCACCACCCTGACAGATGCCATTGTAATGAAATAACTGGGTAGTCAATGCTGTTCACTTCACCTGTCAGTGGTGTAATGTTATGGCTGATCGGTGTATGTTAGTGAATACGTGAAGCTCAGTTTTACTGTCTATGGTAAATATTCAGTGTTACTGTAACAGTTCACCTAAGACACATGAGATTAACATTTCATGGCCTTCAATGCCAGCAGTGTTGGGTGAAGCATTTTTTTTATGCCAAAGTACTGCACTGTCTCCCTTCCAGTGTTCTTCTCCTTCTGGATAAACTACTTTTCTAACTCAAATAAAACGTGCAATATAAAAGAGGCTAATGTTCTTGCTACCATAATTGCAGCGTACCTCAAGGGTGAAGCCAATCACTTTGAAACACTGTTCCACTGCCTCGAACTGCTCCTTGTAGAAGGCACTGCCCACGATGTCCGGCCCGAGCTTGATGTGTTCATTCTGCAGGTACCTAGAATTGCAGAAAACAATGGAGATCTCTGTGAGAGAGTGAAATGGGAGTGTGTTAGAAGCACAAGTGGGATATAAATACAGCGTTGAGATCATAGCGCTCAGCAGGAACCTACTTCGGAGTTTTGCAGTCAGATAGCTTGTAGTGGGCGAGCTTCTTTTTCTCTGCCAGACCGGCGTAGATGTAGTAGAAAATGTGAAAATTACGCTCGCCTCTGTCAGGGGACGAAAACAGAGCATCGGAGTTACTTACAGTGGGTGGTGTGCAAAAGTTTTGGCACCCCTGTTGGAATTAGGGGTTGTGTTGATCTGTAAATAAGTATCGACAGAAAACGCACTGCTGCACGTTCTAATGCACGGTCACTGTTCGTTTGATCAGTTTGCTTAGTTTGCAAAGTTTTGCCCTTGAATGGGATTCAGCAAATGAAGATTTACTGTCCAATAGGATGTGCTCAGTAGAGGGTATGTGCTTATATACAATTCGAAAATCAACAGTAGAAACATCATAAACCGATACACATATACACATGGACAAGAACCTTAATTATTGTCCCATTGTCAATTTTTCAGAACGTTTTAAAAGTTTAAAGAACATCCATTTAATGTAAATGGCTAAATTAATAACGAGGCTTTACATGATGTGGAATTTCTTCATGTCTCATCTCATTCAAAAACATTGGGCCTCGTTCACCAATCAAATTTAAGAAGAATTTATTTTTTAAAACCCACTTGGTGTTTATGGTAACGCACTTAACATACAAATGCCCTTAGTAGTTAACAGTTACACACTGTAGTCCATCTGTTTCTTGGCATCATTCAGCAATGGTCAGGACACCACAGGACCCCCAGTGAGCAGGTATTATTTGGGGGGTTGGATGTTCTCATTACAGCAGAGACACCGACACGTCATGTTTAAAAATTCCACTCGTCACGGTCAGAAAGCAATATGCAGAGAATGACCCACCACCCAAATAATAACCTCTTTGGTGGTCCCATGGGGGTTACCGACCATTGATGAAGGCTAAAGGGGGCTAACAAATTATACCGACAAACAGAAGGTCCACAGTCCATAACTAAACCACGAACTGGGCAGCTGATGTGGGGAGCCGTGCTTGAGGGCAGTACCTTGCTCATTGGTACCTCAGTGGTCTGTGATTTGACCCAACCTTCAGGTTACAGAAGAAACTGCCTAACTGCCTAACTGAAAACACCACTACTGCCCCAAATCAATCAGCACACCAGTTTGTAACAATCCACAATAAGCAGGTGAACTGGTAACAGATGAGGGGATCAGGATCAGGACCAGGATCATAAAAGGATCATCTACCAAAGGCTTGTGGCAAATTTAATGAAATCTCAGTCACAAAAACAAAAAATTCTCAACACAGCGTTATGAAGAATTTAGGAATTTTATCAAATATACTACGTGTTAATATTAGTACATGAGACTGTGAAAAGAAATCTCAGTTTCATGACCTTTGAGCCCATGGAAGGCCCTGCATGACCTGTGCCTTCACTGAAAGATACAAAAGTCAACATCTGTCACGATATGGTGGCACACCAGTGCTCACGGCATGGGCGGCATGCATATGTGGGAAGGTACAATCCATGCGGAGACGTAAATTGGGATTTTAGAGAGACAAATGAGAGCATCAAGGTGACGTCTTTTCCCAAGAAAAAAGATTACTTCAGCAAAGCAATGTCATGTCTCAACAGCTTATTGGTGTTCCGTAAAATACATGAAATTAATTTAATTATTTAACAAATAAATGAAAATATATTAACTAAAAAAACTTCATTATTATTATTATTATTAATATTATTTCTATTTTTTTCAAAATCATTAATAAGGAAAGACACATACACATAATACACAAAATAAGTAATAGAATTTTTTTTTAATCATAGCATTTAACATATCACCTTAAGTAGACCGAGAGCAATTCCCAGGCAGGTTAAGGTACTGATTCATGAACACTGCATGTCCTAACACTAAAAAAATGTATAAGACACTACACTGAAAGTGACTCTTTGTCATTGTGAACACGCTCAAGCACCACAACGAAATGTGACCTCTGCATTTAACCCATCACACGTGAACACGCAGAGCAGCGGGCAGCTATTAACAGCGCCCGGGGAGCAGTGTAGCGGGACGGTACCTTGCTCAAGGGTACCTCATTAGTGCCTGGGCCGGGACTCGAACCTGTGACCTTCAGGTCCCAAAGGCAGTGCCCTAACCACTAGGCCTCCACTGCCCCCCCCCTTTTTTTTAAAGTGTTTCATTTCAGTGTTTTCCTCTTTCAACACGGAGAAGAATCATCACACTGCTGTATCAGACTTCGTCAAGATTTTGCCCTTTGAACGTCTACAACTGAGGTCAACCTCATTCTAATGTAAACTCATGTTGACATCAGTATATTTCCAGAGAAGCAACAAGGCTTTGCATAATCAGCCTCCCCTTCACAGTGCAGTTTTTAATTACTGTGGTTTGCCTCACTGTAATTATCATTTATGCTTTTTTGAGTTTTCGCTGCTGACACTATATGAGTGGTGATGCTGCTCGGATCAGGCGGTAGTTTTATTTTAAAATTCTGCACATCATGAGCAACTTTAAGCTTCTTTTAAAACTCAGAGCTTCCTCATTTGCACATCCTTACACACCAAAAGAAAAACTCTACTTCTCTCATTTTTTAAGGACTTAACGTACATACAGTACAACTGACGTCAATTCAGCCTTTAACACACTGAATCAAATTAACCAGGACTGATTCTGCTCTTTGTCATGGAACAGTGCTGAGGGACTATGTGTCACTGTGAACACACCACAGCACAGCACAGAGTGTGCATATGTTTAATTACACCATTCTCATAAAGCCTGCTTTAATAATAGCCAAGTCTACAAGTCTCAGCCTTCAGCATTCATTCTCTAGCCCCATGGTTCTCAATGACATATAGCCAGGATGTTGCCAAGTGACATGACATGAGTTATAAGACAAAGGTGCCACATTTTACCCAAAATAAAGAGCCCAATTATTTGAGTTTTTACTGAGACATTAGTCTATAAACCTTCACATGAGCTCATATCCTCCAATACTGCACAGCATTACCTAATATTCAGATTAGGAGCTGGAGATATGACCAAATTATATAATCATGTCATGAGTCGGGTTGTTGGAAGTAAGTGCAAGTGTAATGGTTTTTTAAAGCTGGTTTATTCCAATAAACAAATGAACACTAAGACAGGACATGAACTAAGGTACTTACAAAACGTCGACTCTGAAACGCTGTCAAAACCTAATGACAGGAAATACAACGGCAGGAGAACGTAGACGACAGAATCACAGGACAACATATAACAGAGAACTGACAAGGGCTAACACAAACACAAGAGGCTAAATAGGGAGACAAGACGAGGAACACCAGAACAAGGAGGAGACAAGAAACAAGGATCAGGTGCAAGGGGTGAAGATGTAGGCGGGGCTAGGACATAAACAAAACAAGGGCACATGGCCAAGGAAGACAAAACAGACCAGACTTTACCAGTGCACAACAAAAAGAACCAGTAGAACCATTAGAACCATGTTTACTAAAAAATATATCATTTATAGTATACATCTGATTTTATTCAACAATTTGTATTTAAATATATACAGTCTGGGGTTTTTACAATCTGCACTACACTCGATCCAGTTAAACAGCACTAATACTACAGAAGGTATGCAGCTGGTCATGCTTCTTTAAGTATAAATATTTATTTATTTACATTTTTCTCTTTCTCTCTTTACGTAAAGGGACCTTGGGTTTGAGAAATGTGCTACATAAGTGTAATGTATTGTAAGGATCCAGTCTGGGGATTCCACCTGTCAGCTGCCCATCAGACTGGATCCACATCCCGAAATCCTTTCCATCTATTGGAGAATTCAAGAGCCGACTAGTTCATGTTCACCTGAATTCTAGTGTATTTTAACAGAAAGTGAACCTTCCACCTATGTGAGGTAATGTCCAGCCCTGGCCTGTATCCTGAACGTACTTTTCTCTGTCACTCTGGTCTGGACTATAGTTTTTTCAAGATCCAAGAAATGTTTGTCAGCCCATCAAGTATACAATGGGGTTCAAATAGCATTTCTCTTGGTCCCATGTTGATGGGTCCCACTGCCCAAGTCGTAACAGCACCCCTGCCTAACTGTTACACCACCACTACCTGGTTACACCACCACTGCTTGGCGGGTTGGGCAGTGTTTGGACACTGAATCTGTAATGTAGGACATAACATGCCCTTAAATCACACTTATAATAGAATCCCATGGGGGTGGGGGTTGGGGTGGGGTGGGGTATTGCTGAAGCTGCTTCCCATTGGCTTCTATTGTAAGTGTGCTTTGAACGGCAGGATTCCTGTTAGCGCAGGGAGCAAAGGGAAACGGGTCGGCGTAGTTGTCTGGAGAAACCTCTAACAAGTTAAGCCACAGGTATCACACACTCACACAGCTTGATGAATGACCCGGGACTTCTCCAGGAGGTATTCAGATATCTGGGCGCCCACCACTGTGCCCCCACATGTGAACTTCATTTCAAGGTACTTCCCGAAGCGACTGGAGTTGTCGTTGATGACCGTACAAGCGTTGCCAAAGGCCTCAACCAGGTTGTTGACCAGCAGGATTTTCTCCTGGAGGGTTCGGTTGTTTGCCTATAAAAATAAACAATTTGGAGTAAGAATTCGAAGAGCAACATCAAACATGACTAAAGTAGTGGCATTTTATAACAAATATATTTCACAAGCAGTTCCTTCACTCAAATTTCCAATCCTTTTCCTTTTTTTTGTCCCCAGATGTTCTGCCCAATTTTGTCATCTCCAATTCTGCCCAGTGGCTAGGACTTCCTCAATCACATGATACTACCAGCACTGGGAGGGTGAAGGCTAATATATGAATCCTGCAAGCCATATAATGCCAGCCACCTATGTTTTTAAACTGCCACGTCATTGGACAGCTTAACACACCAGAAGAAGAACACGGAGACAATTCTGCTACGTTAACTAACAGACACCTTGGCTGGAGGCCCATCCTACCCACTCACAGAGAGCAAAGCAAATTGTGCCCTCTTGGACTCCAGGCCATGAATGACTGTGCCATCAGCACTGTTGCGTTCTCCTAAATGATAGTTCCAACACTTTCACCCCTTTCCTATGGAAAAATCAAGGCCTGTCATTCCGTCTTTACACAGCCACAGTGTAAACCTGCATCATTAGTGGAGCTCACAAAACATTAGGTTTGGTGGTTTCCTCTGAATATTTACGTTTCTAAAAGCAAAAACTTTGGAGAATTTCAGAGAAATTTCAGAGTTGTTTACATATATACAGTCGAATGCTCCAGTTTAAACACAGGCACAGGTAAATATCCATCCTCTATAGAGAATAAACTGAAATTTGGTCTCATTCTGGAAATGATTGTGAATAATTTATATTTCTTAAATGAGTTTAGTATATTAGAACTAATAAATATTAAATGTGCCGTCACTTTAGCCAGTGTTACATTTTATGCTTCTGGTAGCAGTGTGTTTGTAACGTGTGTCCCATGTGTTCCCCTTTCCATGTGGTTTTGTCGTGCCATGTGCTCGTGTTGTGACCACGCTCTAGCCCCGCCTCAGACCTCCCCTGTCAGCTGTGTCATTATGTGGCCTTTAAAACCTTGTGTGTTTTCCCGAGTCTTCGTCAGTCTACTGTTGTATGGGACTGTTGTTACCCGTTGCGTGTAGCCGTGTTTATCCTAGTCCTGCTTTTGGTTCCTTGTCATCGTTGGTTTGGTTTGGTTTAAATAAACCCCGTTTAACTCGAGTCCTGCCTGCACTTGCTGCCAAAAGCCCAAATCATTACAGTGTTAAATTCAGCAAATATACAGTAAATGTGAATTTGAATATGCAGAAGTGTGTTCTCAGTAGAGCATGTGTACATATTTTCCTTTGTCCAGGGGTGTTTAAATGTTTGCACGACTGTACAATGCCTTAATTATTGAGAAGAATAACATGAATATTTTAGGGTATCATTCCCATCACAGTGAAATTGTAGTTAAGTCCTTTAAAGTCATTTTAACCCAAAATTGCTTATGTGACTTTAGTATCTTTTAAACATTAAATCTTCCTGTCAAGTGATTCTTTGGGCGGTTCCCTAACTGCTGAAGTAGGAAGCTCTCTGAGACACTCCCATTGATCATATTCCCACTATAACAACCACGGTTTAGATCAGGGAAAAAAAAAAAGAAAAAAAAAGTGGGCAGTGGTGGCCTAGTGGTTAGGACACTGCCTTTGAGACCTGAAGGTCTCAGGTTCGAGTCCCGGCCCGGGCACTACTGAGGTACCCTTTAGCAAAGTACCGCTCCACTACACTGCTCCCCGGGCGCTGTTAATAGCTGCCCGCTGCTCCACGTGTGATGGGATAAATGCAGAGGTTGCATTTTGTTGTGGTGCTTGAGTGTGTTCACAATGACAAATAGTCACTTCCATTAAAAGGGATGTCAAACTGGTTTCCTTACAGGCCACAGCTCTGTGGAGATGACAGTTTCCCTTTGTCAAATGCTTTAATTTAATCAGTGACTGTCTTGTAATGGGCTGATTAGTATCAGAATCAGGTGTGTTTACTAGGCCAGAAAGTCTGCAGTGCTGTGGCTCATGAGGACTGAAGTCATCCAGGCAGTTTTCCTGTTCTCACTTTGTCTGTTTGTTTATTTGCATGCCTGGTATTCATGCACCGATCACCTACACTCCATCAAAACACTGATTTAAAGCAGCAAAAACAACCTTTTCTAGCTACTTTGACAATCACAGACACATTATTTAGTCTGAATTCTTCTGAAAGTCTGCAAACAAAACAAAGTTAAGGCTTTAGCCAGACCTTGCCGAGCACCGTGAGCTGCTGGACCAGCAGGTGGGCGCTCTCTGTCTTCCCTGCACCGCTTTCTCCACTGATCACGATACACTGTGCGTGAGGAAGAAAAGACATAAAAGAAATTAATGCAGTGTATCCAATATTCACTCCCCAGTCCATACAGCCTGTAAGAAAAAGCTGTGAAAAAGGCTTTTGGAGTTTTTGTGACATCACAAATGGGCCCTTATTGGGAACTTTACCAACACACTTCTGTAAAATAGTTGATTAACACAATCCCATGCTAGCAAACTAGCGAGAAGCTTCCTGCCTTTGTTCATCATTATTGATTGTGCTCTTGTTTGGTTCAACGCTAGGCTACAGCACAGTTTGGCCAATATTCCAACATGGTCAGCATTTTAGCTACACTTGAATGTCCAAAGACATCCAGACGGCCCTTCTAAAAAGTGAATCAATCCCGCTACACTAAGGTGCCCTCCTTTTTGACAGATGTTCAGTTGTCCACATAAGGCCTGTATTATCTAGAGAGACAAGCACCAGTTGAATGGGATGTTCTGAAGATCTCCCAATGCCCAAAGCCAAGTATGCTCGAGGTGTATAAAGCCCCAAAACGGAGCTGTGAAGCAGTGGAATTGTGATATCTGGAGTGATGGAGCTTCCTCCAGCACCTTTGGAATGAGCAGGAGTTCTCACTAATGTTCTTGTGGCTGGATTCTATTAAACCCTCCCAGCAATGTTTCGACATGTAAAGGGTAAAGAAGAGTACAGGCTATTGGGGGGACAAACTCCCTATTACAGTAATACCCATGACTTCAGAGGAAACATGGAATGAGCAGATATTTCCAAATGTCTGGACCTTAGACCTACTTTTCTTCATTCTTTACCAGCTATAATAGGACTTCTGGCAAATCTCTTCAACACTCACCCAAAAAACACTACTGGCCCAATCTCACCAGATGCAACGAAAGTGTCTTTGCCAGTTTCAGACTGATGCAGGTTTCATTTACATTTATTCATTTGGCTGACGCTTTTATCCAAAGCGACTCCCAAGACGTGGAGCAGAGTAGTGGGACGGTACCTTGCTCAAGGGTACCTCAGTAGTGCCTGAGCCCGGACTTGAACCTGCGACCTTCAGGTCCCCAGCGCAATGTCCTAACCACTAGGTGTGTGGGTCTATAAATAAGGTGTGTTCAGGTGTATTGATGACATAGTGCTTGTCTTGAGACATTGGGCAGCTTGAACCTGAACTCTGCTGTTAAAATAGCAAAAAATGGATTCGGAAACACCTTAAATGCACCTGCGCCATGTGCTTTAGACTCTTTGATCATTCAAATGACCCTATGGGGGGTACACTACCTGATCTGCATTGTAGGACACCATGGCCTGGTAGGCGATGTCTGCAACAGCAAATATGTGAGGTGGGTTTGCAGTGCGCTTGGCCCCAATGTAGACCTTTGAGTACTGTCAGACAGAAGAAAATGTCATTCACACTTGGAAACATGTTTGAACAAAGTATTATTGTCATTTGCCAAAAAAAAAAACAGTAAAAAAGATGAAGATCAAATGCTAAAGCCCCGAAGTAGAGGCCACAGTGATGCAAGACATATTGTGACTGTCAGGAGAGACAGAGGGAGAAGGCAGGGAAATAGATGGAGAGAGGAAGAGAGGAAGGAGCCAGTAGATGGGATTCAGTAGACGCTGATGATATCCGTAATGAAGTATTGCCTTTAGTCAACGATGGGGGTGACGAGGCATGCACATAAACATAAATACACACCTGCTGAGTGTACAGATCCATCTTGTGGAAAGGGTTCACGGCAATAAGAATGTCCCCCACGTACGTATAGATCTGGTCCTTTGCGTAGCGTTTCTGTAGCTGCTCCGTGACTGTGTTCTAATGGAAAAGAGTCACATTAGACACAAAGCAAATTCCTAGACACACCAGCGTGACTTGGAACAAAATTAGTCCATTTTCCGTAATGTGATTATCCCACAAAGCAGCCAAGATATTTTTGGTTTGCTTCTTGACTTTTGCACTAGAGCAGCATTGCAAAAACAAAGGTAATCTTAGCAGCAAAAAAGGGGCAAATTGTCTTAGAAAGAACAAGTATCAACAAAATTGTCATTTTACAGGTGATTTTGGAGCATTTCTATTGGTATTACAGCACTCTCTGCTCCATGTTCATAAATCATTTTACATGATGTCACTTACTGTATGTTGTTTAAATCTCAGTGTCCCAACTTAGTGGGCAGTGGTGGCCTAGTGGTTAGGACATTGCCCATGGGACCTGAAGGTTGTAGGTTTAAGCCCAGGCACTACTATGGTTCCCTTGAGCAAGGTACTGTCCCGCTACACTGCTCCCCGGGCTCTGTTGGTAGCTGCCCGCTGCTCCAATTGTGCACGTGTGATAGGTTAAATGCAGAGGTTGATTGGTGCATTTGTGGTGCTTGAGTGTGTTCATGATGACAAATAGTCACTTTCACTTCAAACAAACGTAACACAAGTCTATGCAGAGAGAAGGTGTTTTAATATTTAAAACTTAAACCATTTTTGGCCAAAATCCCTTGTTTGACATACAGTTATTTACCATATAGTACCTAACTATTATGATAGCACCATGTGCACAAATGGAGAATATGTTGGCGACGAAAGTACATCAGGGACGAAAAACAACCTTAAGTTTGAAAGTGTGTATCCTGTATTTCACCCATTCTTATATGCACAGGTCAGCCACGAAATGAACACCACTGCCAGGTATAGTGAACAACACTGACTACCTTTTATATAACAGTGGCACCTGTCGGGGGGGTGGGGTATATTAGGCAGCAAGTGAACAATCACCTTTTAAAGTTGATGTGCTGGAAGCAGGAAAATTGAAAAGTATAAGGATGTGAGCCACTTTGACAAGGGCCTTATTGTGACGTTCTAGACAACTGAGTCAGAGCAACTCCAGAACAGCAGGTCTTGTGGAGTTCTCCAGGCATGCAGTAATAAGGACCCATCAAAAGTGATCCAAGCAAGGACGACTGGTAAATCGGCGACAGGGTCATGGGCACCCAAAGCTCACTGATACATGTAGGGACTGAAGGCTAGCTGGTCTGGTCTGACCCCACAGAACACACAGTGCAGCATGAATGACCTACTCAAAATTAAGCAGGTGGTGTTAATGTTATGGCTGATCGGTGTACACTAGTTTATCATAAATTGATTTTTTTGGTGTTATGCCATTCTTCATAATTATTGATGGTAATATTTGGCTTTGCGTGGTTCTCCTGTTTGTACAATATGTTTTCTTGCTGTGTTGTTTAATGGTGGTTGGCAAACATTAATGCATTAATGCCACTTTTTAGCAGAAGTAATGTTTTACTTACTACTAATGCATTAGCCCAAATGAGGACCCCCTATCCACCCTTGTACTCTTATCTATTACAGTGTTTCACTGTAGACATCATGTGCCGTAGACACTGACTAAACGTAAAACACAATGTTTTTTGCCAAACAATTCGTTTTATGCTAGATTTAATGGCCATAGCACTGGGAGGCCAAATGAAAAGATCACACACATCACTAAACTCAGAAAAGACTTAACCATGTGCAGATGAGCTAAATCAGGTGCATCAGAGCAGGAACAACAGCAGAATGGGTTTTTGACAGTACCAGCCCAAAGCAGATCATAGTTAGCATGCCTGTGGACATTGTACATGCACATTCTACTTAAGGCCACACAAGACAGATTCCACATCCTCTCAGCCTATCAGCTGCCACCATCACTCCAAGGACATGGAAATAAAGTGAGCATCGAATTCCTCTCGGCCAGCCCCAAAGCTTAAATGGATGGGGAAAATACATCTCCTGGTGCCGGAGCGATTTGTATCTTTCAATACGTCAATGGGAGCCGCCGCGTTGATAAATCACCACAAATGCCTTTTTCCACAAACAAACTGTTATTGTTCTCTAACCTGTTCATTCGTTCATTCATCTGACGTTTAAAAAATAGGGCTGCAGGGGTGAGTTATCCTCGCTTGACAGTCTTATTGAAAATGCAGAGGGGGGGGGGCAACCGTACTGAAAAATCCTCCTTTACAAGTACATCAGATGTACCGCAGAGGGAGAGGCCAGTGAGCATTATCGCACTTGTCTGCAGTGCTATGTATAGCTGCTCTAAATTGTACAGACGCTGCGGGAAAGGTATAAACACGTACTTCATCAAGCACTTCAAGGGTCGCAAGGTCATCCACATCATCCAGTGCCTGACTATGAGACTTCATGTTGCTGCCTTTTTTAGTGTGGATCCTCTCGTGCCTGAAACACAAAAAGAACCAGCATTACAAGAGGAGCGTGACGGGAGCGAGACATGAATGTGTGACGTGAATTACTGTGACAAAGAAGCAAGGTTATGCTAAGAGTGTTATAGGTTCAAATTCTTTTTTAATTTAGTTAATCGCTTCATCAATTAATCAATCAATCTATCTATCAACCAGTCAATCGATCAGTCAATCAGTCTGTCAGTCAATCAGTCAACCAATCACCCAATCAATCAACCAATCAAATAAATCAATCAACCAATCAATCAATAAATCTGCCAATTAATCTATCAACCAGTCTGACTTTATTTATATAGCACTTTTCATTAAAAAAACAATATAACACAAAAATTAAAACAACTAAAAACATTAAAAACAATAACAATTCCCTGCCACCCTGAATAAGTAGTAAACGAATAATAAAAATAAATAAATTCATTAAAAAAATCACGTAAATGAATCAAACTCAATTAAAAGCCAAGCCTGTTTCCCACTGGCGTTATTCAGTGCTGCCTGTCACTACTGAGTTCAAAATACTAGGTTAAATATTCCAGCCGTCCCATGGACATCTCGGATTAAGGTGGGTGGTAAGTGAGCACATGCTTAATACTGAAAGAGACTTAGTATGTGGTCTTCACTACAGGAGGTCTGGAGAAGCCTGGTGTCTCACTGCTCTACTACAGGCAACATAACACTGAATCTGGTCTGGTCTACAACATACTGTTTCTAGCTCTAAGCTTTGCTGAGGTCAGGGTTGAAGTTGGTCTACATTATATTCATTATTCCACACCAGTAGATCACTCTACGTTGATGCCAGTGTTGTGGGTGGTCAACATTATTTAATGAGTGTAATAAGCCTCTTCCTTATAAAGACTGATCATTCCCTTTGCACAGAACATTATTTGTATTGTACATAAACCAGGTACAATATAAATACCATATTTCTGCTGATTTTAGGAAATGCAGCATTGAATGGACCCTGTTCAGCGAGCTTGCTTTGGTCATAGTGTCCCTTGTGTCAAGGCCAGTAGCCCACATTTTTACAAAAACTAAGCTTAGTTTGGTTTCATCATCTCCCCTGCCCCCACCCACCACCATCAACAACATTTTCTACCCCCCCCATATAGACAACAATTGGCTAATTGCCCACCCACACAAACCCTGCCTTCATCTGAGCACCTGCTCATCTACATGTCCTTGCACATTCCAGACTATAAGCTGGGGTTCAAAACAATGGTTTGAGCAGCGCAGTCATGGATATGCACTTGTTCAAGCCAACCTAAACATTCCAGACTCCCTTCAGCCCCGAAAATCTCACCATAGCTGCCACTATGATAACTCTCTGTTGAGGTCATTGTAACCGATAATAGCAAAGGCTGGTTGGTGTCAATTAGCATAAAGCAAGTGAATACATTTCAGTATGAACCACATGAGTGAAGTATTTTTGGTAGAAACTCTCAGAAAACAGCTTAGCCTTCTTCATGTGGTGTTTGTAGACAGATGTACTTGGTATTTACATTTATTCATTTGGCTGACGCTTTAATCCAAAGACGTGGAGCAGAGTAGTGGGAGGGTACCTTGCTCAAGGGTACCTCAGTAGTGCCTGAGCCAGGACTTGAACCTGCAACCTTCAGGTCCCCAGCGCAATGTCCTAACCACTAGGCCACCACTGCCCACTAGAATACTAAACGAGGTAAAAATAATAACCAAAAAATGATTGATTCTACTAAGTCGCCATGATTTCCAGATCGTTTTAGGCTCACAGGCAGAGCTGTATGCCAGATCATGGCAAAATTCCGTTAATAACATTTTTACAATAATGACCTGGTTTCTATAATGAAAACCTCAGAGGTGACATTGATTCTGCCAGATCATCATTTTAGACTTACCAGCTGAATTGAAATGTAAAATATTTGCAAAGTCACTAAATTGATGACATTTTTAAAAAGATCAGGTTGATACAGGAGCAAACAACGTAGCTCAGAAAGAATGGTTAGTACACTGCACAGTGAGGGCAGGAGTAAGCGAAAGGTATCAGCTCCAGCTACTGATTTGCAGAACTACACGTAGCCTTTGCTTTGGGGAAAACAGACACATTCTAAAATGTATAATGATCTAAATCTAACAGGTTCTAGCCTAGCAGCTGATGACGATCCCCTACCTGTCATTACTGTCTCTCCTCTCAGTCTTTCCATGATGGCTTAAACAACAGAAACAACGTGAACATCTTAGATGCACAGCACGATACTGAGCTTTCAGCAGACAGAACTTTAAACCCGTCAGACGGCATTAAGACCTTTTGTGTGGCGACAAAGGAGAGTCAGCCCTAGGGATCTGACACCACCCAGCCTTCATATGGACCGGGCTTTATCCAGTGTCATGCTACAATGGACTGCGAGGTCCATACCAATCACAGTTAAGGAGCAGAATGATGGGAGTTACTCTGCTTCTTTTCCAGGAAGTACTAACACTTTTTGGTGTTTCACAGGATTAACAGGACTTAGCACTACAAGACACGGTCACAGCCAGGGTTGGGTTCTGCTCAGCACACGTTTTCCTGACTTTTTACCATATACCTTGTTTTCTCGATCACTCCCATCTGCTGGTTGAGGTCGATGAGCTCCATCAGCTGCTTCTGTAGAGTCTTCTCTCGGCCTGCGATCTGTTTGATGAAGGCATGCTGGAGGAGATCCTGCACGTTCGGCCGCAGCTCAAAGTCCTTTATTAGACACCTGCACCAAACACACACTGTATGGGACCTTGTTACCACACTGGAGTGATATATATTATAGCAAATTATAAAGGTAATGCAAACATTAGGTTAAAGAAAACAATCCAACGATGGTTCGTAAAATTAACAGTTAGAACAAAAGAAAATTCTTTTATTCAACTGCATCATGTTTCCATTTAGTGTTTTTACTCCTCTACTACTAATTTGGGACTTGATTTCCTCTGTTTATGTCCCACTAAATACTGTTTAAATCCTGATACAAATGTTATATTATGAAGTGAACATGAGAAAACACTGTTTAAAATAATCATTTCACTTTTTGAAGAAATTCTGACTATTCTGACCATCAGTCATGGCAAGTTGTGCAGCAAAACATCCCCACTTAATCACACTACCACCACCATGTTTGACTTTTGGTATGATGTTCTTATTGTGGAATGCTGTGCTAGCTTTACATCACATGTAATGGGGGAACTCTAGCCATCCAAGTAAAACACTATTGGTTTGGGTGTTTGAGATTTTTTTTTGAGGGTGTGTGTGTGTGTGTGTGTGTGGGGGGGGGGGGGGGGGTTCTTTATGTTTCTCCTGGTCTTCCTTAGGATTCCCACTTGTGCAATCATGAACCTTGACCTTCTCCGAGAACATAACTTATCCCTGTGCTCTTGAAGGGATTTTGGTGGGTTGGCCACATCTGGAAAGATTCACTACTGTTAACATTTCTCTATTATAATATTTCGCAGCATGTTACACTGGAATAACAGGGCATTTCCAGGCCAATAGATTTCAACATTCAGTCTTCCAGAATGTCTTTCAATTGTTGATTAGAATTTTTGAGACCTTTTATCACACTTCACATCACTGGAAAGGGATTTAAGTGATGTTTAGATTTAACATGGCTGGTAGTGGTCAAACCCAAGCTTTCAAATTTATTCCAATTAAAAAACGAAATTGTATTAACTGGTTAATCAAGAAGACAGTTATACCGATTCTGTTTATGTTGAATAACCTTTTTTCTTTCTATACTTATTATTTCTAAACTGTATTTTGTTTACTTAGGATGCATTTGTGAGACAATTAAATAACAATTAAACGTGGCATATATACCTAAACTGAAAGAAATCGGGAGCAAACCTTTCCTCAACGTTGTAGCTTTGCCCATAAGTGAGTGGCAAAAAATTACTTTAGGTGTTTTAGATCACCCAAAACTCTTAGAGCACACCAACTTAACATGAACTCACACATTTCACTCACTTGCAGATGAAATCGTTAAACTGATTGGACCAGATTTCGGGCTGGTGTAGAGTCGGCGGAGGGTTTCTGTATGAGAAGCAAAAGAAAAACATAAGAGGTTAATTCCTTGCAAGATGGACAATAGGGACAGCGGCTCAGATAGAAATGATAATATTTATGAGTGTATAAACAATTTTCCCCCAAAGTGTATCTACTAAAAAAAATGAGAATAGAGTCGAACACTCTGAAAAAGTCATTTTCACAATTTCTTAATATATATTTTTTTGCTTTCATTGCCTGCTTCAGTCCACTACTGCTCCCACGCTACCTGTGTCATGAACTAAGCTAAGCTCAAAGGTGAAACGCCCCAGGGAACCAACATAAAACCCATACGGTTGTGCCTTTTGTGCTCTGAGTTGCCACCTTTCACTCTGCTATTTCTCTACTGATCGAGTTTCTTTTGCTCCGCCCTCTGCTACTCACAGCCTAATGTCTATATCTGTATACGCAAATGCTTAAGCCCAGGTTTAAACACACTGATTAATGTTGGACGCCATGGTGGCAGTGGTCAGGACCTTGCCCTTGTGAACTGAAAGGTTCAAGTCCCGGCCCGGGCACCACTGAAGTTCCCTTGAGCAAGGCACCATCCCACTACGCTGCTCCCCGGGTGCTGTTGATAGCTGCCCACTGTGCCATGTGTGTACGTGTGATGGGTTAAATGCAGAGGTCACATTTCGTTGTGGTGCTTACCCACTGCCAAATACTGTTGCCTCATGAACTTGGTCCGCAGCAATGTTTAGGTAGGTGATACGTGTCAAAGTAACCTCCACATCAATGCCAAGACTCTAGATTTCCCAGCAGAACGTTGCCCAGAGCATCACACTGCCTTACACTGGCTTG
>JBBPDA010000009.1:900559-922499 GCA_037974385.1 Arnoldichthys spilopterus | reverse complement strand
CTATTTGCACATTTAGCTTAACTTACTGTGTAACTTTTTATTACTGTGTAACTTTTTATACTTTATTGTTAGGTTTAAAGTTTAGCCTCCTATTTATTATGTTTTCTTTTTTTTTTTTTACCTGCCTATCTATTTTTACTTCTACATTTCTGTTTAACCTATTATTTATATACATAAATGCACAGTCTCAGGAACGTTCAGGGTACATATCACTACATGTTGTACTTGTATAACTATGTACGTGACAAATGAACCACTTGACTCTAGTACTAGAGTCAGCAAAGTTTGTTGACTTCCCTATTCAAAAACACCAAGGCAGGTTTAGTGGCTGTATCTGAGGAACTACCAAACTATGCTGAACGCCAGCCATTCAGGGCCAGAGTTGGTGAACTGGCTTAGAAGCAGTGATTTTAGCCAAAGAGGGTCTTACTAAACATAGACTGAAAGGGTGCCCAAACTTGCCACACTTTCTTATTTTTCAGTTCAGGCATGGTGGTGCACTTGCACTCACAAGAAGAAGGTCCTGGGTTCAATCCCCGAGTCGGCCATGGGCACTTTCTGTGTGGGTTTTGCAAGTTCTCCTGTGTTCATGTGGGTTTCCTCCCACCGTCCACAGGCTGGAGTAGGCTGATTGGATGCTCTAAATTGCCCGTAGGTGTGAGTGTGTGTGTGAATGGCTGTCTGTCTATGTGTTTTCCTGGGATGTGTTGAGCCCCCTGTCCTGGGTGAACCCCACCTTGGGCTTGTAGTCAGCTGGCACTGGCTCCAGCTTCCCGTGACCCAAAATGGAAAAAGCGGTTTTGAAGGTGGATGAATGGATGTTCAGGTCAATCAGAAAATAATAACGGTGCTCTAAAGTCCCAGCCCAGGTAGTACCTGTAGTTCCCTTGACACCATCCTTTTACACTTCTCCCTATACAGCTATATAGGATCTCCTTCATTTACACTGTTAGACATTAATTTACACACATTTAATTCATTAAGAAGTCCGGATTAATAAGCAGCTTATTATGACCGCATCACCTGTTTGAAAGGTTACAGCTAATGAAGCGGTCAGTGTCTAATGGGCAAGAAAAATGAGACTGATAACGTTATGCAGTGACCCCTCCATCTCTGCATCTCCCTCTCTCTCTCTCTGCGTCTCTCTCTCTCTCTCCCTCTCGTGGGTGGAATGAAGGGGGTGCTCTTTTACACAGAATTTCCTGACAGCAGTGCACAGGGATTTTTTTCTTCCACGGAAATGATCTGCCGTGCAGACAGGAGGAAGAAGGGCTGGTTTAATTGGGCCTACATGCCATAAGGGCTCACACTTAATCATGGCTAAAGAAAGAAAAGGGGGAGGGCCGCGAGGAAACTGTGGTCGTTTGGGAAATAGTCTTAAATCAGTGAAGAATGTGGCTTGTTCCTAGCTTGACTTCACGACGCTTTCAAGTCGGGGCTAATTGCTGTGTGAATTTCGTGTGAAGATAATTGGTTCTCCCTCAGCTGTATGGTGAGCATCGGAGCCTTTTTGATGTAGCCTATCCACTAAAGCAGGGGAGCCTATCTGTGGCCCTGGAGGGCCAGGGTCCAGTACAGTCTGGCACGATTTCGCAGCTGTAACCGTGCAACTAAACTTGATATTTAACTCATGAGTCTAATTAAGTATGTTAGAGTAGTACAATCAGGAGGCTGTGCTGGACGCCATCTCTCCGGGACTAAAACTGGACATTTCACTCTGTCTTCTATGAAAACAGTCATTTGACAACATCCGTGTTAAAGTCAACATCAATCTGAAATTATAACACACTGTCCTTCTGTACTGTGTTTAGCCATATGTCAGTTTAAAATGTACTATAGGGATGATTACATAACCTTTACCATGATTTATGATGTCATATTATCACATAAAAAAAAACAAAATACCTTTATATGAATAAGTTTGGTGGACCCGGTTAAATGACATGTTTGGTTGATTTTCTAGGTGAAAATATAAGTGCCCATTCTCTAAAAAACTAAATGTACAAGGGCCATTGCACATTTAATATTTTACAGTTATCTAATATGTTAAAAGATGCAATTAAAAAAAAGAAGTGCATGCAGATGCATCTTATTTATGCTTTTCAAATTTATTTTTAGTCAGAAAATCATATATATATATATATATAAAAGAATAAAGCAAACTGTTTTCATTGACTCATTGTGCAAGTGACTATACAAACAAGTTCATTTACATGAGCTTGCTGTGATGTTTTATATGCATTTACAAATGTGTGTGTGTGTGTGTGTGTGTGTGTGTAGGATTAAGATTAAGATTAAGTGTGTCATTGTAAAATTTTACTCCCAAATTAAAAGTGAAAATGACTCTGTCATTGTGAACACACTCAATCACACAAAAAACTGCAATGAAATGTGACCTCTGCATTTAACCCATCACACGTGCGGAGAAGCGGGCAGCAATCAACAGCACCCGGGGAGCAGTGTAGTAGGACCTTGCTCAAGGGTACCTCAGTGGTACCCGTATGGGACTTGAACCTGCATCCTTCTGTTCACAAGAGCAAGGTCCTAACCACTAGGCCATCACTGCCCAAAAATGTTGCCGCATCCAATTCCACGTGCTAGCAAGGGTCCCCCCATTCACGACACCACCAATACTTGGAGGGTGAAACCTGGCATATGCTTTAAAGTGACACTGAACTTCCACCGAGTGTCAGCGGAGAGGCCAGCTTGCTTGGACAAGATCAGTAAACGCCAAAACTGTTTCATCAGCTAGCAGACGCACAAGTTTCCTTGCATTACACTGAAGTGGGAGACTGATGACCATCATTTTCTTCCCAGCTATGGTTGGCTGCTGCATCACTGTGGATCATGAGCTCCAAAGGATGGGGCCAGCACTTAAACTGAGGCTGGCCAAGCATTTAGGGCCAGTGTCCAGCACAGTTTGAGGATTTCCCTACTCATACACATCTGGTTCAACTACTGTTTTATTGCCAGGTTTGAGGAATGTGTTTGAGAGGGAAAACCCCTGGCTTAGACAGCTGCACCACTTGGGAACCATGTGCAAATATTAAGTATTTTATATTATTAATATGAAAACATGTTTTTGGGAAAATGACATTTAAAAAGCTTATAGACACACGACAAATCATGTGACAGTTTGGATTCAAATGCAGGTCCTTACCCCAAGTACACACCAGCATATTAGTGGTGAAACGAAGTGCAGTCTAACCCAATCTGTTTGGTCCACCAGAGCACAGGCGATTGTGTGTAAAAACTGGGGAATGAAAGCTGACTGATGAAGGAGGAAATGTTGGAACTGCTTGTGAACAAAAACTAGCCAATCCCAGTTCAGGACAGCGGGGCTTGTTAAAAATTAAAGTCACAGTGATGTATTTTATTATTGTGAACACACTCAAGCACCACAACGAAATGTGACCTCTGCGTTTAACCCATCACACGTGCACACGGTAAGCAGCGGGCAGCTATCAACAGTGCCCGGGGACCAGTGTAGCGCGACGGTACTTTGCTCAAGGGTACCTTAGTGGTGCCCGGGCCTGGTCTTGAACCTTCTGTTCTTAAGGGCAATGTCCTAATCACTAGGCCCATTGTTAGAATAAAGGCAGGAAAAGAACACCTCCTCCTCTGCATATTCAGCTCATGCTGCTAGCGTGGCTGAAGTATGTGGGTGTTTGGCCAGGGACTCTGCACTACAAGTGAGATGCGGAGGATCTACCCACTCGTTGTCTCATAGAGACGATAAGAAAAGCCCTTATAGGTTTTTTATTGAGATGAAACGCACGTTTGACGTAAGGCCCCATACATACCACCACACTTTCATTGCTCACTCTTATAACATCGACTGATTGTGACTATTTGTCATTGTGAACACACCCTATCACACCAAGTGCAACACAACAAAATGTGACCTTTGTATTTAACCCATACACATGTGAAGCAGTGGGCAGCTATCAACAGTGCCTAGGGAACAGTGTACCTCAATGATACCTGGGCCGGGACTTGAACCTGGGACCCTCTGATCACAAGGGCAAGTCCTTTACCACTAGGCTCTTTGAGGAAGTTCCTCTTTCTTCTTCCTGTTCTAAAAGTCACTTTAATATGTAGTCCTCAAAGAGAGGATGTGTCCAATATTAAACTGATAAGAACTGACAATGCACTTGAGCTTCTCGGCCTTGTGGCTAAGACCTACACCTAGTAACAAGGTGTTTAAATATCGAAAGCCAGGTCAAGTGAACGGAAATGCATGTGGAACATTCTTTTCAGGCATCAAGTTTTGACTTACTCTGTGTCTCCAATTGAGCACAATGCACTATATGCTGTTCCCACATAAACTACACTCTTTACAAGTGGGCAGTTGTGGCCTAGTTGTTAGGACAGTGCCCTTTGGACCCAAAGGTTGCAAGTTCAAGTCCTGGCCCAGGCACTACTGTGGTACCCTTGAGCAAGGTATCGTCCCGCTACAGTGCTCCACGTCTTGGAAGTCGCTGTGGATAAAAGCGTCAGCCAAATGAATAAATGTAAGTCCACACGCCCCTTTTCCATCAAGGTGAGGATCAAGTTCTTGAACTGGTTCTGTTTAGGATCTTTTGAGCCTTGAACCAGGAAAATGGGTATGTGATATGCCAATGAACCATGGTAGTTTCCTAAAGAACCATTCTTGTAATGAATTGTAATGAATCCAGCATCATTGCCACCCTCTTGGGGAAATGAAAATGAAATGATAAAGTAGGAAAAGCACTAAAATGTGCAGTACAGTGGGTCTGTATGACCAGGGATGGGAAACCCTGTTCTAGAATGTAGTCCCTAGTCACACTGTTGTACAATTCGCCTCCTTTTGCACTGTTATTAATTGCTCTCCCCATTCACTCTGTCACCCCCACTCATGTTGTTCTAGAATGTTCTCTACATTCATACGGACCTATGTTGTTTACCTCTAATCATTCTGTCTGTACAGGAGAACTTTAATGGATTGATGATGATTTAATGAGTATGGTCAGGTGGAGAGCAGGGGGAGGGAGTCAGACTTTCTCCAGGATTTGTGTTGGGAACAACTGGTACAATTGGCATTTCGGTGTACTAGGTGTATATGTGCGTGTGCCTTTGTGTAGGACACTGCTGTTCCTGGTCAGTGACTCATTATTTGCTTGAAGTGATGACCTCACTGGTGACCCATGACACCCCCTCCATCTCTCCATCCAAAAAGAAAGATGAGTCACTTCTCCCTGCCTCTCCATCACATCTCCCCTGTCTACCGGCTCCTGCCTCCACAGAGCATGTGATTCATCAGTCCTCTCCGTCAGAACACCGTTCAGTACACACTCTGGCAGCCTCCTGCTTCGCATAGCATGACCTGTCCAAACTGACGCAATAGGTCAGGCCTGCTTTGTGTCACATTTCTCTTACGTAATGCCTTTCTGAGTCTCGAGTCCTAGACTGACCTCGACTGATGAATACGAGGTGATAGACATGTCTCGGGCTGTCTGACGTTATTAGAAGAATAACTAATTCACTGTAGCTTCGCAGTTTGGTATGGCTTGGTAGAGTTGGTGTTGCAGGATCTTTTTGAGGTCCTCTGGTACAACACCAGTGGTTTGTGGAACTCACTTAGTTGTCTCAGATGGATGACCCCACAGGTACCTTGCCAGGGAATTGCCCCTCTGCCCCAGGTGGTAGTTGAATCCAGTGAGCACTGGAATGCAGACCTTCCTAACCTAACTCCAGCTGTGAGTTGTTGGCAGGGGACCATCACAGTTCATCAGCCAGAAATGTTGGATCCTCTATTGCTCCTTCATTTGGAAGTTGTTTTGTTATTTTGGTCTTTAAGGAGAATGAACATTAGGGGAACATTCTAGAATAGTGTGAATGAAGGAAAACATTCTAGAACAGGGTTAATAAAATTACAGTACCTGTATGAATGGGGAAAGAACATTCTAGAACACTGAATGGAGAGAGAACATTTTAGGACCATGTCAATAGGGGCAGTTCTAGAAAAGCATGAATGAAGAACGTTGTAGAACAGTGTACAATAGAGGACAGTTTGAATGAGGAGAGAAAATTCTGGAACTGTCTAAATGAGGGCATTGTTCTTGAATATGTGAATGCATAATAAACATTCTAGAACAATGTAAACAATTGATACCATTCCAGAACAGTATGAATGAGAGGAAATATTCTGGTTTAAATGAGAGATTGAAGAACCTCTTTGAATGAGGAAAGAACATTCTTGAACAGTGTGAATGGGGGAGAACAATGAAGGGCAATTGTGGAATGAGGAGAGAATATTCTGGAACTGTCTGAATATGAACACCAACTGTGTGAATGGTGAAAGAACATTCTAGAAAAATGTAAAGAACCAGACGCATTCTTGAACGGTGTGAATGAGGAGAAACGTTCTAAAGCAATGTAAAAGACTGATAACATTGTAAAACAGTATGAATGGGAGAAACAGTCTACAACAGTGTGGATGAGGGAAAATTTAGAACAGTGTGAGTGGTGCAAGAATATTCTAGAACAATGTAAAGAAGCAGAAGCATTCGTGTGGGCAGTGGTGGCCTAGTGAATTGGGGACCTGAAGGTTGCAGGTTCAAGTCCCGGCTCAGGCACTACTGAGGTACCCTTGAGCAAGGTACCATCCCACTACTCTGCTCCATGTCTTGGAAGTCGCTTTGGATAAAAGCGTCAGCCAAATGACTAAATATGAACAGTGTGAATGAGGAGAAACTTTCTCGAACAATATAAAAGATTGATAACATTGTAGAAAAGTGTTATGAATGAGGGGAAATTCTAAAACACTGTGAATGGGGAGAGAACATTCTAGAATATGGAAATTGAATATGAAATGGCAATACTTATATTCTTAAAAAGAACGCATGGATTTGGTTCCCAGTGGAAGACTACTCCCACAGAATAACAATTTTGGTTCCCTATAAAACCTTTCAGTGGATAATTCTTTAAAGAATAAGGCGATGTATGGGTGTGAAGAACCTTTACACAGAACAAACACATTGGTTCCCTACAAAATAAAGGTCCAAGAACTTTACATACAAGCTAAGAGCCATTTAGAACAGTGGCAACCAGTGCTGGTCCTGGAGATCTGCTTTCCTTTCCAACCAAAATCTGCAACACAGTCTTAGATGCATTATTTTAGGTAGCCATAAGGCAGCATCTTGGATGCAGATTGAAGCGCAACACTACAGGAAAGTAGACCTTCAGGAGGAGGGTTGGAACACCACTGATTTAGAGACAATGAAATTTAAGAGAGTACTTTGCTCAGCCATTGTCTTCCTCCTGCCACAGCAGCAGTCAAGATGGTGTTATAAGGAAGTTGAGTCTGATATCATCTTATACACTTCCACCACGCCGAACAGAGCTTTTATTGATCTCTGTCAGAAAGACTACAGACGCTCCGTAAAAGCAGTTCAGGAGCCGAGCCAAAGTGTGCATATGAATATCCTGAAGTGGCTACCATGCACAAGGCTTTTAAAGGCCTGTATTTTTCTTTCTTTGTGTACTGATGCAGGAGTAAACAGACTCTTTGAGAGAAAGATTACTGTGCCCTGGGAGAACGCTGGTGCCAGGGAGGTGGAGGGAGAAAGCTTTAATGAAAGTAAAGATGCTGATGTTTGCTACTTCATCTCCAAGACTGCACTCATCAAACTGATCCCACCCAATGCAGTCAGTGGGTTCACCTAACCATCCGTCAGATTATGTTTTGCAACAGGATGTCAAACTGCGGCAATTCCCTGCTGTAAAAAAAACAGTCCAGCTCATCACCTGCTCTACTTCAGAAGCCTATTGCGAATTTAATGATGTAAGCTAAAGCAGAGGAAACACCTACACTTGCTTGATTAGCAAGGGTTTGACAGCAGCAGTCAACGCATTACTGATCTTACCTGAGAAAAAATTGTACTGGACCTTATTTTACACCAGTGGAAAGTGCAACGCAGAATGGTTTTGCTAGGTTAAAACCAGTGCATTCTTCATTTTCACACCATTCACAGACATCTTTAAAATAACAACTGATTGTGTGTTTCCTGTTCATAGATGTGGTGCTTTTTAAATAAGGCAAGGCTGTGTACATTGTTGGTGCGTTGCTATTTAAAGGCAGCAAAATAAAAAATAAGAAATTTTTGTTTTTTACCATAAACGTGTCTAAAGTCTGTGGCTTATTATTCAACCATATATAAAAGGCTTGTTTTAGTATTGTGCAAGTCTAGAGACACTTTATGGGCAGAGGTAAACGCTCAAAGTGCACTAATGGCACTCGATTGGCTTATGTAGAACAGTGCTGCTCCCATGAATGATGTGCTCGCACATTTTCACTTTGTGTGAGAAGGTAAATTTCCTCAAAGAAATCTGATCTGGTTTGCCAGGTAAACAAGCCATTATAATAGCAATCCACCATCGCGCATGTGCCCCTGTCTTGGCTATAATGACTGTAGAATGCGACTTGCCATCCTCAGGATACACTTTCACACCTCCAGTTATCATCGGGATCTGGTCCATTTCCAATACAATGCCTCGTAATAGCGCTAAAGAAGGGGGCGTGTTTGTAGGCGGGCTTGTAGGGGGGGGGAATCATATGACATTCCTCGGGCAAGATCGAGAAAGTAGGGTTAAAGCTGAGGTGACGGGCCATTCTGATTGGTTGATTGCATGTTACACCTGAAACAGACCTCTGAATAATTAAGAGGGTTAGGACAAATGGTGCAAAGTCTGATTTTTCTGACATTCAAATAGCAAAATGGATATTACACAGATGTTAACTGCGAGTCAAAGTGTGTTCAGGATGTGTCCCAAAGAATAGTCTGATGTGCCACCTATAACTAATTATTATTTCTAGACCTAAAGGAATTGAATCGGGCACAGCAGACGCCCCCCAGACTTCAGCTTGATGAGCAGGCACACTAGTCCCATAATGAGTCTGTTTGAATGATGAGCAGAAAGCTTCCAAAGCAGCCTGTTCTCTGTTTATATGACAAACTGGCTCTATGAATAATTTACAAATGAATAAGTAGGAAAAGTGGGAAAACTTCTGATTTCTGTCTCAGCTGACTGACTCTGAAACTAGCATTTAGAACGTCAGTCATCCTTCCTATACAACTTCATGTCTTTGACAAAAGTGTCATCATTACTTTTGACTGAATATAATCATTTTCTGAAGAGAATCTGTTCTCAAATAGGGCCCATATCCCAATTTTTTACATATTTTCTTTTTGTGTGGATGTTTGTTATTGTGAACACACTCAATCACACAAAGTGCACCAGTGTGACCTCTGCATTTAACCCATGACACGTGCACATGTGGAGCAGCAGGCAGCTATCAATTAAGTTGATAACCTCAACCAAAACCTCAAAACAAAGTTGATAACCAAAACCTCAGTGGTACATGGGTTGAGACTTGAACCTGCAACCTTCTGGTCGTAAGGGCAAGGTCTTAACCATCAGCCCACCACTGCCCACTAAAACCTGTGTACATGGGTTGAGACTTGAACCTGCAACCTTCTAGTCATAAGGAGAAGGTCCTAACCACCAGGCCACCACTGCTCACAAAAACTTGTGTACATGGGTTGAGACTTGAACCAGCAACCTTCTGGTCATAAGGAGAAGGTCCTAACGACCAGGCCACCACTGCCCACAAAAAACCTGTTGTTTGAAGCACTATATTTAAAACCTACAATGTTTGCATCCCTAAAAAAAATATAAGGAAGATCGATTTTTCTATATGGGCCCCTTAAATGACCAATGTATATGCAAAATCAGTGAACATATGAAAATGACTGATGACAATTCACACTGCACAGTTTTCCACAAAAAAGAACACATTTTTTTTCTATAGAAATATTTATTGCAGAGGAGGTATTTTATGTACATGCTATCACAATATAACACCATATAAATCTACCAAATCTCCAGTAAGTGTATGCTATTAGTTTGTCAGAGCATTTATTATAACAACCACAAATTACAGTGGGTTAAGTACAGTTTTACTCACTATACAACTGGTAACAGTCCATAAAAGACCAAAGGTTATTCATTTTTTTGTTCTATCAAGGGCAGTGTAACATCAGTCCTACTAATTTCATCTTATCATGCAGAAGCCACGAGAGCGATAGTTAAGACATTACAGCATTAAGTGGTAGTAGTAGTAGTAGTAGTAGTAGTAGTGTTTCCCCAACAGGTGACAATGGTGAGTCACGAACGTAGGGGCTGAGTTAACGTAAAAGAAAAACAAAGTAACAGATTTCACCTCAGTGGGGAAAAAAATGAACAAAAGGAAGAAAAAAAAAAGGGAAAAGGGAAAACTAAGCATTGCAATAAGACGATGCAACCAGTGATGACAGGTCACACGACTGGAGTGCTCACATCGCACTGCACACGGTTCAAACTGAAGAGCTGTAGATTGAAGGTGGACAGACTTGGGTAAGCTAGGTAGATGCACTACGAAACGACGACCATTCCCAGAAACATTCTCTATGTGACGATGATGGCAAGATTTTCACACGTCCATCTAGCAATACACTAAGAACAGCTATACCACACTGACAGAGGTTCTGGGTCTGTTTATAGAATAATGGAATGGCGTAGTCGAATGGGGGCGGAGGGGCAGGCTGATGCTTTTTTCCCCCTTTTTCTTAACTCTGTAGGTGAGCCAGGGACACGTATAACCAAGATAATGCCCTTGGTTCATAAATATTGAGGGGATACAAAAGCCATTTCCATAAATCTGGGGAAAGAGAGAAGGAGAGACATCTTTTTTTTTTTTCAGGCTACACCTCAGCAGCCAATAAAGCACTAGCTCATACACATATACAGGCTGTTGCTACCTTTCACACATTTCAAACATGACCCCAGGGCTCACCGGGAGACGCGGCACAGAGAGATGGGAGTAGGATGCGCCAACGTATTCTTCTTTTATGGAGTGTCGGAGAAATATAGTGTCTAGGTGTTTTTCTTCTACCTCTTTGGTACATAAAAGGTATATACATGTGTCACTCATCAACAACAACAGCGAAAATTGAGAGGCCTTGTTCTCGTTGATTGACGCAATTCACGAGCAGTACAGGTAGGGTACGCATGTGTACGACACCATTCACATCAGTCTGAGGGACGTGCCATTTTGTCACCACCCCCAACATTCAGAACAAGCACTTCAAGTGACATTAATACTAGGCGTCCTACTGGAAAACAGTTCATGCCAATATACAACGAGAAATTGACAAAATGCCCCTGTGCTGAAAAAAAAAAAAAAAGAAAGCAAAAAAAAAAAAGCAGCATACCATGTAGCCAAATATTCCAACAGCATTTGAGACGCGATATGTTTTCACATTAATGATCAGGCATACAGTGTAATGTACTGGTTGAAAGATCAATGTGTTCCTCAAGACCTCGCTACAGGTTGTTTTCTGCTGGAGTGACAAAAAACTAAATGATGTTAGCAGTATAACTGGATATTTTTTTTGCTGTAAACAATACATAAACTGATAAATAGGCTTAATGACTCCTCCTGGCTTGCCCAAAATCAACAGGCCTCATTCATCATCAATTTTTTCTTAAAACCCATTTGCACAAGTTTACGCAGACGTTAACCAATATTTTTTTATACTGGGATTTGTTCTTAGGTAAGGACAGACTTTACTCACCCAAGAGCACACTTACACACATTTGAGGGCCAACATTTAAGTGCAGATATGTTTTTACAGAAAAAACTTGGTTATGAATCTGGTTTGCTTTTTTTTGTCATTTTGTAATTTTTATTTATTTTTGTTTTTTACAAAACTCAGGAAGCTATTGATAAATGAGGCCAACTGATCTCAATTAAAATGAATTGTGTGTGTGTGTGTGTGTGTGTGTGTGTGGGGGGGGGTATTTCCCGATATGTCCAAAACATAAATATATTTAAATATTACAAACAGTTAAAAAATACAGTCAGGTGCAAAAGTTTGAACACCTCTAGTAAAATGACGTACGTGGTTGAAGTTGGAATAAGTAAACACATCCTCTACGGAGAGCGCAACTCAAATCGGACATTTTTTCCCCGGCTTATTAATATAAATAATCAAATAATAAATGTGCCAAAACTTTTGCACAGTCCACATTTTATCCCCCTGAATATGTCAAATATAGCAGACGAACAATAACTGTGCAATCAAGCAGCAGCGTGTTCTATGAGTTCATTTTTTTCCCCCATCGGGGCGCTCAAACTTTTGCTAATGACTGCATCTTGGTTTGAATCCTATTTTTGCTCTGCACTCTCAGCCTGCAGGGGGGTGAGCACAGCATAGGGTGAATTCTGTGCTTTCCTCAATACAGCCTAGGACTGAACAAGACTCTTCAATTAGGCACATTCAGTAATACATACCAGCAAGGTCGGAAGCATCAAAAGGGTTTTTAGACGTATAGAATTATTTCAGTTTTAGTCTACATTATGTGGCAGATACTCAAAATATATATGTATTTATATATATATATATACGTATATGTATATGCACATGTACGATTGGTGTGAGAATGAGTAGATAAAAAAAAATAATTTGACTAACAAACGCAAATACAGCATGTCTTCCATATACATACCTCTTTTCGTCATCGAATATGCTAGTTGCTAAAGTGCTACAGGCTAATTTCCCCCACAAACCACCACAGGAATTTGGGCCTCACAACAGAACTGTAGAGAGGTTCTGTTTTGTGTTGGAGCTCTCTTGAGTGTTTCTCAGACGATACCTTCCTACGTCACCTCCATCTTTGGCAATTTCTTAACATCAGTTCCAGACCAGTGTTGACTTAAAACACCACAGATCATGCTAATCCTAGAACAATTCATGCATGCGCCATCTGAGTATTGTTAACATACATAGATCACTTCAAGCCCCTCCGGTTTCTGCAGGAACTTAGAATTATACAATCTTGCATTACTGACATAGTCACGGAGACCATGCTACCGATGCAGCTATGATGGAGTAATGAAAATTCACATGGTTAATTAATGGGGATACGAGTGATGAGTATAGGCAGGTTTTTTTCTTTTTCTACATTGCACATAAAGAGTTGCATAATCGTCAGACTACTGTTTGTATTTAAAGTTGTTGTTTGTTTTTTTTTGTAAGAATCTGGAATGCTTGATGATTTGTTGCATTTTTTTTCTTCTTTCTTTTTTTTTCTCCAAAAGCACAAAGGAAAAAATTTATTGGAAAGAAAGGCAGCTTGTGCGACGTGATTTTATTCCCCCAAGTCACCATAAATGATATCTAGAGTCTGTTTGCCAGGGTTTCATAAGATGACACAATGCACGTACAATGAGAACTACATTTTCATTTAGTGGTCCAGATAGGTCAAGTGTCATGCCTTTTTTGTTGACTGTTGTTCATCGAAGTCCCATGGGCAGACATCTGCCATTTTGGCACCACCGGCAGCTCCCCCTTTGGAATTTAGACCTTTTTGTCTTGCTATGGAGGCCCCAGTACTTCTGTTAACTTCTTTAGTTGGTGCTGTATCCTCAAAATCCCATGGACATACATCAGCTTGCTTGCTTTTCTCTATTGCAGCGTTTGGACTTTTTTGTTTTTCCATCGCTCCCGCTTCCTGACTACTGTCCACATCCCAGGGACAAACTTCAGCCAGTTTAGCTTGGCTAAGAGGTCTTTCTGTTTTACTCGACGCAGGCTTGTCCTTAGACTTTGTTTTGGATTTTTCGTCTTCTGTACCCTTTGTCTTCTCCTGGAACGTTCTCAGAGTTGTAGAACCCTTCTTTACTCCAGGGGTCTCTTTTGTTTTAGAAACCTGAGAGGGGCTGGGCATCTTGTCAGAGGTGGGGCTTATTGATTCATAATCCCATGGGCAAACGTCTTCCTTGGAAGGTATCTGCAAGGAGCTGACAGAAGGTTTGGTGGGCTCGGGGAGAACATCTTTGCCCTCTACAGGGGTACTTCCCTTGCCTTTCACTTCCGCCGTAGTGGTACCTGTCTTGCCTTTGACCTCCGCAGGCATGCTTTTGGGCCTGCTTTGGTCAGAGCAACGGGCAGAGTCTATTGATTTGGTCGGCAGCTCCTCAAAGTCCCATGGACAGACATCTGCTTTTTGAGCTTTGGTGCTGTCTCCAGATGCCGACATTTGGGACTTGGTTGGCTGACTGCTGGTGTTGGCCTTTGATCCATCTGTCTGACCCTGGCTTCCATTATTACCTTCCTCCCATGGACAAATATCTCCTTTGTCTATGGGCTTCTGGTTGGGCCTTTTGGTCTGGGAGGGTGACTGTTGTGTGCCTTTCTGTTTCTGTTTGGCTGCCTTGGTACTGCTCCCATGGATCGTTGTGGTCTCATCTGGAGCAATGGAAACATGCTTTTGGACTTTGTTCTCTGAGGGAGTGGGCAAATCTTCCACTTCCCAGGGGCATACTTCAGAAATATCAAAAGTGTCCTTGCCCTTCACTTGCTCCGAGCAGATGGATGGCTGGCTCCCACTAACCTGGTGCTTCATTATTCCAGCTTTGGCAGCTGTCTGCTTATACTCGACCGACTGACTGATGATCATCTTCATATAGCCCTCTTTTTCCTCAGACTCAACAGGGGTTTTAGCTTCTTTGTTCTTTTGTTGGACTTTCTTGTTGGGATCCTCCACACTCTGGGTCTTTCCAGTCAAGCCTAGCGTCTTCTCTTTGGCACTGGCAATGACGCTGAGGGACTTCTGCAACATAGACGTTCGTGGGTGAAGAGGTTTCTTGTCAGCTGTCAGATTGTGTGCACTGGCTGACTTGCACACCAAGGGAACCGACTCGGTCGACTCGCTGGTGGCATCTATCTTCTCGGATGACTTTTTCTTTACCAGCTTCTTCCCCATTAGAGTTTCCAGAAGTGATGCCTCTGTTGTGGACACTTCCATCTTGTCAGTTGCTGAGCTGCTAGAGTCTTCGCTCTGGTCTCGCACGTGGTCGTAGCTGCTGTGGGACTTCTTCAGGGAAAAGACCTTGCTCTTCAGGGACTCTTCCTTGGCAGGCTTTGCTGAATGGGATGGGTCAAAAGGATTCTTCCTCAGGGCACAGATGCTGTTGCGGTTGCTACCATGGTCGCCCAACTCTTTGTCTTCTCGACTGTGCTGGCGACCCATGGTTTCGGGGATCTCAGTGATACGTCTCATCAGGGAGCGTCCCAGGCCTTTCTTGGAGCTCCGTTTCTTCTGAAGGTGTGGATTGTTGGCCAACATCTTTTTCCTTTTATATATCTCCAGCTGGGAATAGAGCTTCTTTAGCTCCTCCTGTGGATAATGAGAAGAATGATAAAAAAAAGAAAGAGAAAAGGCCTTCATCAGCAACAGACGTCTTAGATGTAAGACTGTAGAAGCGTCGAAAATGGAGTTACAGAAAAGCAGACGTTCTATTGCACAGAAAACATGCAGTATTGCACGCAACTACAGACAGTGCCGCAAATGACGACTGAACATTATGACATGCTATTTGACAGTGACTAAAAACAGGACAGTCTGGGACAGTATCGAATATAGACATTTTGTGTGTTCTCTTGTTAGGTCTGAAACAGCCTCTGAAGAATTTGGTGTAATTTAGAAAATGTTCATCACTGACTATTCTCCAAAGCAGAGACCCCATCTACCCTTCTAACAAATTGTCCTTGACTCCTGTCAAGTCTTTGGTGAGAGACTTCTTCAGCTCTAACAAAGAAACAAAAACCTCTGCTCACGTTGGTACGTTTTTCCCAAAGACTGTCGCAAGACCTTACGCCACAGCCATTAATAGAACTGAGCTGGCCCATTTCGTCTGGTGTCTGCAATAAAAAACTGCCATGGCTCAGTATTTTTGTCAGTCATAGGACATAGAGATTATGAAAATGTGCATTTACAGATAATGGGAAAGGTAGAAAGAAAAAGCAGAATGGAAGAAGGGTTTACTGACCCGAATGTCCTCTGGGTCCAGACTGTGCTCACTCCACGCGGAGGTGATGCTGCTGTTCAGGTATGACCCAGAACGTCCCATGTCAAGCTCATCCTCATAGGCCTCGGTGGCAATGTCGTCTCTGAGGTGCGTCCCCGCAAACAGGAACTGAAGGACACAAATGAGAATTCGTGGAGCTCTAAATATTTGAACTTATCATTCATTTTAGTAAAAACCTTGTAATTCCACACACTGGCTACTTCAGAGAGGTCCACCTACCTTATCAGGATACTATACAGCCATACAGTTACAGACCTGTGTCATGCCTTTTTATGATACAACAGAAAAGCCGCTTTCGGTTCCCTAAAGAACTTTACAGTGCTTGGTTTTTTAGAAAGACATTTTTAAAGCAAATATTTGTCATTGTGAACACACCCCATAACAAAAAAATGTGACCTCTGGATTTACCCCATTTACACATGAAACAGCAGGTAGCTATCAACAGAAGCCAGGAACAATGGAAGACTCTCGACCATTTAATTGGTTGTGGTGCTAGAACTTCTCCTTGCTACGCTGTGAGATCATTAGCAAGAAAAGAAAGAAAATAAGGGAAATGAGAAATGTGAGATTCCACAGACTGATCATGACTCATATACACATATGACCATATGGTCAATTCTGTCTTAGTGAAAGTGACCATAACAAAGTGCCCCACTTCACCCAGGTGTACCTGGGCTGGGACTTGAACCAGGTGTACCTGGGCTGGGACTTGAACCAGGTGTACCTGGGCTGGGACTTGAAACAACAGTACCTGGGCTGGGACTTGAAACAACAGTACCTGGGCTGGGACTTGAACCAGGTGTACCTGGGCTGGGACTTGAAACAACAGTACCTGGGCTGGGATTTGAAACAACAGTACCTGGGCTGGGATTTGAAACAACAGTACCTGGGCTGGGACTTGAAACAGCTGTACCTGGGCTGGGACTTGAAACAACAGTACCTGGGCTGAGACTTGAAACAGATATACCTGGGCTGGGACTTGAAACAACAGTACCTGGGCTGGGACTTGAAACAGATGTACCTGGGCTGGGACTTGAAACTGCAACCCTCTGATCACATGGATATGTCCCTAACCACTAGGCTACCTAGTGGAAACATGCATGTACACAAAAAATACAACCTACATGATATTTGCTCCTCCTGCACTAACCTCATAGCCAGATGCTGGTGTTTAATCACTGAGTAGGGGTGTGAATATGATCATGGACATCCAACGAACCTCCAATCCAAACAGAACTACAGAGTGAAGTGTTTTGCTTAAGGGAGCAACAGCAATTGCCAAGATATTTTGGCCAATGAGACTCCACCTCCCTGCTTCACTAGATGACTAGATGCAAGAACAACACGTGATTTACCTTGGGGATGAGTAAAAGGCCTAGTGTGACCGTCACTGTAAGATGCGTGTGAGCGAAGAAGAGCACAAGCATCCAGTCAGGGTGCAGCTCCTGGGCAAGAGTGAATCTGCAAATAGATGGAGAGAAAGAAAAAACAGCACTGTTCATACCCCTGTATGCAAATACCCAACAAGTCTTAAGCAACACTTTATAAATACACGTCTCTACATTAAGCCACTGTAAATGACCTTGTTTACATCTCAGCAAATTCATTATTCAGAAATGTTGACAAATCGCTGGAATTGTACTTTATGTTTGCTAAATAAAATAATGATTCCAGCCTTAGGAAAACACCATTTGAGCCCCATTCTCATTCAGGGGCCTTGGTGGTATTCTTAGCAGGCTTTTAATCTGCATTCAGCCTGCTCTCTAACTGTGATCTGAATAATGTTATGCAGGGTCATTAATTGTTGCACTCATTCAGAGAAACCATTGAGTCTGAGCAATGCACCACACTAACGTTTAGCCATATCTTTATACGTACAGCATGGGCGTACACCTGCTTTAACAAACTAGAATAAAGCATCATGTGCAAGGTGCAATTGACATTTACAGGCGTGTCAAAATCCGTTTCACTATTTTGATACCAGAAAAAACAGATTTTGCCCAAGTCCAAGGTGCAAGGTGTGTTTTTTTAATCTTAACATCCAATAAACCAATCAGAATAGCATGTCACCTCACCTTTAAAAGTAAAGGCTACATGAGATATGGTGCATTGCTATTATAATGGATGTTTACCTAGCAAACCAGGTTGGTTTTCAGCGGAGGAAACGAACCTGCTCATGCACAAAGTGAAAATGCGTGAGCACATAATTCATGGGAGCAGCACTGTTCCACCTAAGCCTTTCAAGTGCTATAGTGCACTTTATGTGCGCCTGCACATAACTAAAAACACACTTTAAATATGCCACTCTATTTATATGTACTTTTGACCAAAAAATACTCATTTCACTGCCTTAAAATAGCAACGCACCAACAATGTGCCCAGCCTCGCCTCATTCAAAAAGCACAACTTTTACGAGCGGAAAACAAATGCAAAATCGTTTGCTATTTTGTAAACCTGCTCACATAGCATAACATTGAGAAATGTGTCAGGATTAAACTAGCAAACACACTTTGCGCCACACTAGTTTTTTGGAATATTTTAAAAATCATTTTGCATTGGTTATTTGCATTTGTTATTCTTGACCACATGGTCAACGAATGCCCTTAATATCAATGAATATCAGTTATTGAAACTTTTCAGAATTAAAAAAAAAACTTTTTCTGTAAATTAATTGAAGTCCTAAAGCCACCCAGAACATCAGTTTTCAGAAAAGCTCCAGGCCTTCTTGCCCCTGATTTTTAGCAGTTTTTCTCACCCCAATATAGTCATGCTGAATTCATCTCACTAGCTTGGTCTCCCCTATCAAATGATACCAGGCCGGTAGGATGAGGGCTAGCACATGTGAAACATTGCTGCACCTTTTCAGACTGCCACAGAGCTAAACACGGTTGGAGGAGAACACGAACTATCACTTACTTCAACAAACAGATGCCTGTATTGGATAGCATCACAGTGACTCTGGGGGAGAGGGAGGGCCATCCATTTATGCCCTTTTGGAATTCTTGGTGTTTCTGGCCACTCCGGTGCAGCAGATAAGATTTCCACTGTAATCCCCCCAGGTGACAGTCATGGGGAGTATGTGATTGGGCAGTGGTGGCTTAGTGGTTAGGACGCTGCCTTTGCAACCTGAAGGTCGCAGGTACGAATCCCGGCCCGTGCACCACTGAGGTTCCTTTGAGCAAGGTATTGTCCTACACTACACTGCTCCCCGGGCGCTGTTGGTAGCTGCCTGCTGCTCCATGTGTGATGGGTTAAATGCAGAGGTCACATTTCATTGTGGTGCTTGAGTGTGTTCACAATGACAAATAGCCACTTTAATTGATAAAATTCTGTTAGGTTTGTGGGTAGGCAACTGCCAAGGTTGTGTATGTCCAGAAATGTTGCCACTGCCTATAAACAGCCCTGCATGGCTGGCAGTGGCACCACCGTGGATCAAACTTGTGGTCTGATTACAGGGCCAGTACTGAGGCCATTGCACATCTCAGGAACAGGACCACACTTAACCTGTCCATGTAAAACTAGCCTATAAAGTTTCAGGCGTCATAGAAAGCTCCTAATTATTGCAGCACTGTCAGTCTTAAGTGTGACTCAGTGGCCACCTCCAGCCTCATGTGGTGTTCTGGGTGCAATAGGAGTGAATGATGTGGGTGCTGTGGTTAATGGATGATTAACAGCATCGAAAAGACGGCAAACCTCCCAAGCACTGCAGACAGAGACAGAAACAGGATATAGAGCGTATATGCTAAGCGCCTGTGAATTTATGGGCTTGGATATATTTCACTCCACCTGCAGTTCCCAAAGTTTATTTGGGTTGGTCCAACACACAGTTTGCTGTGAGAGCACGTGGGGTTGTCATGGCCAAAACCAGCCATATTCTTTATTGTCTCCAGGCTTACTACAGCTGGAAATATGTCTTAAAATGCTTGTGCTTTCCATAGCCTGTTTCCCACACTTAGACACCTAATAGAGAAAAGATCTGCTTTAGTTTTCCCTCCTGCTTCACCCTTCCTCTCGATTTTATATTAAAAAAAGAATTCCAACATTTTTTAAACTGTATAATTAAGTTGAGGAGAGTCGTTTGATGTGAAATGTGCTGTAAAACAGAAATGTGCAGAGTCAGATTTATTATAGGAAGCAGATTCTGAAGCACAGAATGCCTCAAAGCTCCTCTAAGAACGTTATGTAATACATGATATGGTTATGAATACACTGCCTTATTCCCAAGATATGGTTTCATGGTAGTTTTGAGATAAAGTTTTGGATTAAATATGTTTTTTATATATATATGAAGTGAAAGTGATTGTGTCATTGTGAACACACTCAAGCACCACAACATGTGACCTCTGCATTTAACCCATCACACGTGGAGCAGCAGGCAGCCATCAACAGTGCCCGGGGAGCAGTGTAGCCGGATGGTACCTTGCATGTTACAGTCACTCATATGCTTTGCAGTAGGTCTGCTTTGGATTAAGAAGTGAAGAAGCTCAGGTTTATTCACATTTTATTCACTTTCAAATAATTATTGTATTTTTTTAGTCCTGATTTGGTGGTGGTCAGGTTTAGGGAAATATTTTGCCAGGATTGGGTCGGTCTGGGTTTTGAAATCGGTGCTGTGGGTCAGATCCGCCTCAAGCGGTACATCCTAGTGCTATGCTTGAGCTTGGACTTCTGGCTTTAATGCCTACCAATGCGTTTCAGGCTGACGCTTATAGGAGACCTTGGATCTCCCTTGAACATCCCCTTCGCTATGAATACTAGATGAACTTGCCATATTCAATACGCTCTGTACAGTATGAGCAGACTATTTAGACGTGGTATGTGCAAGGCTGCTAGCTTTCTATTTCTGTCTTGACTCCAAGGCTGGGATACCATCATAATACCCAGAATGCCCAGAGGTAAGGCCGCTGTAGTGCATTAATTACATTTAATGATCAAGGGACACGCATGCTCTCCGCTAACTATCCCACGGTTTCGTTGCGGGCGGAAATTTCGGGATGGGTAATTATTGTGGATATAAGGCAGAGGAAAAGCGAGGAGCGAGCCAGAGGTTCAGTGAGAGACACGTGACCGAGCTTTGAAGTGTGCTTCTCTTTATCTTTTGTAAGAGTTCAAACTAAGTTCCTGTCTGAGTGAGCTGTTTTCTGACTGCAGCATCTCCCTGCAGACTCCACGACCCTGCCCAGCGAAACATGTGGCTTAAAAAAAACTGCTGTAACCAAAAATGTCTTACCCACATTACATTACACCATAGGAAGGTACAATTATGATGCCAGTGTATAAAAATTATTCAGCAGGGTATAGGCAAGGTACATGCCTAAACCTTTGTGCCTTTTTGGATTTTTCCCAATTTTCTGCCCAATGTAGTCATCTCCATCTCCAACTAGGACCCCCCCCCACCACAGTATAATACCACCAACAGTTGGAGGGTAATGGCTAGCACACGCTTCCTCATGTCAAGTCAAGTCAAGTTTATTTCTATAGCGGTGTTTACAACTGACATTGGGTCCGAGCCCCCAGTGACTCCCTAAGCTGTAGAAAAAGACCTTGGGAGGAACCAAGGTTTAGAAGGGGAAACCCATCCTCCTCTGGTCGACACCGGATAGCAATAACAAACAGGAGAAAAGAAAATAGAATAAATAAAATAAATATGTATTATAATAATAGTCTCAGTGTAAAGAGGCAGCAGCAGTTCCTTGTGTACAGGTGCCGTGATGACTTCAGTCATAGATCAGTTCTTTGGTGGACAGGGCTGTTCGTATGGGCTCCTCAGCAGGAGTGAGTGGGTTAAAAGCCGCAAAAACTTCAACCAGATATAGGGTGGGTCAGGCTGGTCCAGATAGGGCCTAGTGGTTAGGACACTGCCTTTGGGACCTGAAAGTCCCAGGTTTGAGTCCCGGCCTGGGCACTACTGAGGTACCTTTGAGCAAGGTACTGTCCCACTACACTGCTCCCCGGGCACTGTTGGTAGCTGCCCGCTGCTGCACGTGTGATGGGTTAAATGCA
>JBBPDA010000009.1:873594-893677 GCA_037974385.1 Arnoldichthys spilopterus | reverse complement strand
GGGACCTGAAGGTCGCAGGTTTGAGTCCCGGCCCGGGCACTACTGAGGTACCCTTGAGCAAGGTACCGTCCCACTACCCTGGGTGCTGTTGATAGCTGCCCGCTGCAGGTGTGATGGGTTAAATGCATTGCTCACATTTTGTTGTGGTGCTTGAGTGTGTTCACAATGACAAATAGTCACAAAAAAAAAAAAAAAAAAATTATCTAGTCAGCAGGATTTCGTATGAGCCCAGGTCTAGCAGAGCTATGTTGAATCAGCTTTCACCAGTGTTTTTTAAGTGTAACATTACTATTCGGTAAATCCTGGGGCTGTAAACACATTGATTTTATTAATAACAGAAAAAATATTGTGCCAAAAATGTACGCTGATTAATCACACTATGATGCTCCATGAACCCCAATTTTTTTTTTACGCATAGCACAATATGAACATAAATACATCCGCCCACAAAACGTCCCTTGGCCCCATGAACGGAACATTTACATCAAAAAAAAAAAAAAGGCCCAGATGGAAGTGTTGATACGATCACAGCTCTGTATAATGTCTCCAGCAAGGAATTTTCTTGCCACCGGAGTCGCTCAAGCCTGAAATATCTCGACGCACTTTGCAATAAGCTCAGAGATCAGAGCAAGTTTTGCTCCAGCGCTACTGTGCGCAACCAGTCTCATCGAGCCACACTTCGCATGTTCAAATGCAGACTATGTAAATCTACCTCTGAGAGATTAACCGACTCAGTAGCTCAGCAGGGCAGTCATGGCCTAACGGTTGCTTTCCACTCCCACATCCACACTCATGAAGAGCCCTTGGTCAAGGCATCAAACCCCCCTGCTCCACCCCTGTCTGAGAGTATGTGAGTGCCACAATCTGAATAAATAAGAAAACACACACAATTTGATTGCAGGTCATGGAAATGTTCTGGTTGACCAGGATAACCAGGGTCACAGGGGTGTTGGAGCCTATGCAACACAGGTCAAGAGGTGGAGAAACACCATGGAAAGTCCACCACAGGGCAGAAACACAGACAAACGCATTCACTCAAACACCTACAGGCAATACAGCATCATGCTGCACATCAATTGATTTCAATTAGATCATTTTGGCTTATTCCATCCATCCATCCATCCATCCATCCATCCATCTATTTTCTAAACCGCTTCTTCCGTTTCTGGGTCGTGGGGAAGCTGGAGCCAATCCCAGCTGACTGCGGGCCTAAGGCGGGGTTTACAGAAAGGCACCTGTGGCCTACCCGGGGATCGAACCCAGGACCTTCTCACTGTGAGGCGACAGCGCAAGCCACTGCACCACCGTGCTGCCCTTTTATCTTATTATTAACATGTAATTTTTATATTATTGGTCACAGATTGTGATCTTTAAACTGATCCAGGTGTTTCTGTGCCGTCTCAGCATCTTCACCACGTTCTTAGCACAGACTCGTAGTGATGCAGTTTTTCACTATCCAGTTTAATTAATTAGCTGTAACGAATGTCTCTCGCTGACCAAACCTCTGCTCGTGGCTCTTTACTTCCTGGTTGGTGAAAAGGCTTTGGTCTCGTCAGACTGGCAGAACACTCCCAGATCGAGCTAGCCGTCCTCATTAGCGCCCCCCCACTTTCTCTAAGTCACGTTGATAAAGTGACCTCAGCGCTGGCTTAATGAGCCTCCATCAAAAATTGATCTGGGCAATGTGTTAACTTTCACCTCCGCGGGGCCCGCCTCGCTCCTGTCGAGATTAGCCGTGTAGCCGTTCATCTCGGCTAGCTTAATTACAAATGTCATTAGCCCTTTTTGACACTTCCACCTGATGCATTCTCCTCCAGACAGCATCGCGCGGCGTGCTCGTCTCTCATCTTTACATACAGAGGGCGATGACCTCATTATCTCTTATTCATCGTTCTGCCCCCTCCCATACACACTTGCTCCCTCCATCTGCCGCTCTCACTTCTGCCTTTCTCTTCCATTTGTCTTCTGTCGATTCAGGCCGATTCATGCCTTACTGACATGTCAACAGGTGCATCACTTTTTTTGAGAGCTAAAGTAATTTATTTTAACAACATTTGAACATTCCAGCTATATTTTTATATATTTTTGAATGTGCCATGAATTAAACAGAAATATTTAACAGAAATATATAAAATACTTGGAATTAAGTCCTGTAACATTCCTGATCGTTAAAGTTTTTACTTTTCCTACTACATCCCTAATATATATCTATCTGTCTGTGTCTCTCTCTCTCGCTCTCTCTCTCTGTCTCTCTCTCTCTCTCTCTCTCTCTCTCTCTCTCTCTCTCTCTGTCTTCTGCTGTCTCTCTCTCTTTCTGTGTGTCTTTGTCTGTCTCTCTCTCTGTGTGTGGGTCTCTGTCTGTCTATCGTCTCTCTCTTTCTGTCTGTCTGTCTGTCTCTCTCTCTCTCTCTCTCTCTCTCTGTGTCTCTCTCTCTCTGTGTCTCTCTCTCTCTCTGTGTCTCTCTCTCTCTCTCTGTCTCTCTCTCTCTCTGTCTGTCTGTCTCTCTCTCTGTCTGTCTGTCTGTCTCTCTCTCTGTGTCTCTCTCTCTCTCTCTCTCTCTCTCTCTCTCTGTGTCTCTCTCTCTCTCTCTGTCTCTCTCTCTTTCTCTGTCTCTCTCTCTTTCTCTGTCTCTCTCTCTCTCTCTGTGTGTTGAGCTACTCTGTTAAAATACCAGCCTGACCCACCCTGATACCAGTATCTCTGGTTGAAATTTTTGCAGCTTTTAACCCACTCACTCGTACTGAAAAGAGCCCATATGATCAGCCCTATGCTCCACAGAACTGATTGAAAGTCATCATGGCACCTGTACACACGGAACAGCTTCTGCCTCTTTAAACTGAGATGATGATGATGACGATGATGACGGTGACTGTTATTCGGGGTTTAAATCATGAGTTTCATCACAATTAGATCTGATCCCATTATTTTAGCCAACAATCCGTTTCGTTTTTTCGATACTATGAAATTTGCAGCAATGCGATTCTGTTCGATGTCATGTGGTTGATTGGGTTTGATACCGGGCTCACACATGCACACAAATGACAACGTGAACAAGGTCTAACGCAGCAGAAGCAGCTTCTCAGTACAAAACACTGCTCACAGTAAAAGCAGTTTTTTACAGGCTACATCTATGCAACGGCCCGAGGTGCCATTTCGGTTGACGCATTGATACAGATCCATTCAATTTCACACCCCTGATTATGATATGTATTTTTTTTCTTTTGTTTGTAATCGCTATCCGGTGTCAATCACAGGAGGATGGTTTCTTCCTCCAGCTTAGGGAGTTTTTTTCTTGCCTCTGTCGCCTTGTTGGCTTGCTAATTAGGGACTCGGACTCTGTAAATCTGCTATGTGACAATGTCAGCTGTGAGAAGTGCTATAGAAATAAACTTGACTTTACTCATTTTTCAGCACATGTATTGAACTGAAATTGATTGATTTAAGTGGTTGTGATGGGAACCGGGGGTCATAATGTCTACAACACAAATATTAACTTTATTACATAATTATCTTTTTCACCATCCAAAATCACTTATGGACCTATATGCATGTTCTCAGTGCTTGATGAGGATAAAAATAAATAAATGAATAAATAAATAAAAACCAGACTATTTACAAGACCCTGTGTTTACCTCTCCACCACTCCAGACGTCTGGTTCCTATACCCAACACTGTGAACAACCGACTGTGTCTGTATAATACAGGATTCTCCATCAAACCTCTGAATGACTTCATCTACATCTTTGTGAATGTCCTAGTTTGCACCTGTGGAAAGTGTGACGCATAGTGTTCTTGCTAGTTTTATTCCGGTGCATTCCTGTATTTCATGCCATGCATGCACATTTTGGGGGGGGGGGGAATTCTATGTGCATTTCCTGCTGGTAGAAGTGGTGCTTTTTTAAATGATGCGAGTCAGGGGGCATTGTTGGCACATTGCTATTTTAAGGCAGTGAAATGACATTGTGCTTTTGACCAAAAACCTCATTTAAAGTCAGTGGCAGATTATTAAACCATATTTAAGCGGCAGGTTTTTTGGAACGTATGGGTGCACGATGCTCATTACAGACACAGACCCATGCTAGAAGTGCACTAATGGCACTGGAAAGGCTTAGCTGGAACAGTTCTGCTCGTGTTAATGATTTTCACTTTGCGCAACAGCCGTTCCTTTTCTCACCGAAAGCCGATATGGTTTGTTAGATAAACATATCATTATAACAGCAACGCACCACAGCTCATGCGCCCCTTACTTTTAAATGTGGGGTAACATGCCATTGGGTTATTGCTTGTTATGCCTTCTGAATAATTAGGAGAGTTTGAACAATTTTTGCACCATGGGCTTGTGCGAAGCCTAATTTTTCCCAACATCAACATCGCAAAATCAATATGGACACATCTATAAATGTTAGGTGCACCTTGCATGGAATTCCCCAAGCTCAGAGAAGCCCGTTATTGCCTGTCCAGCACTATAAATAAGACATTTTTAAGTGAAAGTAACTATTTGTCATTGTGAACACACCTAAGCACCACAACGAGATGTGGCCTCGGCTTTTTATCCCATCAAACATTCACACGTGGAGCAGTGGGCAGCTATACACAGCGCCCAGGGAGCAGTGTAGTAGGACGGTACCTTGCTCAGGGGGACCTCAGTGGTGCCCAGGCTGGGACTTGAACCTGTGACCTTCAGGTCCCAAGGGCAATGTCCTAACCAGTAGGCCTCCACTGCCCACAATTGTAATTACTAGCCTAGTTGAATTCCATCAATCAAATCAGATGCTGCTGATCTGAACAACTTCAGAAGTCAGTGTGATGACTGGAGTGAACTGAGGGGTCAGGAAAGAAACCGGTCAGGATTTATTCTGCTATTCGTTTTTGTAAAACACTTACTGCCAAATTAAGCTGTTCACCCATCTTCTTGCCTGCCCAAGACTGTACTCGTACTACACACCAGCAAAGATAATGTTAACTATCCCCATAAGTGTCATCTTTCTGTCTCTCCATTTCCCTCGCAGACTCTGCTTTCTCCTCCATATCTAGAGCACTCTTCCTGGTCTCGAGGCCTGGCTCCAGGCTTTGGGCTCCAGGTCCCAGCGGACAAGTCGCTCTCCATTTGTCTTCTGCCTCTGCTGTCTCAACCATTCGATAAAATGTAATAAATTGTGGCCGTTTTGGCCTAAGTGCCTTCTGTTATTTGTTTTTTTCTCTCCTACGGCTTCAGCAGGGGCTCTCTCTGCATGGCCTAACAAGGTCATGAATCTTCTTCTTTTTTTTTTTAAGTATTCTTTGCTCAAAGTAGCCAGAGAACACGCAGTGCCAACACATTTTATAGGCCACAGACATTAAATGGAAATTAGGGCTAATATAAACTTTAACTGCATGTAAAAAGGAGACCGCAGCTACTCATCAGGGGGAAACCTTTCTTAATAAAGTGTTCCAGGACTGAACGCAAGGAGAAACAAAGGGTGAAGCCATTACCACAGTGATCAAAAGTTCATTAAGTGGCCATTGAGACAACGCGAAACCTGCTTTACAGTGTATAAATGATTCTAAATGCGAAGTCTGTAATGGCGTGCTATGAAAATTAGCATCGCATTTGTGCAACCAGACATGAATGCTCTCATAATAAGGGCCACCAGTACTGCATGATTAGGAAAGAGTGGCTCAACCAAATATGCCAACATGGTCAACAATGACTGCTACTAAACAGCAGGTAGGAAGGTTCCATTCCAACATCTGCATGATACTATGGGCATAATATACCTCACATTACCCCACATTGCTCCTGGGAGTACTTACGTAGTGAATGTGACAATGTGTCATTATGAACACACTCAATCTCTCAAAGTGCACTACAACAAAATGTAGTGAGCTGGTACCTTGGTCAAGAATACCTCAATGGTGCACGGCCTGGGCCTTGAACCTGCAAACTTCAGTTCACAAGGGCATTGTCCTAACCTCTAGGCCTCCACTGCCCACACTTGTGTACTTCTGTAGAGTGCATTGAATGGACAGACCGTGGTCTACTTTTCTCCTTCTTAACCAGGTCGCTTCTCACACTCAGGTTAAATCTCAGATTCAAACTATGTTTGTTGTTCCTCACACAAGGTTAAACATGGGGAAGGAGCATTTCACGTTACCGCCCCAAAACTTTGGAACAGTCCACCATGCTGTCTACATCAGCCTGACTCTTTAAAAAAAAAAAAAAAAAAAAAAGATTAGCCAGGCTTTTCAGTTAATGTTTTATTAATATTTTAACTTTATTTTAATTATCTGTCTTTTTATTTTTATTGAGCATCTTAATGTTTATTCATTGTCTTGTTCCTTTATTTTGCTGTACAGTACTTCACTACATCTCTCTGAAAAAATTATATATATAAGCTTTGCTTTTTATTTTAATTTTCCAATTTTATCATCATATAATGCATTTATTAAATAATTTCACTACATTTTTAAAAATTATTTCCTATAAAGCCATTTTTGTTCTTTCCTTGCTTTTAAATCTCTTATTTAAAAAGTTTTCAAGTTTTGTTTTTAAATTCTCTTTTAGAAATAACTATATATTTACATATTATTCATATGTTCAAATGTATGAAAGTTATATATATAGAAGTTTATTAGTATTTTACTGTAATGGGTCTTCGGTTTTCGAGCTATGGTTTGGTTTGTAGCACAGTTCATCTTCTAAAGTGTGTTACAAACTCTTTAAACATTTTTTTAAATCATCAGTGGGAGCTGAAAAGCCAGTCATATGCATTGCATCAACAATGTTTCTTGCATTATCAAAAGAATGAGATTCCAGTGGCTCAAGCGTGACTCATATGCATTTTTAAAGTGATCCGAGTCTACAGGCTCAATCTACAATCACTGAACATGGAGCAGCAAGCACTATTTAAAAAAAATCTGTGGTTCAGATCATATGCACCATGAGAATGATTCAGAAATGTCATAAATCCACAAGCGTCAGTTTGCTCTGAAAAGTGCTTGGGACCATCATTGTTATTGCCTGCTGAAAGCTGGAAGCTTACCAATCTTTCCAAAAGTGGTGGGGACAAAATGGGCCAAGACCCCCCCCATATGGTTAAATCACAAGTGGATATTAATTTATATTAACAATTAGAAAATAGCATTTCTAGCACTTTCAATCGGAGGCAGGATCAGACTGGATCAGACTGGTCTTTCATTGCTCTGAGGAGAAGTCTTTGGCCCCTGTCCTGCACTGGCACAGCCGAATGTCTGGAGGTTAATAATCAACTTCTAATCAACTTCTTTAGTGCTTTTACACATATCCTCACATTCAGCCTACAGCACCATCCATTCACCATGAAGTTATGAGGAGGGTTTCGGCCCTGATTTTTGAATGAGTTGCAAGACAGGGCAGCCTTAAAGGCACAGTAACAACGGCAGCCTGGTTAAGCCTAAGGGATAAAGTTGGAAAATGTAAAATAAATAACTTTGACGCTTTTGGTATATAAAACTACATAATGTCATGCGGACGTCTGGAAAAAATGGAATACAGCAGAATATGGGACCTTTAATCTCCAAGTAGGGCTAATATATCATGATTGTATTGCATTTCTATTTGTCCATCTGTACCAAAAAGTCTGTTTTTTGTAAAATTGGTTTGTGACTGTTGTGAAAAGAACCATGCAAATGTCCAAGCCCCCAGTTAGCAAGCTGGCGATGACATTAAGCATTATAATTTGCATAAAGCGAACCTGCGAATATTTATTCTCACTTCCTGACAGCAACATCTGCATTTCTGGCAAAAAAAAAAAAAAATACCCCTTAAATCTGCAGCAGGATCAGATTGCTCTTTGATGGCCCCGCAGAGAAGCCTTTGACCTTTGTCCATCAAGTATACTAGCATGGCTAACAATGACTGGAAGCTTGCAGCAATCGATTAGCATGATGTCCATATTGTTGGCCATTTGTTTTCATTCGCTGTTGGCAGCATTAGCATTTCTGGCAAAACTATCCCTTTAATCTGAAGTGGGATGAGCTTGCCTTTTGATGGCACAGAGGCCAATCCTTTGGCCCCTATCCTGCACCGACCAGGCTGACATTTCCTTCCCCTTCCCCAGCGAGCGGTCTGCGGGGTTGTTCTGACAGATCGCTCTGAAATGGCAGAGCCCACCGCGGACAGCGTCTCATCGGCAGCCATATTAGGAAAGTGCACGTTCTGACATTTAATAACATGGCCAGCCGTGAAATGCCTGTGAGTCACCTGGTGCATGCGGGGGTGGTTGAGCGTGTGTTCCTACGCATGTACATGTCAGCGTGTGTGTGCGGGTGTGTGTTTGTGTGTGTGTGTGTGTGTGTGTGTGTGTAGGTGTGCATCTACCTCTTGGTCTCCTGCAGGCATTGATCAAAAATCCTTGGAGACAAAATGTCTCTTTCAAAGCACTAATGCGATCTCTAAGCAAAAGGCTGCTGATAATATAGCTCTACTCTAAAGGCGCCATTGCATTGCGAGAGTTCTACTGCAATTACATCCATGATTCACAATCAAGCTATGCTAGTCAATGCTAGCCTGGTATTTAGGCCGGCTGACTCGACGGTTAAGAAAATCAGGAGTGTGAGGAGGCCCCGCTCTAATTTGCTACTTCCAGGCGACTTCAGGGTCAGCGAGAACATGCTGTTGCTGTTGTAAAGAAAACCTTCTATCCCTGAACTGACGACTTAAAGGGAAATGAGAAAACATTCTTAAAGGGCCTGTACCCTGTTAAATGTAGCCATGGTTAAAAAATGCATTCACTCCCTGGTCAACACATTCCATATATGGAAACCAAACTGCAAAAACAGCCAGTGTTAAACTAAGTGTTTTTGTGAGGTCACAAAAAACTATCAGCAGCTCCTGGGGAGCAGCGTAGCTGGATGGAACCTTGCTTAAGGGTGCCTCAGTAGTACATGGCTCCTAACTACTAGACCACTACTGCCCCAGGGTGGTAACATGTCTATCAGGCCTTCCTTCGTATCGTAAGAAATAAGCGTCATCGTCATGCTCACCACCAACTAATCCCAAATCACTGAAAAGGTCACTTATAACAGGTGGTTTTGAAAAAAAAAAAAAAAAAAAAAAAAAAAAAATCATCTGAGTGATTATGTTGATGAACTGATGAATCACTCCAATATTATTCTCCATCACAGAAAAAGAAAAAACACAACAGCAGTAGTCCCCACGTAAGGTCAGGGTGTCCTTCCATCCTTGCATCCATCTCCTCATTAGTGGAAAATGAAAAATGTGTGTGTGTGTGTGTGTGTGTGTGTGTGTACGTACCTGTACAGCTTGAGCGTGATCGTTCCATAGACTGTGGCAAATCCGAGCATGCGCACCCATCTCAGCAGGATGCAGCGGAACACGCTGGGCTGGAAGTACAGAACCATCACCTGTGAAAAACACAAGAGCATTTATATGTACATGCATTTCCATAATTGCAGAAGCTTCTGCAATTTACTGGTCGGAGAAAGAGGCTTTTCACGGCAGACCCCTGTCGTTTTGTCCCCCCAGCTGCTGTCCATGTTAAAAAAAAAAAGGAATAAAAATATCAAATTATTTCCTTTTCCTTTTTTTTCCAAGTTTAACAGCTATTTTCAGAAACAGTAAGAAGTGTGTGTGTGTGTGTGTGTAATGATTTAGGCTGGTTGGAAGCAGATGCAAGTGTACTGCGTTTTCTAAAGATTTATTTAAATGGACAAACTTACACAAAAAAGGACGAAGAAAATAACAAAACATGGCTGGAACTCACAGATACGAACAACAGGAAAACTACAGGAACACAACCGAGGGAAATCAAACAGGGGAGATACAACAGAGAACTCACAAGGACTAAACCAAACACAAGAGACTATATAGACAGACAAGATGAGGAACACCTGACCAGGGAGGAGACAGTAAACAAGGATCAGGTGCAATGGGTGGAGACATAGGCGGGGCTAAGACAAACAAAAACACCAGAAATGTAGACAAGGAACGTGGCACGATGAGACGAGACGTGACAGTGTTTTGTGCTGTGTTTGAATTATGAGCTGATCTATAGCTGGTGTATACTTTGGGGGTCAAAAGCAGAAAGACTCCTCATGCATCTGTCTAGTTAAGGTCAATTTAATCCTTAATTTACTTAACAACTAGTTTTATAACTAATAAATGGCTGTCAGATGCCATTACTTTTGCACAGGCCAAACATTTTCTTTTTTAAACCTAGAAAATCGACAAAACAGGTCATTTGACCACACTTTTACACAGGACTGTATATTTTTATAGACACTATACATTGTTATTGTAAATAAGCCTTTATTTCCTCTGTAATGTATCTTTGTATCCTACATTACATAACCATCCATCCATCCATCCATCCATTTTCCAACCACTTCTTTCGTTTCCGGGTCACGGGGACAGGAGGCCAACCCATCACAGGGCAACACACAGACAGACAACCATTCATACACACACTCACACCTATGAGCAATTTTCCAATCCAATCAACCTACTGCAGCCTTTTGGACAGTGGGAGGAAACCGGAGAACCCGGAGGAAACCCACGTGAACACGGGGAGAGCTTGCAAACTCCACACTGAAGGCCAACCCGGGGATCAAACCCAGGACCTTCTCACTGTGAGGCAACAGTGCTAACCACTGCACCACCGTGCCGCCCCATTACATAATCTTATGCCCTACTACCATTATCACCAACTAGCAACCTACGTAATGGAACATCTCTGCTAATACATGTAAAGTAATGAACCCTGTACATACTGTGATTAATATAGGAAGCGACGGAAATTTTTCACTCTTCACTGTCTCTTTCATGCACGTGTTCCCAAAAAGCATTGAGACGTTGGGAGAACGAGCCGTGAGAGCGGTGCCATAGCCCACTCCAGAGGCCAGGTCTTATAATATGGACACTGCCACACCCTTAGTAGCTGGCATTCCATTTATCCATCCATCCATCCATCCAGCCATCCATTCATCCATCCACCAGTAGCTTAATCCATGCATTCTTTGGTCATCTGCATCCATCCATCCAACCAGCCGTCCATCCGTCCATCCGACAGACCTTCCGTCCATCCATCCAATAATAAAAATATGAGATTATTTAATTTTTTTTCAAGTTCAACAACTATTTTCAGAAACCAAGCAATAGCCAAGCCTCACCTTGGGTGAACAACCTTCATAATCAAAGTGCTAGAGCCCAGCTAGCTTAGTCAGTAGAGCAGTAGACTCTTAATCTCAGGGTCATGGGTTCGAGCCCCACGCTGGGCGACAGTTTATAGCAGGCAGTGGTTAGGACATTGCCCCTGGGACCTGAAGGTCAGAGGTTCAAGTCCCAACTCTGGCACTACTGAGGTACCATTTGGGGGTGAAATATGCCAAGACAAAAGTAATGCACCCCAGTGTCTCCAGCATAAATTATGTCTATGGTTAAACCACAAGTACATATTAATTTATATTCACAATTAGCATTTCTAGCACCTTGAATCTTGAAATCGTCCCGCTACACTGCTCCCCGGGTGCTGTTGATAGCTGCATGCTGCTCCACGTGTGCACGTGTGATGGGTTAAATGCAGACGACACATTTCATTGTGGTGCTTGAGTGTGTTCACAATGACAAATGGTCACCTTCACTTCCATCCATCCATCCATCCTTCCAACCATCCATCCATCCATCCAACCATCCTTTTCTTGCATCCACCCATCTCCTTCACCCAGGGTAAATCTTATGTGGCTAATATGTTCCTACCCAGACTCTGGGCTAATATGGTACAACCCAAACTCATTTCAGTAGACTCAGTGGAATCAGCGAGCAGTGAACCATTCCATCACAGCATGGCTCGAAATGCTCTGCCTATTCTGGCCAAGCAGATAGACTCGAGCTGCTGGGCCTGAACCCTGATTGAAATACAAATTCACAGCTGTGGCCCCCCCACAGCCACCTCTTCACCGTATTTGGCTTGGGAACTTAATACCCTCCTCCACTCTATGCTTCCCCTATGCACAGTCAAGAGAGTTCATCTCTGGCTGCAAGTTTACTGACTGCAGTGTGGTTCCACTTCAGGAAGGAGTTACGTTCGATCAGTTATGGAAAAATTATGCATATCTGTACTTATTAACTGCTCCAGCACGGGCCATGTCATACGCATGCTGAGGGACACAGATGGCAGGGGCTGAGACACATTGTGAAGAATTATGCACACCACTTTGGGAAGAAACTACTGTGCAGTTCTAGGAGCAAACTTTATTGGGTATATAACTCTTTACACTACCTGTGGAAACCTGAAAATGGTCCTTCACATTTGTATGTAATTTACAAACATGGTTCTCCCACTGAAAAGTTCTTAACTTGCGTAAAAAAAAATATGTTTGCTGACCATTGCTTCATTTTCTAAGAAACCAGATGTGGTTCCACCATGGCATCGATCCAAAGACCCCTTCTGGCACCTTTATTTGACTTTGAAACTTTAAACGTTTGTCTGAGGTCGAGATGCAGCAGGGCTAGTGGGGTGCAGTGAGGCAGCCAGCTCTTAATGAGTAGAGGGAGCAGGCCTCCAGCACATCTCCCTGCTTCATCCAACACTGCTCCAGCACACCCCACTACCTTCTTCTCACACTCCACCCTTACACTGCACTAAAATCTCTGCTGCTAAATCAGCTCTCAGTGAGAACTGTAAAAGACAGCTCTGACACTGTGGGAGCTAGGCCTGGATGATTTCTGTAAGAATTAATTCCAGGGATGCATGAACAAAGCAATTTTTGCTTCAAACATGCAAACAGTAAATGGTGTATTTATTACTTTGACATTGGCCAAGCTACAGTGGTGCTTGAAAGTTTTTGAACCCTTTTCTATATTTTTACACAAACAGGACATAAATCATCACCTGATTTTCAAACAAATCCTCAAAGTAGATAAAGACAACTATAAAGACCAGCTAAACAAATGAAACGAAAATTATTTTATATTTGGTCATGTATGTCATGCATGGCTTTAAAAGTTGGAGAAAGAAAAACACTGTATACATTCCAGCATACAAACCTTATCCCAACTATGAAACATGGCGGTGGGAGTGCTCTGGTTTGGGCCCGTTTGCCGCATCTGTGCCTGGAAGACTTGCCATCATTGATGGAACAATGAATTCTGAACTATAGCAGAGAATTCTAAAAGAAAATGTCGAATCACCTGTTCATTAACTGTATCTCAGAGGACAGTGGGTGATGCAGCAAGACAATGATCCTAAACACACAAGTCGTTCTACCAAAGAACGGTTAAAGAAGAATAAAGTGATTGTTCTGGAAGGGCCAAGTCAAAATCTTGACCTTAATCCAAATGAAATGTGGAAAGACCTAAAGCGAGTGGTTCATGTAATAATCCCATAAATGTCCAGGGTGTTCTGTATGGAGGAATGGGCTAAAATTAGACCTTAGCCTTGCTTTTTGGATTTTGTGATTGTTGCATTGCCCTGAACATACCAATCCCATCTGCTTTGTTTTTCACTATTGCCAGGGCCTCACTGTGGTTTTGACTTTTCTACATTGTTTCTGTTTGCCCCGCTTGACCTTATTCTTGACCACAACAAAATGTGACCTCTGCATTTAACCCATCACCCGTGCACACATGGAGCAGCAAGCAGCTAGCAGCCGTGACAGGGGCGCAGTGTAGTATCTTGCTCAAGGGTCCATCAGTGGTACCTGGGCCGGGACCTAAACCTGTGACCTTTAATCCCCTGGTACTAACCACTAGGTCACCGCTGCCCACCACTTGCGTTCAAGACTGTCAATAATAACCACAGATGTTTAGTTGCAGTTATTGCTGCACAAGGGGGTCACACCGAAAGCAGAGAGCATGGTTCACTTATATAAATAAATACATGAGCAAACAATTTTTGTCTCATTTGTTTAATTAAGTTTCCATCATCTGATTTCAGGACTTTGATGTTTTAGGTCACATTTATAAAAAATACAGAACATTCTAAAGGGTTCACATACTTTCAAGCACCAGTGTATATTGCAATTTAATGGGAATAATGTGAGCCACTCAAGTCGACTCATATGTAAATGCATTTTCAGATTGATGTTAAATAAATATTACATTATTACTAGTATCTCTGGGTCAGAATTAGCTGAAAGGAATCATCTAAACTCCTCTCGAGCTTATGGTTGGTTGGCATTTCTGGCACTTCATGCCTCATTCGTAGTGGCGTTCGTTGAAAAGCAATTACGCCTTTTAATTAATACATTTGAGTGCAAAAAAAATCAGTTAAGCATGGTGTAACCTTCTTCAGGACTCCTAACCCCAACTTGTGCACAACCGCATATGTGTGTGTTGGATTTGAGCGCAGGTGCACGAAGGTGAGGGCAAAGACATGTGATGCATTACAGCACTGGGGCTGCGTCCAAAACATGAAAGACAAAAAAAAAAAGAAGAAAAAAAAAAGAACAAACATCTGAGGCCGTGCAATTATCAGTGTGCGGCAGATGCGGTGCGAGGGGCCCCTGTGGGATTGTTAATGTTAATCCGATTAGCGGAGGCATTAATAGTTTTCCCATGGCAGCGGAAAAGATGCAGGCATGTGGAGATTTTTGGCTGGCTGCGTGCGAGGCAGCGGAGGGACGCGGCAGAGCCCAGAGGAGGCAGTGGGACCGTTGGCCGCTGCACAGAGCCATGAGGCGCGCGAGGAAAATCTCTCTGCAAGTGCAAGCGGAGCAGAACGCCCAGCAGCTTAGGCGGTCTGAGTGTACAGAGGAGCTGAAGGATACAAAGACAGCTCAGAGTTTAAAGACTAAGAAAAAGCGCTGAACATAAGAAAGCAGCAGGATACAAGGATCAATATTCAGCCTATACATACTGTACAGATACAGTGCAATGTGGGCAGTGGTGGCCTGGTGGTTAGGACGCTGCCTTTGGGACCTGAAGGTCGCAGGTTCGAGTCCAGTCCCGGGCACCACTGAGGTTCCCTTGAGCAAGGTACTGTCCTGCTACACTGCTCCCAGGGCGCTGTTGGTAGCTGCCCACTGCTCCACATGTGCATGTGTGATGGGTTAAATGTTGAGGTCACATGCTTCTTGACATGCTTGAGTGTGTTCACAATGACAGTCACTTTCACTTCAATGCATAAGTCCTAAAAGTAGATAAGGAAAAAGTAGTGCAACAAATGACACAAAATGATTATATTTAGTCATGTATTTAATGGACGTCTAGACTGAACAAGACGTATGGAGCTATACCTCGGATATAGCACTCAGTATGATTTTTGCAAAGAATAATACTTGAATTTTTTATAATATTGAATAAGGGATGCAGCCAATGATTATTTTCATATTCAAATATTAGATTAGTTGACTATTTAAACCATTCACTCACATTTCTGTGATTTTTCTATTATTGTGCAATACAGTCATATCGCCACCTACATTTCCTGTAGTGTATTGCAATCTGTCAGTATGACAATATGCATAAAATTGACATTTTCTAACCTTTTCTTTTCAGTAAATGATACACTTACCAGTGTAGAGGTAGTAACTTAAAGACAAATCCATTACAAATTACTAACTGCCTTCCTCACACTGGGATTACTTTATTGATTATTTGCTGGAAACACTTCATTTTCACTTTAAAGTTACTGATGAAATCCCACAAAAGCCCTCACCAGTCAGAATAGCAATTATATACTTCATTTAGTGTGAAAAAGTCATAGTAAACACCATTTAAAAGGCATGTCTCTGCTCTGAACAAGACAGCCAGCTGTGCTTAATTAAATTATGAACCTAGAAAGTATCATTCGTCTTTACAGTTGGCTCTAATTGAAATCAGTATGAAAAAAGTATGGCTGGGGAGCAGTGTAGCTGAACGGCACTTGCCCAAGAGTACCTCAGTAGTCCCCGGTCTGGGACTTGAACCTGCAACCTTCAGGTCCCAAGGGCAATGTGCTAACCACTAGGCCTCCACTGCCCACCGACCAAATACATCACTGATATGATGCCTGTGGTATTTTAAACCGCGCAGTCCGTCACCAGGACCAAGCTGCCAGCCACCTAGCAACTCTACAGCCAGCACAGCAAGAGGAAGTGGACAGTGAACCACTGACATTAACACATGCACACACTGCATACACCACGGTGCTTGGGCCCCCTACATTGCTGACATCAGCCACTTTAATTTATTTCTGGATTGCGCTATACACCTGCTCTATTACTCACTGCTTACTCACTTGTCACTGCCACTTTGTTTACTGCCAGCAGTCACTTTAAATTGAATTTAAATCTACATATTTTAATATATGACCATCTGCCTAATATTGACTAGGTCCCTCATGCTGCTGAAACAGCTCTGACTGTGCTGCTCTGTGTGTCCTGACACCTTTCTATCAGAGTCAGCATTAACATTCTCTATGAAAGGAGCTCCTCTTTGGGACCAGACCAAACAGGTTAGCTTTTACTCCCCACACACATCAGTGAGCCTTGGGTGCCCATGACCCTGTTGCTGATTCACCAGATGTCCTTCCATGGATCACTTTTGGTAGGTACCAACTACTGCACACCTGCAGCACAAGACCTGTGGTTTTGGAGATGCTCTAGCCATCACAATAAGGCCCTCGTCAAGGTGGCTCAGCTCGTTACGCTCGCCCATTTTTCCTGCTTCAAGCGCATCAACTTCAAGAGCTGACTGTTCGCTTGCTGCTTAACATACCAGCTCCCCCCAACATGTGACACTGTAATGAAATAACTAAAAAGTCAATGTTATACACTTTACCTGCCAGTGGTGTTAATGTTATGGCTGATTGGTGCCAACACAACACGTTCACACAATTCACTCATTATCTAGTCCTAAAAGTCTTGTGGGGGGTATCGGAGCTTATCCTAGTGCTCACGGGGCAAAAGGTGGGGAAACGTCCTAAACTGGTTGCGCGCACACACACACACACACAGCGACACCTAGGGGCCATCTTCACGTCTTTGGACTGCGGGAGGAAACCGGAGATCCTGACAGAAACATATTGACATGTTGAGAACACGCAAACTCCACCCAGGCAGGCAAATCGGACCCAGGTCAACTGTGCGAATGAGCTGTGGTACAATGATCACATGACCATCCGACTGCAGTTATTCGAGATGGTTTCAGTTGCAGGTATTTGTCAATGTGAAGCAACAGCGCTAACCATTGCGCCACCCCCGGAAAAGCATGGTCAGCTTAAACAACCGCAACCATCTCAGATTACTGCAATCGGGCAGGCGTGTAATGATAAAACAGTTCACTCTGATCTCACAGCGTGATTGGCTGAGAGGCATTCCGAGTCATCGGCATCTAAACCTGACCAAATCTTGTGCGGTATCATTCTGCTTTGCTCACGTTCAACCTTGAAACGACAACCAGGTGCCAACTGCCACAGAGGAACCCAGTGTAACAGAGCTAGAGTGAATAACATCTTGCCCAAACCACAGGAGATGCAAATTAGTGATGGAGGCAAAAACAGGACACTCAAACTCTAAAAAAGCTTTTAAGTTCTCGAGCGTAAGGCTCCTTAAGTTTATACGACGCCGTACTTCATTTCAAACCTCTACGTAGACCGGTGCTTTATGAACGCAGCGTGTGAAATTCATCTGCTCTCACAGAGTCGAAGAGCTGATAGGTTGCCAGATAGTATTTAAATCACCAACAAAGGTAAAGTAACTATCCTTCACACCAACAGCACTTTCCCCAACAGATCCGACATGCCACCTCCTCGCTGAAGATGCGGCCTTGGTGGACTGTTCTGCATTACATAACAAAAACTACAGTGGCACAGAGCCTCCCTCGGCTGCAGCCTGGCTTCGGGAACGCGGCTCGTGTCTGCGTTTTCACTGGGAAGACTTTCCGTTTATGTGAAAAGAAATAAAGGCGTTTAGCGCGCATGTCCTCAGTGTTCCCCGAGCGTTCCAGAGTCCGTGTTCCGCATTTTGTCTTTGGCCGCGTCTGTACTGCCTGTCAAGTTCACTGTCTTTTCGGGAAAAGTATGTTTGAGGAGTTGCATTCGGTTCCTGCCAGTCACGGTGCTGCAGCTGCACCTTGAAGGATGAAAATAGGTCAAAATATAATACAACAGGTTCTCGTATGCACATAAGCCAGATTACTGTAGACGCTCAAAATGCAGGCCTGCTGCAGAGTCTCAACTGATTCTGCTGCTGAAATAAGATCCTAACAAAAGCAGGCTCCAGTCTACTACAACACACACACACACACACACACACACACAAAGGTCTGCACACCCCTAAGGCCTGTCTCTAGTTTCAGAGAAAGCCATTAGGCTGGCTGTGCAGTCTTGGCTGCTCTCTCCACAGCATTATTACTGGAAAAAGGAGGGGTACACAGTAAATGCCACTATACATAAAAACAGATCTCTCTCTCTTTATCTATCTATCCCTCCCTCCCTCCCTCCCTCCCTCTCTCTCTCTCTCTCTCTCTCTCTCTCCCTCCCTTCCTCTCTCATTTTTAAGCACCCTCCTGATGATCAATGCTAAGAAAGCTGTAAATATTGCAGCCGTTCCTGAGAGAACAGACGGAAGGTGATGGGTTAGTGGAGGTGATCTGCTTCTCAAAACGACACCGACCGTCAACAGTATGACCTCTCACCAGCACTTACACCCCCCCCCCACTGGAGAGCTACCGAGAGCCTTGAGATTGCACTATTATCAGCAGCACTCATTCAGTCACACCAACGTTACGGCAATGTGAATCACCCGCCGACTCCGCCGACTCATACGATACACGTCTATCACTGTTTTCTGCAGGTTCTTATTAAATAGTTCACGCTCATGAAGATAGGAATCACTTTATACAAGCATATATTAGCAGCAAACTTCAGATGTTTACATATGATTACAGCTCAACTTTATATATGATTATAGCTCATCTTTACATATAACTACAGCTCAACTTTACATATGATTATAGCTCACCTTTACATATAATTACAGCTCAACTTTACATATAATTACAGCTCAACTTTACATATAACTACAGCTCACCTTTACATATAATTACAGCTCAACTTTACATATAATTACAGCTCAACTTTACATATAACTACAGCTTCACTTTACATATAATTACAGCTCAACTTTACATATAATTACATCTCATCTTTACATATAATTACAGCTTAACTTTACATATAACTTCAGCTTCACTTTACATATAATCACAGCTCAACTTTACATAGAATTACAGCTTAACTTTACATATAACTACAGCTTCACTTTACATATAATTACAGCTTAACTTTACATATAATTACAGCTCAACTTTACATAGAATTACAGCTTAACTTTACATATAATTACAGCTCACCTTTACATATGATTACAGCTCACCTTTACATATGATTATAGCTCAACTTTACATATGATTACAGCTTAACTTTACATATAATTACAGCTTAACTTTACTTATGATTACAGCTCACCTTTACATATGATTACAGCTCAACTTTACTTATGATTACAGCTCACCTTTACATGTAATTACAGCTCACCTTTACATACGATTACAGCTCACCTTTACATGTAACTACAGCTCACCTTTACAAATAATTACAGCTCACTTTTACAAATAATTACAGCTCACCTTTACTTATGATTACAACTTACCTTTACTTATAATTACAGCTCACCTTTACATATGATTATAGCTCACCTTTACATATGATTACAGCTCAACTTTACATATGATTATAGCTCACCTTTACATATGATTATAGCACATCTTTACATATAATTATAAGACATCTTTACAGTTATACCTCATCTTTACATATAATTACAGCTCAACTTTACATATGATTACAGCTCACCTTTACTTATGATTATAGCACATCTTTACATATAATTATAGGACATCTTTACAGTTATATCTCATCTTTACATTTGATTACAGCTCACCTTTGCTTATGATTATAGCACATCTTTACATATGATTACAGCTCAACGTTACATTTGATTACAGCTCACCTTTACATTTGATTACAACTCACATTTGATTACATATGATTATAGCTCACCTTTACATATAATTACATCTTACCTTTACTATAATTACAGCTCACCTTTACATGATTATAT
>JBBPDA010000009.1:831321-842677 GCA_037974385.1 Arnoldichthys spilopterus | reverse complement strand
CCCCCCCCCCCCCCCCCCCCCCCCCCCCCCCCCCCCCCCCCCCCCCCCCCCCCCCCCCCCCCCCCCCCCCCCCACTATTTAGCAAAACTGCAGTGACAACACTGATCATGGGACCATGGAGGTACAAGGCTAACTTTGCTAATAAGTCAATAATTACCCCCAAGAAACTTGTGAGTGTGTGTGTTTGGAGGGACTGCAGTAGGACTGCAATCACTCTGATCATAAAACACTGGAGGTACAAGGCTAATGTTGCTAATAAGTCAGTAATCACCCCAAAAAAACTTTCATGGGGCGGGGGCATTATTCAGTAGGCCCGGAACGATAACACTGATCATGAAAAAACAATATTACTATGAATAATGTCTATAATGGTCTGTAACAGATGCTCAAATGCAGTCCTGGAGGGTTAGTGTCCAGCACAGTTTGGCGACTTCCCTGTTCAAACACACCTGGTTCATCTCCCCTGTCAATGTTCACAATGATGAATCAAAGGCACCCAAGTCTCATTACAGTTGCTAAAGTATGATTAGCATTAATACTTTTAGGGGAGAAATTAGTTAAAGGTGCACTACGACGGGTTTCTGAAAATGCATCAAAGTCTTTAAGAACATTTAGGTTTTACTTCAGAGTCTCTTTCTAAAAATAGTGGAGTAAATAGTAGCGCAATCGAAAGTAAAAGTAACGTAGTTGAGTGATTAAGTACAGTTATAAAGTATGTGGCTGAGTACTATTTACCACTGTCAGGATTCAGTTAAGGAAGTAACTGCGAGCTTAACTGATGAACTGTTTGTGTGTCCACAATGACAAAAGTGAAAGTGACTATTTGTCATTGTGAACGCACTCAAGCACCACAACAAAATGCGACCTCTGCATTTAACCCATCACACGTGCACATGTGGAGCAGCGGGCAGCTACCAACAGCGCCCGGGGAGCAGTGTAGTGGGACGGTACCTTACTCAAGGGTACCTCAGTAGTGCCCAAGCCTGGACTCGAACCTGCAACCTTCAGGTCTTAAAGTGTCCTAACCAGTAGGCCACCACTGCCCAAAACAAGTCACTTTCACTTTTCACTGGATCAGACACTGGAGGCGAACCCAGTGAGATGGTGGGTTTCCACATGTAGTGTGGACCATGTGGTGCTCTGTGTACACATTATAAACAGCATTAAATAATTCAAAAGGTTTTGCTGCAATAGCGACAAAACCTAAGACAGAAATGTAGCTATGGCCATGGACGCCATGAGCAAAAGCCACGAATAGTCACAAGCAGCCACAAAAAAAAGTGAAGAAAATGTTTGAGAAGAACAACTGCTATGCAGCCCTGTCTATGCAGCCAGGCGCTTCCAATCCCCTTCCCATAAGGACTTTAGAGAGAAAATAAGTCAATACTCTCTCCCAGGAGGCCCAGCCCGGCTGTCTCGTTGCTTTTTTCTCCAAATATTACCACTTTGGCCAATTCAGTTCTCGGCACCAATGAGACCATCAAATGCTGGAACTGTCTTGAAACATCTGAAGCAGTTATAGAACAAGCATTTGTGTCGGTAAGCAAGGAGTCTTCATAACTTCAGCCCACATTTTGCATTTTTCATGCATTTAATACGTCCCTGACGTCCACTTATGAAATTTGTGTGGTTTTACGTAACAAAAAACAGCCCTCGTTCATTTTACAGAACCATTTTGCAACCTGTTCTTATCCCTTAGAATTAAACAGACTGTTTTCAGTTTTAAGTGAAGCGATTGTGACAATTTGTCACTGTGAACACACCCCATCACACAAAGTCCACCACAACCAAATGTGTCCTATGCATTCAACCATCACAGGTGGAACAGCGGGCAGCTATCAACAACACCCGGGGAGCAGTGTCACAGGACAGTATCTTGCCCAAGCTGGGCTGGGACTTGAACCTACGACCCTCTGGTATCTCATTAACCACTAGCCTACCACTGCCTGGTACCAAATGTAAGACAGACATATGGGATTGACCTCTGCTCTGATTGGCTGCCCTGCATTGTCACTCATTTCAAAAGCAGCCTGGGCTGAAACATATCACATGATCATGAAAGAGGCGGAGCTAAACTGCAGTAGGCTGGATAGGTGGACAAACGTAAGTGCACTGGCTTTCGTGACATCACAAAGACGACAGGCAGCTACATTTCACATACACATAAGAAGAATGCTTTGGAGTCACGTTTACTCGAAAACAAGTGCAAGGAAAATGTGTTTTGCTGTGATCTGGGCCCTTTAACACTGCGTTTTTCAATGCAAAAAGAGAGCGAAAGAAAGTGAGGATGGAAAACGCGGCGATGCTTCATACGCTTCATCTACATTCACTATCGTTTTACGTCTTTATGACTTCTGTACCCGTAAAGATGTTACAGACTCCATCTCCCTGCAATGTTATCACAGAGGATGATCTACAGCGTCTATTGGCTCAGTATAAGCCACATAATAGGAGTTGTCAAGATAGCAAAAGAGCGTAATAGACCCAATTAACTTTTCAACCAACTGTCTGTGCCCGGCAGCTGCTTCAGGAGTGAAATATCATCGCAGGTTATCTGCTAGGATAAGCCATTTGGATGTCTGAAAAATTCCGACGCGGAAAAATTAATCTGAAAATGTCAAGCGACGCATTAGGAGGCTGAAATGAAGACGGCCCCTGGTCGCTGTTGTACATCTTTCATTATTTATTCATTATTGTATTGACTGCTGTTATCTGGAAGGGATCCTCCGAGCAGAGGCTGGAGGCAGCAGATTAGGGAGCACTTTGTAAATACGTGTAGGTGGTAATAAGCGGGCTCCGGCACACCAGGCTGGGAAGTTACGACGTTATGGACTGTGAGCATGTATTAATTCATTACCAAAGGGAGAGAGTCGCCGTTAAACTACGCCCCAGCCAAGTATCGACCTAAACAAAGCGGTTACAAATTACGCTGGAGGGAAGCCTACTGAAACAACAGCCATACAGATGTTTTCTTTACTTCTGCACATCTACAACGCTTCCCCCGGCGTGACCAATCAACACTACAGACCACAGGATGGACGTCATAAGAGTCACCGAGACTGACGCAACAGCAACCACGACGTGCATCGCAGTCAAACGGCTGCAGGCCATCGATCACAGACGCTGCGATGACAAAGGCATGATCTGAGCCTCCATTAGCCCGACCTTATTTATAGTATTGTTAAAAGGTCAACAACCGAGGACACATAATAAACGTCCTTGAATGGCTTATTGACCTTTAAAGGGGTCGTTTTCAAAATCTCTGCACTATTAAACCATGAGGATGTAAACAAATACAGATGTAAAACATCATACAGTGGTGGTGAATGGAACCAGACGTCGCAACGTCTATAACACATACAGAACCATTTCGCTTGCTATTCAAAACCACCTGCACGTGTCTTCTGGCTTTTACACGTAACAAGTGTGAAAAAAGTACATTCAACTATTATACAACCTACACATATCTCTCAGCCATGGACTGATTTTAAATGGGTTTTATATATATATATATAGTGGAAGGTGACAATTTGTCATTGCACAAACACTCAAGCACCACAACAAAAGGTGACCTCTGCATTTAACCCATCACACGTGCACATGTGGAGTAGTGTGCAGCTATCAACAGCGCCTGGGGAGCTGTGTAGTGGGACTGTAGCTCAAGGGTACCTCAGTAGTGCCTGGGCCAGAACTTGAACCTGCAACCTTCAGGTGCCAAGGGGAACGTCCTAACCACTAGCCACCACTGCCATGAACAGTCTCAGGCATAAGTCTCTGGCATTTTCCTGGCCTCTGTCCCCCTTGGCTTGCTCACTAGGGGCTCGGACCTGGATTCCTTAAAGCTGCTCTGTGACAATGTCATTTGTAAAAAGCACTATAGAAATTAAATCGACTTGACTTGGCATCAGGCAGCATATTCATAAGCATTTCAGGCAATAACGTTTTGTGAGGAAGCTTTTAGAGGCACTAAACTCAGACGTCTGGTTCCATTCACCACCACTGTTAACTGTTCTTTTCGGATTTCTCTAGAATGGAATATTTTACATCAAACTACTCTGAATGACTGTGTTTGCATGTAAATAGTTTATGTATGCTGAAATTTTGGACAGTCTCTACTGTATTAAACTGGGCAATTATGAGCTGTGTCAAAGAAGTAAAACAGTACACGTGTTCTGATAAACACATTGGACTAATAGGACGTTAGCATCGGGGACCCATAACAAAGATATTGCCCTCTGATGGCAAGGCTAGGAATGACAACTTAAATGCATGCCACGGGAACCATCCACCCATCCATCCATCCATCCATTTTCTAAACCGCTTCTTCTGTTTCTGGGTCGCAGGGAAGCTGGAGCCAATCACAGTTGACTGCGGGCCTATGGCGGGGTTCACCCAGGACAGGGGGCCAACCCATCGCAGGGCAACACATATACAGACAACCAATCAAACACACAGTCACACCTACAGGCAATTTAGGGCATCCAGTCAACCTACTGCAGCCTTTGGACTGTGGGAGGAAACCAGAGCACCTGGAAGAAACACACACGAATACAGGGAGAGCTTGCAAACTCGCCATGGGAACCAGAAAGCACAATTTAAAAGATTGGCAGGAACAATTATATTTATATGCATATTTATATTGTTATATTAATTTATTATTTTTGATTACTTTTTAATTGTACCTCTAACCCATATATCTACAAAAATATATATTTAATATTTTTAATATACTTTTTATTACTTCTTAATTGTATATATATATATATATTCTCATGACATGCATTTAATTTGTCATTCCAGGCTTTACCATCAGGGTCCCCAAACCTTTGGGTCACTGCTCTGCACAACATCCTCTAACTTCAACAGCTCATAAAGAGGCTGATAATTAACTGACAGATCAAGAGTGTGTTTGGGGAAGGGTAGGGTGGGGAGGACCTTGGGAACTCCTGCCTTATGGGGGACCTGGGAACCCCTGCGCTACGCAGTGGCTTTGAGACCAGGTGATCTATTCAATATCTTCACACATTTTTTGTCAGTTCATGATCAAGGCACTTAAGACAGCTGGCACACTGTTATTAGCTAAAGCGGCACAACTGAGGAGTGCATGAGGCGCCCGGTGCTATTTCATAACGAACCCTAATGCAGTTCAACCAAAACCTGAGCCATGGTGCCTGTACCTGTGGGATTAATTAGTGTGTGTGTGGAGGAAGCAGTCTTATTGTTCCATTGTTAGCTGCCGTGTTATGGCGACTCCCCGAGGAGCGTGAGCCGAGAGGAAGATCATTCGGCACAACACTCATATGCCATCCCGATTAAAATAATCAGCCCGCATCCAGTTTTCCAAAAGCGCCAGTGTGTGTAGATCATCTCGACTGTTAGAGACGGTATTCACAGCGACACTCGCGCTGCTCCAGCTAGCGCAGTGTTTATGCTGCAGCACTTTGGGGGAAAGCCATAGTCAGACATTGCATATGACATTAGGCTGTGGCACAAGCTACACTGACAACCAAACGGTCCGGCTGGTGTGGCAGCAATGCCATATGAATAATGTCGTACCATTGGCTGCAGCATTAAGATGAGAACCTCCTCAGGATACGCCGGAGGCTGAATAGGCACTGTGCAAATGGCAAAGGTACATAAAATGACCACATCGTCACGGTAAAGGATTTGTATCGTCTTCTCATGCAGTGTTACGGAGAGCGGAGTCAGGTGTGAGGAATAAACTACGGGTCCCTTGCCCTGCCGCAAACAGCAGCTATTTTTAGAAGCCGTATCTACACCTGCCAGAGTGTCGCTGTGACGACGAGCCTCTAAAAAGGAGCGTGTCGCAAAAGACCAAGCACACAGCACCTCACATGAGCACATCCAGATTTTTACGGTTCCCCGAGAACCTGTGTGGAATGATGAGCAAGCGGTGACGACGGCGCTTGTGTTGCATTCCCATAAACTACATGTCGTGTGCATGTCGTCTGCTAACAGTCAGTCATAGTAGGTGCAGGTCCATCACTCTGTGGATCATCCATTGCCGCTCACGTTCACCATGATGTCTTACACTCTCAGACAAGGTGCCACACAAGGTTCTACCACACAACAACCCGTTCAGTTCCCCCAGAAGAACCGGTTTTGCGATATGTAAGAGTGAAGAACCTTTAAACAGTATAAAGAACCTTCACATAATGTTGTGCATCTTTATTAAAGAAGGCTTTACATCGTGCAGGTTCCTCAGACTATTTAAAGGTTCTTCATGCCCACACATCTCATTTACATCCCGGTTCTTTTGGGGGGAACCGGAACGGCTTCGTGAATGAGGTATGTAGGAGTGAAGAACCTTTAAACAGTATAAAGAACCTTCACATAATGAATCTTTATATACGTGCAGGTTCTTCAGACCTTCGACAGGTTCCTCACACTCACACGTCTCATTTACAAAAGTGGTTCTTTAAAGAACCATTCACTGAAAGGTTCTTTGTCCCTCAGGGACCCTCATTTTCTTTGCAGCACAACTCACAACACATAGACAGGGTCCCTGAAGAAGATCTGGCGTGAGGAGCACTGCTTTAGAACTGAAAATAGCTCTTCTATGGCAGGAGTGCCCAGCTCTGGTCCTGGAGGGTGGGCGTCCAGCACAGTTTGGTGATTCCCCTGCTGATGAACACCTGTGCACGGGCAAATTTAGTGTGTGCGTAGGGAGGAGGGGAACTACCAAACCGAGCTGGACACCGGTCCTCAAGATCCTGGTTCTACGGCACAACTCCTTCCGGTGACAGGATTGGATTTGGAGCCACCAGAGGCAGCGATGGCCCGGGAACAGTCGCACCGTCTCCGACAATGAAGATCTTTCCAGTATTGTGGATCCACCACGACACGGCTGCCCTTACCTGAAATCCGGGCTCAGGTTGGGCTTCGGTGCGTAGAAGCCCGCCGACAAGGTCAGGAGCCACCTGGGGACGAGATTCCCATCCTCGCACTCCAAGTACGGGGCCGACCACCTGACGTGAGCCTTGTCGGCGACGTAACTCTCTCCGTTCCCACGTTTCTCGTCACGGGACGCCGCCTCCCGACCTGCCGCTCGATCGTGGGAGCGCGTCCTCTTCCTGCCGCGGTGGTCATGGTACCACGCCGTCTCGGCCGTCTCGTTTTGCAAAGCGTGGCGCGCCGGGGTGGCGGACAGATCCTGCAGGACGATCTCGCCCGCGGCACGCGTGGCCTGCAGGAAGACGTGGGGCACGTGAGCGGCGGCGGACGCGGAGGACGCGGCGCCGAAGGCGAGCACGGCGCGGTGGATCGCGGCGTCGCCCTCCAGGATGCTGCGCACCAGCGCCCGGTACCACTCGACGTCGCGCCGCGCGCTGTGCTCGCGGGTGCCGTTGGCCCGCAGCAAAGCGCCGAGGAGGGCCGTCGCGTGCGTGAGCGCGTCCACGGCGCCGTGCACCGCGCGGCGTGGGCTCGCGCGGGCTCGGCCGCGCAGTCCGCTGAGCTCGTACCTGCGCGAGCAGTTGGCGTGGCGCAGCGTCGCGGAGTCCCCCGTGCGCAGGAACGCCGCGACGATCCTCGGCAGCTGCTGCTGCTGCTCGTCCGCGTTGCCCTGGACGCCCCACCGCTCCGGGGGCTTGCGCAGGGGCTGCGTGCCCTGCAAGCCCCGGTCTCGCTGCGACAGCCGCACGTACTCGGACCCAAGAACGACGCTCACTTGCAGCAGCAGCGACAGCCGGAGCGCGGCCATCGTTGCGGTGGGAGGAGAAGGAAGAAGAAACGGCGCTTTGATTTGTTTTCCAAGATGCACCGAAGCACAGCGGCGGCCCCGCGATCAGCGGAGCATCTCCCGTCTCCGGCTCCGGCTCCGGCTTCACCTGTGGATGAGCGCAGCCCGCTCACCTCAGCCCAGCCCGCCGACGCCGCGCAGCCCACCAGGAAATCCCCGCTACAGCTCCTCCACACACACACGCAGGGTTATTACAGTTGTCTCGCGCGCGCGCGTGTGTGTGTGTGTGTATCCCGCTGGTCGTCGTTGTTTCTCAGACTCCCCCCCCCTCGCCCCCGTCTCCCGCTGCTGCTGCTGCTGCGGCCGCTCCGCGCGGGTTTCTGGCGCCCTCCTCGGAGAAGAAGGGGGAAGATTCGCTTCGCGCTTCTTTTGATGATTTTATTTTGTTGTTGTTGTTGTTGATGTTGTAACTCCCCACTTTCATACTCCAGAGGAGAGAACACGCACGCACGCACGCGCACGCACGCACGCACATACACACTCCGCCCTCCTCCGAGCACTAGTCCGGTCGTCGGCGAGAAGCGCGAGGGAGAAGGAGCAGAAACCATTTGCTCTCCGGCTCCGTCTCCTTCATTTTCTTACAGGGTTTTTCCGAAGTGCCCTTGGCTCGTGGATGGGCGTTTCTCCTGTCAATCACTCGAGGCACAGAGCGCTGGGTGGAGCTGGAGGAGCGGGGCGCGCGGCGTCACTTCAGCTCCACGGCGGCGCCATAGGGTTGCCAGATTGGGCAACTTCACCGAGCACATCTTGTTAGTTATGTTATGTTATGTTATGTTATGTTATGTTATGTTATGTTATGTTATGTTATGTTATGTTATGCTATGCTATGCTATGTTATGTTATGTTATATATTTGTTTTGTTATGTTATGTTATGTATAGGTGTATGTAGTTTTATGCAAGTGTGTATATGTTTGATAAAAAAGATATAAATTAATTAATAAAAATCATAAGTTGCATTAACTTTAAATGGAATATATGCATGTTTGTGTGTGTTTGGTTTAAAAAATAAGCTATATATTTATTTATGTGCATTATTTATTTATTTATTTTACTCTGTGTATACTGCACGTTCGTGTTCTCTGGTATTTGCTCAGGTCACTGATAGTTCTGCATGCTTTCCCTCCTAATACAGCCTCCAGTGTGAAACAGTGGTATGTGACACTCTGTGTGAGCTGATCTTTGTGTAGATTACACTGGGGATGTAACAGTGTTGTTATTGCCAGCCTGTATAAATCCACACGAAACATCTGCAGCACCAAAGCTTCAGGGTTCTTCATAAACTTGCACTGAACACACGTTTTCTGACCATTTTCTAACTCCTTATATTTATTCACGCTGCGTTTTTTCGTTACAGCGCGCAGCGTCACTTCTTCAGCTGTTGGAGCAGCATCAATCTGGCGAGTCTTCACATCAACCCGACCACGGTCCAATCTGGCAACCCGGGCGTTAGGAGGAGCTGTCCAGTGCTGAAAGCGGCGCCCAGCGAAAACACGCACCGAGCTGCTGGGCGAGGAGGGAGGAAGGGGCGGATTGGGGGGTGGCGGTGAAAACAGCACTTTGCTGACGATCAATTGAATTGAGGTTTCAGGGTTAAAACGCGGGGGAAAGAGAGAAGCGTGGTGGTCAGAAACACGTCGCGGGGGCTTTTTTTGAGACATCCCGCTCACGTCAGCAAGACGACGAAGTGTTCATACGGGAGAGCCGTGGGGGCGGATGGGGTGGGCGAGTGGGGGGAGCCGTAGGAATAAAGGAGAGAGAGAAATAGCGACTAAGAGCGCGGGTACGTGCGCACGCGGACGCGCTTGTGATGATGCGGTGGGGCGATGAGAGTGGAGGTCGTGTTTTTCGGTGGTGAAAACGCGCCACGCACGTTGTTCGCCACCATCGCGGCGTGGAGACACCGCAGCAGCAGCGGCAGCGGCAAAAACGAAAACAAGGGGGCATGTAGAGGAGGGGGGCGTGGCGCAGCCCAGCGCAAAGCCACTACAAAGTTGTGAATCATGGTGCAATGAGTCATCGCTAAATCCGCCGACCCGTATCGACGAGCAGCGCTGCGATCACAACACGCCATTCCCGCCGTCTCCCTCTGCGTCAGCGGCTCCAAAATAACCCAAACGTGCCTCTCCCTCTGCGGGGTCCTCGGTCCGGAGGCGCAGGGTGGGATGGAAGACAACATGCCTGACTGTCTCGCAGCCCAGTGGAGCTGTTTCCTCTACCCAATCACGGACAGGGCTGCACCGCCGCAGCACTCAGCTACCATGATCAGCCCACGAGTGGCCACTTTATTGGAAACACTTTCCTCCATCCCATCTGTTGATGCAGAGTGTACACTAACCGTCCTCTAGACCAGGGGTGTGCAAGCGCAGACCTGCAGGGCTGGTGTCCAGCACAGTTTGGTGGTTTCCCTGCTCAAACACACCTGTCCATTGCCAGGTTGAGCGTGCTCGAGCAGGGGAACCACCAAACTGCGTTGGACCAGAGTTGGGAACACTGTTCTGGACGTTTCTTTATCTTATTGTTATCCTTCTGAGTTCTTTCAAGTGAAAGAGATTATTTGTCATTGTGAACACACTCAAGCACCACAACGAAATGTGACCTCTGCATTTAACCCATCACACGTGCACACGTGGAGCAGCGGGCAGCTGTCAACAGTGTAGCGGGACGGCACCTTGCTTGAGGATTCCTCAGTGGTGGCCGGGCCGGGACTAGACCTTACCCATCTTGAGTTTTTCCACACCTCCATCGTTCCTGTCTCGCTCATTAGTGACTCGGACCCTGATTTTCTGAAGCTGCTTTGTGATGACGTCAGTTGTAAAAAAAAAAATGCTACGAACAGTAATAACTTGAACCGAATTCATTAGCAGTGAGTTACTGACCACAAAGCCACTTTTGGCAGGATGCTTTTGGGTCTCATCCAGAGTGCAACATAAGGGGGTCACTGGGTTCCCTCTGTTGGGCCTAGCTTCCCAGAAGGAAAAGCCACAACAGCAAAGTTTGGGAGGGTTATGCTGAAAAAGTCAAACTGTAAGACATCCTGGTGGAAATGAAATGCTCAACTCTTCAACTCAAGCAAAACAAATCACCCTCCTTCGTCCCCTCCTCCCTCAGTGACTTGTTTCTCTTCATTCATTCATCATCTCATTCATTCATCACCAGGTATATGGTGGTGTTTCTAATAAAGTGACCTGTGAGTGAAAGCACAAAGTGTTTCTAATAAAGTGGCCAGTGAGGGGAAGTACAAGGTGTTTCTAATAAAGTGGCCAATGAGGGGAAGCACAAGGTGTTTCTAATAAAGTGGCCAGCGAGAGGAAGCACAAGGTGTTTCTAATAAAGTGGCCAGTTAGTGAAAGCACAAAGTGTTTCTAATAAAGTGGCCAGTGAGGGAAGTACAAGGTGTTTCTAATAAAGTGGCCAGTGAGGGGAAGCACAAGGTGTTTCTAATAAAGTGGCCAATGAGGGGAAGCACAAGGTGTTTCTAATAAAGTGACCTGTGAGTGAAAGCACAAAGTGTTTCTGATAAAGTGGCCAGTGAGGGGAAGTACAAGGTGTTTCTAATAAAGTGGCCAATGAGGGGAAGCACAAGGTGTTTCTAA
>JBBPDA010000009.1:797404-814134 GCA_037974385.1 Arnoldichthys spilopterus | reverse complement strand
TTCATTTAAAAACTACATTTTGTGTTCAATTATGTTATCTTTGACTAATAGTTAACGGTTTTTGATGAGCAGAAACATTCAACTGTGACAAACATGCAAAAGAATAAGAAATCAGGAAGGGGGCACATAGTTTTTCACACCACTGTATGCTCCAGTGCCCATAACTCAGCCTGGTCATTACCAGGGACACAAGTGCGCATTAGATCCGCAGAACTGGTACCGAGAAGCTCCGGATGTGGAAGCAGATGGGAGCTTTTATTCACCGACATGGACGTTTACACGGGAAGAAACTCGCCGTTGGGATGAAAAACAATGTGTTAAAGATGTAAAATATTTATTTTTTGTAAATGTTCCTAAATCTGATTCCACAAACTCCAAAAACCCATTACACTTTGTATACTTCAAAAAGGCTTCATTTTTGACATTGTATACTACTGTACAGGACCAAGAAAAGACAAATACTGTTAATAATGTCTGAATATTGTACAAGAGGGAAAAATATTCAAGAAACAAATTTCATTACAACCAGTCATCGAGAAATTATGTACAATTGATTCATTCGAAAGTTTAAAAAATACATCATGCCATGTATATTACAAGCTCAGGACTTTGAATATACTCACAATTGTAGTCCACTTTAGTTGTGCACACATCAAAACTCAAATTTCAGACCGGTCAGCCAAAAGTGCTAGTACCAGGACTCGAATTCTTTATTAAAGTTCAAAACATCATACCATGATTTTCCAACTAGTCAAACACTAAACAGCATCTCTCTTCAAATGATGTAAACGAACAGAAAAAAACAAGCATACTTTACATTTCATGATGTCAAAGCAATGTGAAAGGCATTTAGATTTCTCTCCAAAACTCATGTGCGTTCCTCTACGCGGGCGCCATGGCTGAGAAAGGAAATCCCTCGCGCTCGCCAAACGTAAGCTACTGGATTCGGTTTGAGTGGTTTCGAATGTAAATTCACAGCGCGCGTCGTTCGTGATGAACAGTTAGGATGTCACAAGCAGTGCAGCAGGATCCGTGCGTTCTTTGATTGCAAAAGTACATGAAAGTAAAAATGTGTAGAAGGGGGCGGGGTAAAGGTACGAAAGAATATTCAAGTGGTCAGAATTTGAGACAATATTGATTCTACATTCTAGATACAACAAAAATACTCTGAAATCTTTTTTTGTTTTTTTTTCTCCTTTTCTTTTTTTTTTCTTCTTTTTTTTCTTTTTTTTTACAGATTCTGTACAATTTTATACAACACTTAAACTCTCAAAAATGATCTTGACATCCTTCTTAAATACTTTTTTTCATTCTTTTCGTTAAAGAAAAAAAAAAATCACCCAAATAGCTATAACGAAGCTAAGGTAGCATTTGGTCGAGTATCTCTACGTTCTTTTTTTTTTTCATGATTATTTTCGACGGATATTTACATATTTTATAAAGTAACACGTTCTGTTCAATCTGCAGGCTTCCAAAGCAGCTTGACTCTCTCATCCACATTCTTAAAAAATAGCTTCAATTGATAATAAATACAAAAACGTTGCCTCTTATTTTACAGAAATCAAAAACAAAGGAAAAATAAACTGACTCATGGAATCAAGTATTTTAAACTGTATTTTTTCGTTGTTGTTTTTAGTGCAAGTTAATATTCCCTTAGCTTTATCCCTAAGGAAGTCTTCTCAGTACATTCCTTGTTCAGTGGTGTCTACATTTCTGTATCTATATATGTGTATATCTGTATATATTTGTATTTATATATATATATCATCTTTATCCAGAGGACCTGCCTCTTAATAACTAAATAAGGCTGTGTCCAGCACTTTACTCTCCTGGTCAGCTGGTGAGATTTAACCCAACACCACCTTCTAAGCTCCTGTTTTCCTGTTTCTCACTGAAGCTGGTCAAGCTCTGGTGTTCCGTACGAGAAAAAGCCGCCCGTGTGTTCTGCAAAGCGGAGGAACCGGTGTTCAGCCCCGTGTTCAGGTGAAGTTGTTCACCATAACATTATGCCCACCCCTGCCTTACCTTCCCGTCCTAAACAGACCCCGATTGGCCTTTGTGCCTTCTTTTTGTCTTTTGAACCTTGGACCAGGTCTCATCACCACCTCTTACAGTTCTACGGTCTTTCGTCTGCCCTGATAAGTTAAGATTAAGTAACAAAATGCTTCCTGTTTAGAAACGGGCCTAGAAAAAAGAGAACAAGGAATGCATATGTATGTGGAGTACGAATGTTCTCTCTGTCCACCTCTTAGGTTTAGTTCATCCATTTCCTGCAGTTTACTGCACCACAGTGACAAGGAATCTTATGCTGGTCGTCCTCAAGGTCAAATTTGTAGTCGTAGCACAACTGTGGGGGTGGGGGAGAAGAAAACGAGCCAGTTAATACAGCGTACAACACACACCATCTACTGAAAGAGTCGAACGCAGCAGGGGCGGTGACCTACCTCCTCCCCGCGCTGTATGCGGCGGTTGGAGCTGATGATGATTTTGTGGCCTCGCTCAAAGGTCACGACCTCAGCTATGCAGTTGGGTGCGCAGGAGTGGTTGATGTACCTGACGGCATGAATTAACATTGTGAGTGTGAGCGGAAACGTGAGCAAAGGTGCTTGTTGATCGGTAGCTGCGTTTAGGAGAACAGCCGTTCTTACCTTGCAGGTCCTCCAGTAATGGTCGCATCAATTACATGCTCACTGTCAATGCGGAACATGTAGACGCCGCGGTTCTATGGTGGAAAAACACACAACTGCGTCAAAAACACTCAGCTTTCACCACAAAGAATAGAAGACATGTTTGTATATATTTTTTTTTGTATAATTGTTTGGTTACTGTAGGGTTGCGTTTCTATGGCTACATGACATGTACATAAGTCTTTTATGACCACTGACGTTCACCTACATAGACATTTATAAAGGTTTATTCCAACAAACATCCACTCGTCATCAAGGAAATTCTCATCACCTTTACCCCAGAAACAACAATCAAGGACAACTGGTAACACTTCACTGTGCGGTGCTGTTGATTAGGCTACATGACCTGTATATAAGCCTTTTATGACCACTGACATTAACCTACATAGACATTTATAAAGGTTTATTCCAACAAGCGTCGCTCATCATTACACTTTCTGGGGTAAAGGTGGTGAGAATTGCCTTGATGACGAGTGGACGCTGGAATAAACCTATGTAGGTTAATGTCACTTGTCATAAAAGGCTTATATACATGTCATGTAGCCTAATCAACGGTACTGTACAGTAAAGTGTTACCAGTTGTTCTTGATTGTTGTTTGATATTTATTCTAATGTTTTTTTCTTGTAAAACAAACAACAAATCCAGATAAACTGCTGTAGGCTAAATGTTTAAGCTGCCTTCGCCGTCTGCACAGTGTTGTACATTCTGGAAAACTGCTTTGCTGAGTGTCGCACGTACCTGTGACTCGTACATCTTCTCCTTGCGGTTTGCCACCTCGTTACGAATGATGGTACCGATGTATTCGATCACCATGGTGTTGTTCTCAATGTCCCTGGCTGCATACAGCCCCAAGCCCTACAACGAGCACGGCGCAAAGACACGAGCGAAGATAAGGTCATTGCATTCGTTCGAGTTTTACTGCGATTCCACATTCGGGGAAGGAAACGCCGGTTTACCTGGATGCGTGAGCGGGCCAAGTAAACATTGGACTTCCACTCAGCCTTCATGCGACGATACTGGGAGGACTTGGAGTGGACGAACTGTTTGCTGTAGGGGGCGCCGATGAGCTCGGAAGGGCTGCCGTTGACCTGGAGGGTCTTGATGGCGCTGCTGCTGCTGGTAAGCGTGTGTGGCCTAAAAGAACACATGGACGTACAACACAGAAACATTCCAGCTTCAACGTCAGCGGAGACGACAAGTGAAGAAATCAGCAGCTGCTCTAGTCGGCCATGATGTGGAAAAATGTTGGTGGGGGCGGGGAGGACACAAGCAGCTGAGGTCAACAGGCAAAATGACCTTTCGATTAAGTTAATACTGGCATGCTGGCCGATGTCACTGACCGGGGAGGCTCGAGGGCGGTGGTGGCCTAGTAGGACAATGCCTTTGAGACCTGAAGGTCTCAGGTTCGAGTCACTACTGAGGTTCCCTTGAGCAAGGTGCCGTCCCACTACACTGCTCCCTGGGCGCTGTTGGTAGCTGCCCGCTGCTCCACGTGTGCACGTGTGATGGGTTAAATGCAGAGGTCACATTTCGTTTGGTGCTTGAGTGTGTTCACAATGACAAATAGTCACTTTCACTTATCTGAGATGTATTGAGATGTACTGACATGTAATATCACAACAGGTGCTTCCCTCTAAATCTATAAAGCCCGACACCTGTGGTCGAACGCTATTTGAGATAGAAGACGAAAATGCTCGGGAACGGCACAGGCCGACCTAACGGGCGGATGGAGCGCAGGAGCTCGTGGCAAAGGACGACGCGGAGGGAAAACTCGGAGATCCTTAATCCTATAGGACAACCTAAACACATACCTCTTGACGTGTGTACACGCTTTAGGCTCGGAACGAGCACATCCTGAGGGGTTGATGGCCAGAGGCAGTTCCATCAGAGGATTACGGCCGTAACGGAACGTGTAGCTAGCACACGCCTCCACGCCAGGCAGCTGGAACACAAGGTAACAGTGAGAACAGTGAGTTTATCTTTATGTGGCTGGAAAGGATGAGATTTGGAACACGACCCCGATTTCCTGACTTCATGCGGTCTCACCGATTCCACAATCCTGGTGACCGCAGTTACGGTCAGTCCGAACAGGTCTTCTCCCTTCAGGTAGACGGGGAACAGCTTAAGAGTGCCCGTTTCGTTCCTCCGCTCGGCCACTGGCTCCAGAACCTTATCCCACACGCCTGCACAGAGCACAAGAGAAGCCATTGGGGTCCTGATTTCGAGGACTTGCCGACGTCTCTGCTCATTTCAACATCAGATAAAACAATGTGAGACTTTACAAACCGCTGCCCTGGAATCACTAGCGGGAGATTTTGTAGCACTGTGAATATTTAATGCCCTTTAATGAAGCTGAAAGAAGTTGTACGGCACAAGTGTCTCGCTGAGCTGCTCAAGGAGCACTTCACCCCAAAATTCGAATCAGGCTAAATGTGATTAAAGGCCGGTACAGACCCACCAGCAGGATCTCATTTGCATAATGCTAACTGCCCCTACTAGTATTTACTGAAGCAAAAGACTTCAGCGTTTTGCAAATGAGATCATGCTAAATCAGTGCTTCCCAACCACGACCCTGGGGTACCGCTGCCCTGCATATTTTAGCGCTTTCCGTGCTGTAAAAACAGAAATGGTTAATTAGCTGATTAACAGGCTCATTAATTAGCTGACTAATGGTAAGAACACGAAAAACACCAAAATACGCAGGGCAGAGATGCTGGAAACTCCTCGGCTACGCTTTCTCCACCAGATGCCACCTGTTTTTGCCAAAGCTGGTATCTGTAGCCCTTTAACTCATGGTGCCCACCTTTAGGGGAGGATCCAGTCAGCACCAGGTCCTCGTAGCCCTGCTCCACCACGCGTATGCTGAACTCCGGGGCGCCATCCTTCTCATCGATGGAGCAGAGGTATCGGCAGCGGCGGTTCCCGTGCCGCATGCTCCAGTAGATGCGACTGGCCTCGTAGCCCACGGGGAAGATGGCGGCAGACGAGTGGAAGCACTCCATCTGCTGGGGCAAAAGCTGACCGACTGCATGGAAGACCAGGCTGCCCACGCGGAAGGTGTGCTCGCGCTCCCCGCGCTGCACGATGCTGGCGATCTGCCGCGCCTCGTCCCGCTGCACGTACACGCGGCGGAACACGGCAAAGCAGCGCAGCTCGTGCTCTGCCCCTCCCAGGATCCCGCCCCCGGAGTTAATAGACAATCCACGGGGCCTGTGCAGGTGGCACAACATGGTCTTGTCCTTGAAGAAGGTGCACTGGGCCTTGAGGGCGCAGGTAAAATGGTAGGCGTTGGTGCAGCGCAGCCGGTGGCAGCCGCTGGTGGCTCCGATCTGCTGGCAGTAGGCACAGCGCACAGAAAGGCCCCGTCTCAGAGCCAGTTCTACGTTGATGAGGGCACCTGCTTGGGTCTCATACACTTCGGTGGACCATAACGCACAGTTCAGATGTACCCACAGGTCGAGGTCCAGGTTGAGTAGACGGGCGGGTCCATCCGTAAGCCCGTCACCTTCTTCATGACAGAAACAGCAGCGCCGCAGATCCTTGGGCAGAGGCTCGGGCCGCAGAGACGCGTCCAGTTTCCTCAGCAGCATTTCCAGCTCGTCCTCGTCCCGCAGCTGCACGGTGCCCTTGGGCACTACAATCTGGACACTCCACTTGCGCCAGCGCAGCCCTTTCCACCGCTTCCCGAATAAGTGGCGGGACTGGGACTCATCGCCTCCGCTGTTGTGCACAGCTCGAGGACGGGGTTTCAGCTTGACCGTGACCTTCAGAGCATCGGGCTTCGCCTCAGCCTTGGCTGCCTCGGGAGAGGCAGAAGGGAAGTAGATGGGAGGGGTGGGGGGAGGAGACTGTTTGGGTGTCATTTGGGCCAGGCAGTGCACATCCAGGGTAGACATGTTGTTGCTATACTGGTGGAGGACCTTCGCGGTGCTTTTCTCCTCAGAACCAGGAAGGACATGCACACTCGGCTAAGGGAGGAACACAGAAACATTTGCATCAACTTCGCCGTCAACTATCCCAATACCTTCTGTGCTGACTGTACTGTTTATTCAGCACTGCGTTAACATACTGTCTTACATGGGCCTGGACTTCACCACTGTGACAGAATATTTGTGAAAGTGGGGCTTACCTTCCTATCTACTGGTTTAGTCTGCATGGCAGATGAGTAGAGAACAAAGCAGTTGTGACTGCAGAAAACGGCGTTGCCCTCGGCCCGGGGTTGGCCCTCCTGTAGAGAGAACATGTGTCAGTGCAACAGTGCCACATACTCCGGGGAGGCTGGGAAATGAGGGGTGTATCATTTCCCACCTATTGCCTCAAATCATCATTAGACAGCAAACTTGAATAGCTCACTAAAGAGGTGGAGATCAAAGGCCGCGTTGCACCACAGACGTTCTGTTGATGCCAAAAGGACTTATTAAATCTGCATAGGGTAAAGATGTGTGGGAGGGTGTAAAAGGCACAAGGATCAAAGTCACCCCCCGATTTGAATGACCAGAAATCCGTGGCCATGAAATTAACCATTTGTGAGCTTAGCCATCTTGACACTATGCATGACTAACAGCACACACCCTTGGGTAATGTCAGCCTGGTCATTGTAGCAGGGGTGCATTTTTTACTTCCCGCTGGAACTGGATTAGCATAATTGGGGAGTTGCTTTGGGCAGGTGGGTGGAGTGTGTGTGTGTGTGTGTGGGGGGGGGGAGGAGAGGGTCATTCATTCTGAAAGGTCTTCCGTCTGAAAGCTCTTCAGGGCACTGTGGCGTCACCCAGGTTGCAGGGAGCTATGAGAACGGAGTCTATACCTGTGCTCATGTTACACATATACTCTTACAGATCATTAGGGAACATGAGGCTCCATGACCCAGCTGGAGTGGGAATGCATAATATGGCCTATGCAGTCGTATCAGGTTCCCTGAATCACTAAGCAAATCCAGCCATGATCAGTGTCATGAGTTGATGGTATGTGGAGGAGTTTTGTTCCAGCATCAAAGTGGCACAATGTGTAGATTAACAAATGACTGGTTGACAAACTGCGTTGCATCATTTTTATATAGAATATAAAAATTAATATACAGAACTGTGCAAAGTCTCAGGCCATATGTTAACGTTTAAAGCCGTTTATCTGAGCAGTGAGTCTCTTTCTGCAGCAAAAACACAAGTGAACATTAGAATCAATGCAAACAAACATGAAAGCAGTGAAGAGAATGAAGATCGGTGTGTAAACAGTAGTTGATGGTGTGTGAGCTGTTAGAAGACACAGGTTTGGCTGCAGATTTCTGAAGCTTTGATGGAAAGTACAAGAAATACTGGGCGTCCACTAGGAGAACTCTGGGAATGGTCAAGCCAACACACTGACAGTATAAACATCACGTGTGTTATTTGTATTTATTCTAATATAAAAAAGTTACTGCTCAGTTAAACCGTTTTCCCAGGGGGTCTAAGACTTTTTCACAGCACTGTACATCATTATAAATGTCTGTGTATGATGTTGTGTTACAGATTCCAGATGTAAAATGACTACTTCATACCTCTTTACGGACGGGAAAGTCTTTGGCAGACTTGCGGACTCCGTTTCCCAGAACCACCACCTTGCAATGGGCGCACCACTGTGGTTTTTGCCCTGGGCTGCATCCATCCATCTGATACTCTGGTCTCACCACAGCTGGACCTGAAATACAGCAACGCATCAATCAAACCCACAGACATGTGCAGCCTGCCAGGGATATAAATAGGGGTGGAAATCCTAACACAGTCCGAGATGACAGCTTGGGGGCGCCACTTCAGCTACCGTTGGACAGACTTGGTTCACCTACAGAAATCACTTCTCAAAAAAATCTCAATTATTGACAATTATGGTATTTTAAAGCTTTTTTTCCTCCCACAAACGCTTCAACTGTATTTCAAGTAACTGCATTTCAATCGACAGAGGCTCATTCGATACAAAGTTCTGGTCTTTCATCGTTTTTTCATGGTGCACCAGCAATTTAGGCAACAAATCATAGATATTTCAAAGTGCTCGAAGAGGCTCTAAAATCACTGTTACAACACCCAAGCACATCTGATGAGGGATCTGGCATTTTTAAAGTTAAAAGTACAAAGCTGGGCGCTAACAAGCACTGTCTGCAGGCCAAGTCTGCAATCATTACTGGCTTACGCTAACTTCTCACATCTCAGACATGATCAATAACAAAGCGTGTCCAGGGAGAGGAGAAAGCCCCCGCTCCCTACAATCGCCCTGCCAGAGTGGAAAGCTCTGTTCGCTGCACCTCATTCGAAGGGGAGGCAACAACAAAAAAAAAAGCCAACAAAAAAGCCCGACCAGAAATCATAAAGCGCAAAGTACTTAATGACAAGATCGTTGTCCAGACTTTTGATGAAATAAGTCCTTTCAAAATACTACAAAAAAAGGGAAAATAACAGATTGCTGACCACCATGAAAGGAGCAAGGGTGAAAACCTGTGATTCAAACCACTCGAGAGAAACATCGGTGACCTAATTTCTAGAAGCAGTTAAACCCTGCAATTAAGGGTCATTAGATATTGACAAAGTGCATCAATGGCTGCAATCTGTAACACTTCATTGCCAGCTGTCCCTGAAGAAGGGCTGTTAGTGTAAATCCACTCACCAGTGCTGGCTGAGGGTCCAAAGGGCTGATTTGAGGAGATCATCCCTGGGGGGACAAAAGGTCCTGGTGGTCTGGGGAACCTCATGCCAGTCTGGGGAAACAGAGCCGCTTGCCGGGGGTCTAGTCCTTGGGTCAGAGGAACCCTGAGGCCTGCTAGCATGGCCAGGGAGCTTCGCGGCTCTGGGCCTGGCGTACGGGTCACCTCGTAGTTGGCAGGGACAGGGACGCAAAGGAGGTCAGCTACTGCCGCCACCACTCCATGAATGTTCTGTAAAACGAGGAGAAAAAGGATTTAGGTGGTTCATTTAGATTTGGGACAAATCGTAAAGCTTTTTTAAGACTAGCCTTGGATCCTTAATCTTAATGCTAGCAGTAATATAATTTAATGTAATAAATTCATAAACTAAATTCGTTACACATTTTATGAATTAAATACAGTCTTTTTGTTGTATTGGGACATGAATGATCCGTTTTCTAAAAACAAACAAATATAATAAAAAAATACAACAAAACAAGGCCCTGTTACACATTCATCCAAGTTATTCATTTTGGACCAATCAGAACAAGTTTGGCAGCATTTTTATTTTTCATCCCAAATGTAGTTATTGGAGACCTATGGACATTAGGGGTGTAAATCATGAGTTTCATCACAATTTAATCTGATTATTTTAGCCAACAATCCAATACGTTTTCAATACGTCTCGATGCGATTGGGGAATTTTCACACAATCTGCAATATTTCTATCAGCTCACACATGTAGACCAGTTATAATGTGGACATTTTATTATTAAAGGCCAATAACTGCAGTGTAGTCATAAGCAAAAACAGCCTCTCAGTGTAAAGCACTGCTCACATTAAAGTCGATTTTTATGGGTTACATCGATTGCCCTTGGGACCTGAACGTTGCAGGCTCAAGTCCCGGCCTGGGCACTACCGAGGTACCCTTATCCAAGGTACCGTCCCACTACACTGCTCCCCGGGTGCTGTTGATAGCTGACCGCTGCTCCACGTGTGCACGTGCGATGGGTTAAATGCAGAGGTCACATTTCGATGTGGTGCTTGAGTGTGTTCACAATGACTCGGCTCGTGTGCTATTTTGGTTGACGCATGGATTTATTTTGACACCCCTAATGGACATCGCCATACAATCATACGTAAATATCTTTCCATGAGCCAAACTGTTTTTGCTGACAAACTCAAACCGCATTCATTTTACACAAAAACTAGTTTTGCAACACTGAACCAGAATCAACCTGAGTTTAGGCCTCAAATATGTTCATGCCATTTGGCCGACAGGTGGAAAAGGGTGATGCTCACCTCTGCTGCAGCTTGGTTTAGTGTGAGTGCGATGGACATCAGGCCGCTCTTCGAACAGGAGGAAAACTGCTCAAACTGAGATCCAAAGAAACTGCTCTGAGGTTCTTTCTTCACCTCCCACTGCTTGACTTCAGTCCCTACGTAATAAAGCTCAAGTCAGTCAAGTAAGAAAGAGCTGTGACAGTTGTTTTGGTGAAAATAACCCGTCACTGGTTTCGACCGCTTTATTTGAGGAACAATGGTTTGTTTGACTCTCTCGGCTTTTATGATGCGGTGAACAGACCTTTTCCGCTGGCACTGGGCAGCATGGGGATGGAGGGGGACACAGCAGGGGATGGGGGCTCGTCTTTCACCAGAGATAAATCTGGGTAACGGCTGATCTCCATGCCCACTACACTCTCTGGTGATGAGGATGGGATAAAACTGTCTGGGGTGTCTCGGTCATCACAATGGTCCTGACCCCTGTGAGGAACCATACAGAAAACACAGAGTATTATCCATCCAGCCAATCCAGATGCTGAAGATACCGTACAGCCTTCAGAGCAAACTGATGCTCTAAAAATACATTTCTGCCACTTATATACCCACCTATAGTGCAACATTAGACTCTCAGGGCTGTTTCTGTTTACTGGTACAGGTCATGTTGTCATGCATACTTGTCTTCCTCTATTGTGTCTGTCGAAGCTTCTACACTGCTATATGTTGCACTGTGGTCCATAGAGAAGCAATGTCTTGCCTCACTATGTATGTGTACACAGTAAACTTTGACACTAAAGGTTTGATTAGGTGTGGTATGAGCTTGTGAATACTGCTCAATGTGAGGGACGGTTGAACAATCAATGCAATATGCTTTGGGGAAAAAAAAACATTTTGGTTAAACTGTGTCAGAGGAACTGAATTGATTAAAAAAATATGTTCTTTTAAAACCTTCCTTTTTAAAAGCTCTGCTCTTCATGATGTGCCTGCATTATCAATAGGGGATTGATCTAGACTGCTGGCAGAACAGTCAAGCACATGCACTCTGAAGCCACGATGCTGTAGCTTGTGCATAATAAGGCCTGGGACCTTCTTATCAATGCTCCGTTCACACAACCCATGCTATTAGCACCGATGCACCACCAATGTATAATGTTGGCTTTCGCACATGCTGCAAATAGGTCTGGATGGTCCATTTGCCTTTGGCGGAGAAGCTGAAATGGATTTCTGACTACAGCATTTGTTTTCACTGTCTTTCAGTTCACCTGAGAAGAGCTCAGGCCCACAGGAGTTTGTGTGTACACCTGATGTATGGCTCTCTCATTGCACAAGAGTTTCAGGTTGCATTTCGTCATGAAGTGGTGGGCTGTGTTTACGGACAACCAGGTGGCTACAGGTTTCACACAGAATGTTTCGCATGCAGTGCCTTCTGAGGGCTTGAAGGTCACGCCCATTCAACAGTGGTCACGGCCCTGCCCTAAACAGAATAAGACTTCACCGGATGCCCCGAATTTTTTCACAATATTACGTACTGTAGATGATCACAGATCTCCATTCTTTGTAATTCTGCACTGAGAAATGTTCTTGAACTGAAAATTCTCATGATGTTTGGCAGGAACAGGTAGTGGTGGTCTAGTGGTTTGGACCTTGCCCTTGTGAACCAAACTTTGCAGGTTCAAGTCCCATAACTGCCCAATGTTTACACGTATGATGGGTTAAATGCAGAGGTCACAGCATGTTGTGGTGCACTTTGTGTGTAACTGAGTGTGTTCACAATGAGAACTAAGTCACTTTCACTTTAAACAGGTGAACCATGTCCCATCTTTGCTTACAAAGACCAAGCCTTTGGTGGATGTGCCTTTTATACCCAGTCATGATCCCTTCACCTGTTACCATCTCACATGCTCTTGAATATTTGAATGTTGAATATTTCATAAACTTGGGTAATTGTGGTCAGCCAAAGCATTAAAAGTGGTTCTCTGTACTTGAGTCAGTTATACAAAGGTTCAAGAGAATTTACACATTTTTGCATTTAAGCATTTTTATCTGATACAATCATCTGGTATAAATATCCCATAGCCCCTAATAATTACATTTAAAATTAAATATGGCAAACCCAGTCTTACCGAAGCTCCTCCTGATTGGTGTGGGGCGGTGTGGGGAGAGAGGCTGGCACATCAACAGTCTTGGGTGCCTGAGTAATGGCCTGAGCAAGGAGCTCCTCCTCCGCTCTGAAGGAAGTTTGGAGGTGTTTCTGCCCCAAGCTTTTGGACACTAAGAGCAGGACAATACAATCGTTATGAACTAAAGAGCAATTTGTGTACTTTACAAAAAATATCCACTACAGACAGAAGGCGCTTGGGATGGACTACTCATGATCGCGGCTTTAATCCTTAATTAAAGTAGAATGTAACATAACACCAGCATATACAGATCATGCTGGTCTATGAAAAACGTATGTGGTTCCAACAAACTGTTACTCGCGTTGGTTTTGATTTTATGCATGAAAGTAATTTTTTACCTCAACTACAACAAGAAATTTGGTACCTTCATGCCCACTCATAACGGCAGCTTTTCTGGCAAGCTCCTCGGCCGTGGCAAAGCCGTTCACCATCTTCTGCCTTGCCACAGGAGGTGGAGTGGGTGGGAGAGAGGCAGGGGGTGTTGGAGGGTTGCTTAGGTTGTTCTGCTGCATGGTGAAACACAACACATGCAAAAAGATTCAATGACTGCACTCGTCGACTTCCGTTGGAGATTAGCTCAGTCCTGCTAGCACCAGAAAGAATTTAACACTAGAACAGCACTGGTAGCCCCCAATTAACCCTACTAACCCTAGTTCTTTTTCCATTAATGAATAATTCATACTGGGAGACCAACACTAGGAGCGCTGAAGTGATAAAACAAGGTGCATTAACGTAAAGCAAAATCAATCCTTACAATCCTTACTATACAACATGTCTATACTGTGAGCTGTGTCTGATTTTGTGTCACTTCTGTACATTATAGACTGTATAAAGCACAACATTTTTTATATTCTTTTTAATGACATGCACTAATGCACCTAAAACACGTTAATGCATTATCCTTGTTAAATTAGCCACACGGCTAACGTTAGCAACCCTACTGCAGACTCTCGACAGACTGGACAGTAGCGCCGGACCTTATAGATGAGCTGAGAGTAGTAGTCCGACACGCCATCTAGTGACGCGCTTCCGAAAGAGCCAGACAGTCTGTTTTCTCCGTTCAGCTGCCCACTGCCATACGGGGGGAAGTGTGCGAAGTTCACCCCAATTAGGGGCTCCATGAGGGGCAGCAGAGAGAGCTGCTGTAATGGGGAGAGAGGTTGAAAGATATTAAAGAAAATGTGAAGAGCAACGTTCTGAAGATGCACTGCCTTGAGGTCAAACACATGAGGACACATCTGATGAGACTATTGGTTAAAAACAATAAAGAAATATAAAGAAACACACAGACACTAATAGCAGCAGTATTTAGCAGGATGGGGCTTCCTAAAATAAACGGACAAAACGCTCAAACGTGATACACATGAAATTGTAACTCAAGTCCAACACAATGCGTGATCCTTATGTCAGAACATCGGCTTCGCCAGACCCACGCTACAGGGGCCCCGGTTCATATCTGCTGGGCAGGAAATTTTCCTGAAGGCATTTTTTTGCAAGTCTCGTCCCGGCCTTAAAACTCCAGTCATACAGTCGACTGTACATCTTTACCATTGCGCACCATGCCACTCAGGGAACTTTCACGTTCTGTGCACGACAATGTAAATGCAGAGAATGTGCATACGGCCAAACGCGCACAATTGGAGGACTGAGGGAAGTTACACTGATGCTACGGCACAAAAGTATATACATATATACATAGCTGTACGTCCTATACCACTAAACATTACTGAATTTCCTCTGCAGATAAACATAAAGACACTTTTCATACAAAACAGAGTCAGGGACAAGGAGGGAGGGAGGTAAGATGATTTATAGCTGTATGCTAACATTATCATTTAGCTATGCTGTCAGCTAGCAAAAGTGATGCTAGTTGTAGTTTAAGCACACAGCCTACAACAACACATGTCATAGCACCAAGTAAAAAAACACGACAACAAAAACGTTATATGGGTGTGTTGGGGTGGGGGGTGGTGGGTGGAGGGGTGTGCATGTGGGGTGTGGGTGACTGTGCCCCAGTACAGACTTATCGCTAGCAACGCCCTGATTCAGGATGAGTGAAGAAAGGCTCATGATAACTCTCAGCTAACTAAAGCATAGCGCGTATCCATAACCAGCGTGACGTAAAAGCACTCTAGAAGTATTAATGAGCTGCTTTTTTTTTTTGTAAATCAAGTGCACTGAATGTTCCATTTAAAACCTTGTTTTGGTCTTTCTCCACTTAATGCATTCTACCCACACCTATCAGTGCCAGCACTGCAATTAAGGCTTAATGAAAGTCATTAGTCTTCGAGATGACTGTAATTAAAAAGGCACGTTTGCAGAAAAATCAACATTCTATATAAATTAACACTCGTGGCTTCAAGACATTTACATCTGTAATGCACTATGTACAGTTTGTAAGGTGGCCGAGTGCTGCTTTTAAGTCATAACCGCTTTATCATGACGGTCTCTTTCGGACGCTCACCTGCTCTTTATTTTCCATCCAGCTGCTTTTCTGTTCAATGTAACTTTTTACTAAACCCCAAACTCACTCAAACCCTGAACACAACCCTTAAACTCAAATCACGGTTTCACAGGGCAATTCCAGCATCTGGGGGGGGGGGGGGGGGTGTTTGGGGTGTTTGTAGCTTTTTCCCTTTTTGAGCTGCGTCCCCGGTGTGTCAGGGGTGGGACCCACCACCTGCTCCTCCTGATCCTTCTTTCTCTTCTTCCAGCGTGACGGAGGCTTCTCAGCCCCCATCTTGGGTGTCCTCTTATTGCGTTGTTTTTTCTTCCCTTGTTCTGGTCGATTGGGTTGTAGAGCGTCAGTATTACTCGGCAACTGGCTGCTCACGTCACCCTGTCAAGGAAACAAGTCCTTTAGTCCAAAAAAAAAAAAAAGACCATGGACTTGCAGTGGTGACCTCTTTGTAACTGCACAGCATATTTTCAGTACTAATCCTTTAGATTCACAATAAATGGATGATGGATGAAGGTTAAATGGAAAACTGTGGTTACTATAGTTCAAAAAGGAGAGTTTGGTACCTGGAGCAGCAAACACCATTGCTGCATTCTTCAAACGTAAGTCCCGCAAATGTAAAACACTACTCTGAAATGGGTCAATCCCAACAAACGATCAGTGCTAACAATCATCTAGTCACAGTCCAGCCAATGGTCTAGCCCAGCAAATATTTAGGTGAACCTGCACAGCCGAACGTTCAGCCAGTTTTGTGAAGAAACATGGACAACTAGCAGAAATGAAAATGGCAGAACACTGGCACAGGCACTGTTCTAGACGCCCCAGAGGTGTCCTCACTTTTCAGACCCTTCACAAGAAACCATGTGTCAGTGGGCTTGGCTGATGTTCATCTTTAAAAACTGGCTGTTCCTCACAGGCAGCTTCTTCCTCTGATTCAGGCTCAAACATGTAAGGTTCTATGCCTAAACGCTCCATGATTCGCCTTGGACAGCTGTAGTGATCCCTGCAGACATCTGAGCAAAGCTCAACAAAATATTCATGAGCGCACTCTAAATAAGGCAAATCAGCCTGTTTCCAACCAATGTCACATAAGCAGACATCAGCAAAACAAATACAGACATTTATTTACTATCCAAAACTAGGGGTGGGCGATATTGCAAAAACTAAATCTAAATATGAGTATAAATCATTTTTATTCAGTGTTTTTCACACCACAGTGCAACATGTTCACTTAAGTGAGACTAATGATGCTCCTTTAAATTAAACATGAAGTTTGACGGTGTTTTTAAAGTACTAACAATATCAAGATACGCTCAGAAAAGCGTATTATAACCAGTTTATCATGATAATGATAAATATCGTCATATTACCCAGCTCTACTGTAAAACCACTGGACAGACCACTGACTGAATGCAATGCTGATGATAGAATTTGAAAACAAAAATGTTCGCTTTGAGGACTAATTTTGCATTATTACAAC
>JBBPDA010000009.1:724172-741213 GCA_037974385.1 Arnoldichthys spilopterus | reverse complement strand
GTTAGCACTACAAACAGAGAGAGAGAGAGAGAGAGAGAGAGAGAGAGAGACTCACATCGAGTGAGGGCGAGCTGGACGTGGTCTGGGCAGAGCAGGCTGTATCTCCTGATGTCCTGGAAGGTGCCGGCGGCAGCAGCGCAGGGGTAATGATAGGAGCGGCTACAGCCGTCCTCACAGCACTTAATGGAGGCTCCAAGGCGCTTACAATACGCACAATACTGCAAAAACACACAGACACACACAAATGAGTTTAATGACTAACAAAGCCGTTCAAAAAAGCCTGTGTACAAAGAACCAGTACAAACTAATCCCACAGTTTTACACATGAGCACTGCAGCAGTATTTACACCACTTAGAGTCCAAATCAACTTTCTCATGGTGAAGAATTTAAACATAAAAACCCAGCAGCAAAAGCAGGCCATTCTGAATAGTTTTTTTGGGAAATTCATGAAATTCAAATTGTATAATTTTTGCATGAAAATCAGAGACCACTTACATACATCATATATCACATCACATTTGTCCTAATCCTGTATAATATAAAAATAAATAAATAAATAAATAAATAAATAAATAAATAAATAAAAACACCTGTAATTCTAAATATATATCATATCAAAAATGGCACAAAAATATGCTGCATTTATAACAATCAAAAATGGAGGGATTTGGAACTTTTTAACGTATTAAAGGAGTTATTTTGCTCTTTAATGACATGATTGGAAAAAAGTAGAAGCACAAAAGTCAAATCTACCTAAAAGAAAAAAAAAAAACAATACTTTCCAATAGGTCTTGCAGTTTACCAGGCACAGTTAAAGTATCCACCCTGAAGACTGTCCGTACCCAGCCTTAACTGGGTTTGATGGATTTACACTGTGGCTGTTTCTGGCAGCGCAAGAAACCTACTGAAGCACAATGGTCAGAACAGAAGCCAGTGAGTAAACGTGAAAAGAACTGGACTTTGAACTAAAAACATCTTTCGTCAGCTGCCTCAGTAGCTGCCTTTCAGTCCCTCATGACTTGAGGAGCATAAACTTCTGTACCACAGCACCACCTCTACCCTTTACACAGTCACAGCCACAGCCACACCCACACCCACAGCCACACCCACTCATGTTTCTGACTAGAACACAAAGCCTGAAACTCTTTTTTCCTAGTCATGACGCATGATGGCACAAATGAATCTAGACTGCGTGTGAGCACATAAGCACAGTAGCGTGGATCAGAGAGTAAATGTTATGTCCCTATGCGTCTAAATTGCTAAAACAAGCACAAACTCCAACCAGTTTTAGCAGAGAATGGGGGTAAAGAGAGGAAAATTGTGCTCATATCTAAGCGCTCAATAACCCAAAGGCTCATTAAGCGCTGAAACCCGCAGCACAGATCAGGCCTGCTACCATAAATGAAGACGTTTGGCCCCAAAACTTTGGCCCAAAGCTCCTCACTGTATCCCTGAGGTCCTATTACAAATGAGCAAACGCCAGTTCTGATAATTGCATGTGCGAAAAAAGGCAAAACGGCTGTATGGGCAGTTTTCAGATGCACCAGGCTTTGTGCTGAATGCTGAAGCAAGAGCCTGGAGGAGAGCCCTGCGCTGCTGTGGCCTCTGGAGAAAGGAGAGCATCTGGCCCGTTGTCCATAACCCAAAAGAACAGTAGGACGCCATCCAGCACGGACGCTCTATAGACCCGGACAGACCTTCACAGACCAGCTCTGCGGAACTTAAAAAGGTCTTCTGCTGAAGAACTTCCATACACAGCTGAGGCGAAAGCACACTTCAGCAGCCTGGACCTCACGGATTCCTCACTCAGAAGCAGGATCATGAAGTGTTTTGGTCTTTAATTCCCACACACGGTCCATAGTTAACATCCAGGTCAGTTACAATTAATGTCAGTGAGGCGTGCGTTGAAAAATCAATTTTAATCACATCCACTTCCCCCCTCGCTAGCTAGGTCTCCCGCCATCCTACGACGCCAAGGAGACGGGAGGGTTAAGGTCAGTACGCGCTTCCTCAGATACACGTTAAACACCAACCACAGCTAAAGCAACGGCAACGGCAAGCTCAACACCTTAGAAAGAGAACTGCTAACTCTGCTAAGGCCAGCTAACAGACAGGCTAGCATTACTGAGAGATGGGGGGGGGTGAGGAGGGTCAGCCAATCGTGATCTCTTGGACTCTTGGCCATGAATGGGTGTGGCACCAGCAGGGACTGAATTTGCAATCTCCCAGTCATAAAGATGGGAGATAGTTTTATATTATTATTTTTAATCATTTCAGAAGCATTTTTAAGTGAAAATATGTTTTTTTTTAATTATTTTATCAGATATTATATATAAAAAAATTGACATACCGGCATTTTTTTTTTTTTTTTTTTTTTTTTAGGTGGCTTGGACCCCATTAACACCTGGTCATTGCTGCGATTGTAACACCGTTTTCTTTGCTTTCACTTAAATTCTCACAACTTATTTTTTTTTTCTATTTTGATTTTGTTACTTAATTTTTAAGGATTTGTGTTTTTTTTTATGCTTTTCATGCATGTTTTATTTTTTGTCTCTGTAAATGTGTTCTATGCATACACTTGCTTTGCCTACTAGTCAAACGCATCTCCGGCTACTCGAGAAAACCGTTATGTGATGAGTAATATGCAAATCAGCTCTCAACTATTCACCTGTGTTGTTCCCTGTGTTTCTGCTCTATTCAAAAGGAAATCGCAATTTTTCACAGCACTTTCTTCCCTGTTCCCTGGCAGCTGATGCATACAAGGCGACGGCTGTTTAGAATAATAAGCGTCCTGCATTAGTCATCGAGGTGGCTCCTGTATTAGCCGGTGAAAAACGACGAGCAGAAGTAAAGGTTAACCAAACTCGCGCTTTATTTCAAGCGGTTCTGGCTGCTGAAAGCTACTAAATCATACGCCTGTCGGGAGCTTAAACGAAGGAGCAGCAATGCCCTTTGATGAAGTGGCAGCAATCCAGGGACTGTGTCACAGAGCACCTCCTGAAATCGTTCGAGCAATCAGATTTAAATCGGTTTTAAATGCATCTCGGTTCATTACGCCTGCATTTTTTTTAATGGATAAGCCCCGCCCAGATATAATCCAGCTTAAGACGCATGTAATTACCAAGTGTAAACAGGGTCACAGACTCCTACCACTTCGTAGAGCTTGTTGGCTACAGGGCAAGACTGAAGAAGCAAGTAAGTCTGTGAAAACTGGGAAATTATTGCACATTTTAATTTTTAAATTGTGTTTCAACACAATCTGATGCACAAAAGTTAATAATTTTCAGCTAGAAGAAAAATCAACACATCAACCTCAGCAGAAACCAACAAAATAATTATAATGACAATCAATAATAATTTTAAAAATGCACTTTACATAAAATAAAACCACGGTCCTTCAGTTTACTGACTCCTGAGGGCATCTGTTAACGCGCAGGCCTCAGAACTGAGGACTGGATTGACTTTGTCACTCCAACACCTTCATATCATTCTTATTTAGCCCTGCAGATGATTTTTCCCGGTCTGCTTGGGATCACTGTCCTGTTGCATCATTGTACTGTGGCCCAGTCGAAGCTGCTGGACAGATGCCCCAAATTTGTCTGAAGGATATTCCAGTGTTAAGTCTTCACTCTTGTCTCAATTACTGCAAGTGTTTTAGGTCCTGTGGCTGAAAAAAGCTCCAAAATCATCACCACCACCATCCCGCCACCACAATGCTTGACTGTTAGTATGAGGCGCTTGTGGAGATGACTCAAACATGGGTCTGTGCAAGAAGAGTTTTTGACCAGGACTGATGCAATTACGAAAAAGATGAAAGAAAGGAAAAAGAAAAAAAGGAAAACAGAAAAAGAAAAAAATGAAAAAAGAAAGAAAAAATGAAAAAAGAAAGAAAAAGAAAAAAGAAAAGAAAAAGAAAGAACGAAAAAGAAAAAGAGAATAAAGAAAAAGAAAGAACGAAAAAGAAAAAGAGAATAAAGAAAGAGAATAAAGAAAAAGAAAGAACGAAAAAGAAAAAGAGAATAAAGAAAGAGAATAAAGAAAAAGAAAGAATGAAAAAGAAAGAGAGAATAAAGAAAGAGAATAAAGAAAAAGAAAGAATGAAAAAGAAAGAGAATAAAGAAAGAGAATAAAGAAAAAGAAAGAACGAAAAAGAAAATGAAGAAAAAAAAAAAAGAAAAAGAAAGAACGAAAAAGAAAAAGAGAATAAAGAAAAAGGGACATTATTTTAATGGTTGCCTAATTATGAACATTAAAATAATAAATTAAATTACACACACACACACACACACACACACACACACAATGTTTAAAACGTATTAATTTCAATGATAAAAAATGATCTGTGGCCAGAATGTTGGCACCTCCCTAATCGTGGTGTATTAGTGTATAAACCATAACATACTTTACAAATAGCTCAAGTTTACACTTGCACACATCGCGCAACTGCCCAACGGCTTTTGAACAAGGGCTAATAGGCAATTGCACGCAAAACGGCATCGCTGACATTTCGCCTGAAAGCTAAATGAGCAATCTGCCAATAGTTTAGCAGATTAGGGGTGCAAATGCAATTAGAGGAACATGATCTGGCGGATGGTCCTGCGCTGTGTGCTGGAGCTCTGGGAGGTAAAGCCCATCCTGAGCTCCATGACCTTTTCCATTTCACAGCTCGCTGAGCCTCACTGCCATGGACAACCTTTAGCAGAACAGCATCCATCTCACTTGTGTCTGACACACACACACACACACACACACACACACACACACACACAAACACACAAACACACACACAAACACACAAACACAAACACACACAAACACAGTACAGTACAGTACTTATGTTTCCCATTGTTGCACTGGGCCCCAATTCCCACAGTGGTCCATCCCTACAAAAGTGTTTACACCGCTGCCCCTTTCAACAACAACGCCACTGTTTATGGTCATTATACCATGGATAAGTTGTTCATTATAGTAAAAGTATCACTAAAAGTTCACCAGAATATGCTAAATATACTGCGCAGCCCTACACTAGCTGCCCCCTGCTCCCCGTGTGCACGTGTGATGGGTTAAATGCAGAGGTCACATTTCGTTTTGATGCTTGAGTGTGTTCACAAAGACAAATAGTCACTTTTACATTATCAGGAGACTGGGAGTCCAAGAGAGCACAACTGGCCATGCGCTCTGGGTGGTTATGATGGCTCTCCCTCTCCCCCATCACTAAGATGTTAACCAGTGTGGATAAGTGCATTAAGACACTTGTATAGTTAGAAGAGACAGATTTCTATGATTTTTTATTGTGAATCTTGAACCTGTTCAGTGACGTTATATGCAAAACATACTGCGCAGCTCTACGTCCACCGTAAAACATTAAAATCCCAAAATATCCCCAAAATTCATCAACGGAAACGTCCCTCCCCACAGCGAATGACATAACATCGATGGGTAATGACAAACATCCCATAAAAAATCTGATGGCTCCAACATCCACTACTGGAAGGGAAGTCTAGCTTGGGGCGAGATTTGGCAGGAAGGCGCTGCCCTGATTCATCCTCGGAATAATCTCATTCCACAAACATTGTCTCTGCTGACATCATATCACTTTCTGCTGCAGCTGGGCAGCAGACGCAGCTACGCCTTACAAAGCAGATTACCCACTGCCGAGGGCAGAGGGCGAGGAGCCACGGTAAAACAAACAGTGCCTTACAGTCCACTGGAATACGGTCATCTATCGGACAGTAACGGCCTGGAAGGCCTGGCGACACAATCGCTTCCTTTATGCCTCCAACAAATCCACTTGGCAGTTTCAGCACAGCTTCGAGGGCTCGGACGATTTCCAGCGAGAGCGACGCTTTGAGGAGGACGTCCCACTCCAATGTGAGAGTTCGGAAGCATCAGCTACACTGAAGGAATCAACAGATTCGTCAGAACTACGGCATAATTCATACAGAGAGAGTCGTTCAATGAGGTCTGTTGCGAAGAAGTGGTGGCCTAGTGGTTAGGACGCTGCCTTTGAGACCTGAAGGTCGCAGGTTCGAGTCCCAGCCCGGGCACTCAGTAAGATGTTAACCAGTGTGGGTGACACTCTCCTCCAAGTACATTAAGATTCTTGTATAGTTAGAAGAGACCGATTTCTATGATTTTTTATTGCATTTGTCATGCTGTAATGTTGCTAGTTGTCTACTGTCATTGGGTAACACTGGTTATTGTGTAGCCTGTGAAGGAGGCGTTCAAGTGAGAACTGCATTGTAATTTGTCCACTGTACTTTTGAAAATAAAACTCTTGAATCTGTTCAGTGACTTTAGCTTCTGACTGGGCCTGTGCAATTAATCAGATTTTGTTTTCCAATTATTCTGGATTCTGACGATTATGAAATGATATAATCGATATAAAATGATCATTTCACTGAACTCTTACTTTGTCTTTTGTTATTCGTGGATTCCACGTTTTTTTTTATTTTATGACCAATCGAGCAGAATAATCGGGATCTCAATATCGACCAAAATAATCGCGATTATGATTTCTGCAATAATCGAGCAGCCATACTTCTCGCTTCCCATGGCGCGGAGAAAGCATGTGCTAGACCTCGCCCTCCTGGTGTTGGTGGGATCACTCGACTGGGGGAGCCCTAGCTAGTGAGTGGAAGTGGGGACGACCAAAATGGGCGGAAAATCATTGAGGGAGGAGGGGGCAAAAGGAGAAAATCTGCATAGACCCTGTTCATAAACGATCAATTTTAACTGTTAAAAGTTGTAGTCGCTGTAGCTCTGCATGGTCTCAAAGCTCTGTCTCTCACACACAAGACGGTATCTGTTTTCTGAAGAATCAGGTCCCAGAGGTGAGGAAAATGAGCTGAAATAAAAACAATTAATTACCCCTAATGTGCCCTCCCCCAAACCGCCCCCCGCCGCCACCCCCCTCGGCTCGGCTCCCCCGTGCCTGCGTCTGCCACATCGCATTGTGTTAATTAGCGGCGGCTTCACGAGAGAGATTGCAGAAGCGCTGCTGAACTACTCAAATCCTAATTAGAAAATATTTTAAAGACCAGGGGACCTGTGCAACCTCTCCGCCCGCTCTCTCTCGCTGCCAATAATAAACTCATTCATGATTTGTTCTGAACGTTTAATCAGGGCCGCGCACACTCGTCTTTACCCTGTAAGCTGCTAGCTTAAGTGCACATCATAGAAAGCCACAGCTGAAAGCTCGCAGGCTGAAATCATTAGTCAAAACGGCGACACGAGCACATCCAGCACTTACGGCCTACGAGGCCATCGAAAACCATCACTCAGCACTGACAACCACCAAACCAGCAAAAAACACCACTAATAATTAAGGCAGCGTTTGCTGGTTGTAACAGGATTGATGATCCTGCTGAAAGTGAGGGAAGTGCTAACTTAAGTAGAACTAGGGGCAGAGCCGAGGGCTGGACCAGGGCACCGCCAAGTCTGGTCAAGCCTGTGGACGCCACTCATGGCTGTGGTCCCCATATAGATGCTAACTACTGTAGCTATGTAGCTACTGGGACAATTGCACAACCCCCAAATCAGGTTAGTACAGTACGGTACGGAAAACGCAAATAAAAAAAAGAAAGTAGTGATAAATTTACTTTGACTTGTATTTCATTGCAGACAATATAAACACTAAATATTTCATGTTTGGTCTGGTCATTTCAATTGTAAATATACATCCTTTCCTGTCATTAAGACCTCACCACATTCCAAAAAAGTTGGGACGGGAGCAATTTAGGGCTAGTAATGAAGTAAATTGGTTAAAGAATGATGTGATTTAAAATGATGTCAACAGGTGACTGTAATTATGATTTGATACAAAGGCAGCATCCAAGAAAGGTCTAGTCCTTTAGGAGCAAAGATGGGCCGAGGATCGCCAGTTTGCCAACAAATACATGAGAAAATGATTGAAATATTTAAAAACAATGTTCCTCAAAGAAAGATAGGAAAAGATTAGGATATTTCACCTTCAACGTTGCATAACAATGAAAAGATTCAAGGAATCTGTGCGTAACGGACAAGGGCGCAAGCCTAAGCTGAACAACCGTGGTCTCCGATCCCTCAGGTGGCACTGCATCAAGAATCGTCGTTCATCTATAAGCCATATCACCACATGGGCTCAGAACGACTTTGACAAACCTTTGTCAAGTACCACAATACGTAGTTACGTCCATAAATGTCAATAGGAAGCCCTATGTTTACAGTGTCCAGAAGCGCCGCCGACTTCTCTGGGCTCTGAGGTATCTGGGATGGACCATCACACAGTGGAAACATGTACTGGTCAGATGAATCAGTATTTCAGGTATTTTTTGGGAGAAATGCAGGTCAATTTTGAACCATGTCATGTTGTTAATACCAGGCGCATGGACGAGTGCCTGAGTGCTCCACTAAGCCTTTCAGGTTACACACCCCATCGCCCTAATAAAATCAGACCTCTACATTTAACCCATTCACACATGGGGCAGTGGGCAGCAATAAACAACAGTGTAGCAGGACTATACCTTGCTCAAGGGTACCTCAGTGGTGCCTGGGCTGGGATTTGAACCTGCAACCCTCTGATCACATGGGCAAGTCCTTAACCACTAGTCCAACACTGCCCTAAAGGAATATTTCCGTTATACTCTGGTATCCTACACATCGCATCATGAAAACATGAAAATATGGAGGTCCACACTTCAGCAGGCCTGTAAAAGACAAACGTTTGTTCATTTTTTTTCCACCTGAAGTCTTTCCTAGTTCCTAAAATATCCTATTCTGTGGGCAGTGATGGTGTAACTGAAGGTTGTTGGTTCAAATCCCAGACCAGTACAAGTAACACCCAGGTACTGTCCCCGAGCTCTCCAAGCCACAGCTCCCAGGCGCTGCCTACATTTGCTGCCCACTGCTCCTACATGCATGGGACCCAGGCATCAAAATTAACTAACAAACCAATGCAATTCCAGCATGTTCCATCCTTAATGTGCACCCCTGCTAATAACTACTCCGAGGTTATAATGTTAGCAGCGTGCTCTTTCTGGCTTAGCTCCACAAGCTTTCCTTCATGTGTTAGTCAGGTCAGCATTTCTAGAGGACCTATCCCTCTGGTGCAATAATAGCGGTTGAAGGGCACTACCTCTGTGCTCCCTGAGTCAATGGCTTTGTCCACGTAGAGCTGGGCCTGCCCTCCTTCTCCACGCCACACACCCTCCGACCAGGCAGCGCACTGCAGGTGCGCACAGCACTGCCCTGGAATGGAAAAAAGCACACACACACACACACACAGAGAAAATCACACAATGCTAAACGACGAGAGTTTAAAGACTAAACTTAAATTTAATGACCAATTCACTGTAGATATCCATTAAAAACAAAAACACACATTCGTCATAAGAAAACTCCATACAAAATCCTACACCCACTGATCAGCCACAACATTAACACCACTGAGCGGTGAAGTGAATAACGGTCTAGTTATTCTACTACAGTGGCACCTGTCAGAGGGGTGGGATATAATTAAACAGCAAGTGAACATTCACTTCTTAAAGATCATGTGCTAGAAGCAGGAGCATAAGGATCTGAGCCACTTTGACGAGGGTCTTATTGTGAGGGCGAGATGACGGACAGGTCGTGTGGAGTGCTACAGGTGTGCAGTAGTTAGTACCCACCAAAAGAGATCCAATGTCAACTGGGCAGTGAAAGGTTCATGGGCACCCAAGGCTAACTGATGCATGTATGGAGTGAAGACTAGCCTGTCTGGTCTGATCCCACAGAAGAGCTACTGCGGTTTAAAAAGTAAATGCTGATAGAAAGGGGTCAGAACGCAGTGTTTCAGCAGCATGGGGGGCTACCTAATAATAGGCAGGTGGTGTTAATGTTATGGCTGATAGATGTTTCGTATGCAGTCCCCAATAATGGATTGATGACCAACATAAAAGAATCGTGGCAGAGCTTTGATCACGGCTCCGAAGCAGTGCTCTAAGTTGCACTGGGAAACATGGTTCGAGACGGCCGTTGTCACCGTCTTGTGACCAAAGATACCTTGAAAAAACCATGGCAACCATCTCACAATGTGATCACTGCTATGACCTCTGTCTAATAACCAGCCGATAGGAATAGCGCCATACCACTATAGCTGCATAGATACATGATAAACACTGATCACCTTTTATTCTTTTTCTCAATTTTGACTTCATGCGGACTCGAAGACCCTTCCCAAACAAACCAACACGCTAATTCCAGCTCTTACCTGTGGGGTCGAATAAAGACTGGACATTGATGTCATCAGGGAGGCCAATCTGACCTAGTTCGTCCCAGAGCTTGTGGCTGGGCTCCTCCCCGAAAGGGTCTGTGCTGCCTGGAGCTGACGATGAGTGCAAGCCGCTGTCTGGAGAGCTGATCCTGTGGAAGAAGAAGGGACTGTTCATGCATTGGTTGTATGTAGTGCTTATATAATATACAAGATCATATGCAAAAAAAGACCAGAAAACCCCAGTGAAACATATATGACCCATTGACACGTTTTGCATCTCTGGCTTTTTACTGATATGTTTGGTAACGCAACGACAACCTTAATTACATTTAGTCTTACAACATCATGTCATTTTACCCGTACTTCCTTTTCTTCTACTGTTTAATGGCAAACAGCTGTTAAGCACATCACCACCATGTTCTGGCCGTAGAAACGGGTTACTTTCAGGTGCCCCCTACCTATTACCATCCAGTACACCATTTGTGTTTCAACTGCTTGTGTCTAAATCCTGTGTAAAACACCTCTATTCATCACAAACTTTGATTTTATGACCACAGTCCACACAGGTTTCTTATTTTTTGTGACAAAACAGGCAAATTTTGATCTTTTCTGGACATTCCCAGAAAGTTCTAGAAAGTTCTAAAAGATTCCAGAGAGTTCTAGAAAGTTCTAAAATATTCCAGAAAGTTCTAGAAAGTTCTAAAATATTCCAGAAAGTTCTAGAAAATTCTAGAAACGTTCTGGACAGTTAAAACAGATCCAGAATATTCTGGAAGTCTACTTTTACCATTTCAAGTGAGTGGAGAATGTTCTGGAAAACCGATGCATTTCAAAATGTCATTGTCCTGAGCACAGAAGCAACGTTTTTGTGGAACAGCAGCCACTTACTATCGATTTTAGGCACAAAGGAAAACCCACTTTGTACCCAGGAACAAAAACAAACCACAATTACGAGTTAAGTGTTATGAGGTGTATAAATAATTTTAGCCCAGTTCCACTTGTTTGTTAATCATGAAATCTACACATAAAAATTAATTTTCCAAAAAAAAAAAAAAAAAAAAAAAAAAAAAAAAAAAAAAAAAAAGACAAAAACAATAATTGATTCGGATTTTGTTAAGCCATTTTTCGTCAAAACACTACGCTATTTTAGAAGTAACACTATTAGTGGCAGCCCTGAAGAAAAGCGCCTAACGGTAACATTAAAAGAGGTGAAGGGACAGACACAGTAGGCAGAGGAACCATCTCTCTTGGCCCTCACACAAGGACTGGCTATTCAGACGGGGGATGAACACACCGGATACGGAGGTAGAGAGGCGGGGGGGGGGTGGGGGGTGCTGAGAGAGGGGGTGGGAGAGGTAGAGGAGAGAGAGAGAGCGAGAGAGAGACTAAGAGAAGCGGAAAACAGAAATTAACATTTAAAAAGAGCCCCGGTCTGAAGAGGGCCAGCCAGAGCCTCCCCCCTGAAGGGCTCAGGATGAAAGACTACTGTATACTAAACTCCTCCGACCCGGCACATCTGCATACGTCTAAATGGCTCGGCACTCTACTTCCTCCCCATTAAGGTTTATAGCAGTGAGGAGACACACACACACACACACACACTCTCTCTGTAAGGGCTGCACAGCTATCCAATATTCCTCCTGTACATCTCTACCCAGGGAAACAGTTAGTACATGTTTGTTCATTTGTGCTCATGCTGTGCCTGTTGTCAGCTGGGAGCTACTAATTATCGAAAGCTAAGCAGCGAGACACCGAATCGACCACTGTGGCCATTTTAAGGTGGTCTTTAAATAGTTGCACTCAATGAAAAAAAACACGGTCATATTTAATTACTGCTATGGCAATTAATCATCAGCTAAGGAAGAGACTTTTTCAGATTGTCAACGCACCACAACCAAATGTGACCTCTGCATTTAACCCATCACACATGCACACGTGGAGCAGTGAGCAGCTACTAACAGCACCCGGAGAGCAGTGTAGCGGGACGGTACCTTGCCCAAAAGGGGACCTCAGTGGCACCCGGGTGGGGACTTGAACCTGCGACCTTCTGTTCACAAGCGCAAGGTCCTGACCACTAGGCCTTCACAGCTAGTTTCTACAGTCATGATCAAATCCCAAAACCATGAATCCCTACAAACCACAGCTGGTTACGTGATCTTGTTCTTTTCAGTCTGATTGGACTGATTGGTTAAATGGGCAATGGTGGCCCATTAGGACACTGCCTTTGAGACCTGAGGGTCGCAGGTTCTAGTCCTGCCACTGAGGGAACCCTTGAGCAAGGTACCGTCCCTCTACACTGCTCCCCGGGCGCTGTTGATAGCTGCCCGCAGAGCCGGCTACATCACAACAGGAAAAAAGAAAGAAAAAAAAATAAATAAATCTGAAACATGGCGGCAGCAGAGAAAATGTAGCAAAACATCATCTACAGTATGTTGAGCAATTCTGAGAGAAGTGGGTCAGCTGCAAATATGTAAAACCGAAGCTGCACGGCACGAGGGCACCACAGTAATGTCAACCTACAGATCCCACATCAGTCCATCCCTAATTAAAGAAAACATATATATTGTGATTAATCAATGAGGGCGGCACGGTGGTCGACCACGGGTGCCTTTCTGTATCTAGTTTGCAAGCTCTGGTTTCCTCCCACAGTCCAGAGGCTGCAGTAGGTTGACTGGATGGTCTAAATTGCCTACAGGTGTGAGTGAATGGACAGACAGATTGACTGACGGATTGACTGACGGATTGACTGACGGATTGACTGACGGATGGATTGACGGATGGATTGATGGATTGACGGATGGATTGACGGATGGATTGATGGATTGACGGATGGATGGATTGACGGATTGATGGATTGACGGATGGATGGATTGACGGATGGATGGATTGACGGATGGATGGATTGACGGATGGATGGATTGACGGATGGATGGATGGATTGACGGATGGATGGATGGATTGACGGATGGATGGATGGATTGACGGATGGATGGATGGATTGACGGATGGATGGACGGATTGACGGATGGATTGACGGATTGATGGATTGATGGACGGACGGACGGACGGATGGATGGACGGACGGACGGATGGATGGATTGACGGATGGATGGAAGGATGGATTGACTGATGGATTGACGGATGGATGGAAGGATGGATTGACTGATGGATGGATTGATTGATGGATTGATGGATTGACGGATGGATGGATGGATTGACGGATTGATGGATGGACTAAAGAAAGAGTTGAATGATAAACTGATTCAAAATAGTTTAGCTGCAGAACAGCCACATGCATAAACCAGGTCACATTGCTAATAAAACACGGCATTTTTAAAATATTTTGCTAATTGAAAACTGCTTGAGAAATATGTCAATACTCAAAACATCACACACAATAGTTATTCACTGCACTTTACTCCATGGTGTAAAACATGGCTAATCAGGCTCTGTTTGTAATAAAACATGCGCTCAGAAAAACATTGTGACCTAATGGCCACTGTGATCTAGTGAAAACATATCACTATACTGATATAAATCTCCATATTTCAGTGATTTGCAGTCTACAGCAATAAAACCCCAACAGGAATATGTCTATGCTGTACAGCCCTCACACGCTTGTGCACCCAGGTCACTTTCCCTGTGCCATTAAAAAGCAGAGCATTACAAATTAAGAGCTTTGCAGAGGAGAGCGGCCAGGCCGGCTATGCCAAAACATAATATGCAATCTCACATCCATTTTTCTTCAGAGTCCGCTGTAATTCTGCTCAGCTGTGCGCCATACATCATCGGCGCACAGCATCTCGGCACTGCCTGAGCGTTTGCTGGGGGTTGGGGAGTGATTTAATTACGGTCTAAATAACCTTCTGTGGGTTATGAATACAGCGCGCCCGTAATCCATCACTAAACTCCTCGGCTCGGCTTCAAACCTCGTCCTGAAGCTCGTTCATCAGACCCAACAAAAGGTAATAAGATGACACTTAACGGAAAGTTCATCTCAACAAGGTGTAAAAAGGGTAGCAACTGATTTTCCCCCCCAAATTCACACAATGCGACGTGACCGACTGTTCCAGTCACTGCTAGAGGTTCCTGCACTTGTTGGCACACACATCAAGTCAAGACTGACCGTGTTCGAGACTCCAGCTCAGAGTTTCTACTCATTACATGATAATTAAGATAGAACCATGATAGTTTTCTGAGGTCGAGCAGGAAAACGCAAATCTGTTGCCATGGGATTGGACTTGAGAAACGCCAGACTGCCCAATGATAAGAGCTCAAACAGCCCAACACATGTTGGCAGAGTACCAGAGTTAGTTAACCAGTGGTACATGGTGGAGGCTCATCTGCTGAAGTCTCTTACATTTCCAAAGCTCACTCAACAAAGCCAGACACCACACTCAGTAGAAGGTGCAACAGGCTGAAAATGCAGAAAGAAGCTTTCCTTGAGTTTCAATGGTCAGGACTTGAAGAGGACAACATGACATCCGCACTGCATACTTTGTACTTTTGCTTTGCCTCTAAACCAACGTAGCAGGTCTTTGAATTCAGACCTTGGGTCCAGTTTCTGGTTTTGGATTTGGTATCTACTGGTAGTTCACTGGTGCAGCTGACTTGCCATTAGTGCAACCACAAAATCCAGAGCCAGAAACTGGGCTTCAGGTCCCAAGACTTCAGCTCTATAGTGAAAATGAGCTTCACTGTGGAATCTCTAGAATGAGAAGTTCAGATCTGAACACCACAGGTTTCTGCACCATCACAGTTTTAACACGCTGCATTCAAGCAAAAAGCACTCGACACACGCTGCCCAACGATAACAAATCTTTGTGCATCCTGTGTAAAACATGGGGTTGCGTTAAAAGACAAACCTGTTGTTCTGAACTGTACACACACTCCATTTAACACGCTGTAATATCCAGAGTTCTGGGTGTGAACCAACTTACAGAACGTCATGTTCATTGTAATAAGAAACTCTGGCTTAAAACCTTCATCAGTCTCATGTATTGGTTGTGGAGAGATGTTGTCCTGGATCACGGAGCACTGGATCCCCTCCCTCAGTTTTCATATGAAGAGCCCTCTGCTCCAGCAAACGTATCGAAAGTCACTGTGGCGCCACCTGTTCACCTGTACGACCAGAGGAGGATGGGTTCCCCTTCTGAGCCATGGTTCCTCCCAACTGTTCTTCTTACAGCTTAGGGAGTTTTTCCTCGCCTCTGTCGCCTTTGGCTCACTCATTAGGGGCTCGGACCCGGATTCTATAAAGCTGCTACGTGACAATATCAGTTGTAAAAATTGCTAAAATAAAACTGACCGGACACTTCATCATATTTTACACTGACTGCAGACTAAAGCTGGGCAATACGATATGTATGGTTATCGTCATAAACCGTGGTCACAACATGCTTTTCTGAGCATATCTTGATATCGTTATTACTTAAAAAACTGTCAAACATCATGTTTAGTTTTAGGGAGCGTCATTAGTCTTAGCTTAAGAAAAAAAAATTATATATATATATATATATTTATTTATTTATTTATTTATTTTTTTACATTGCATATCTGGGAAATTTCTCAAAATATCCTGATAAGTAAAGTGAAGTGACTACTTGTCATTGTGAACACACTCAAGCACCACAACGAAATGTGACCTCTGTATTTAACCCATCACACGTGCACACGTGGAGCAGTGGGCAGCTACTAACAGCGCCCGGGGAGCAGTGTAGTGGGACAGTACCTTACTCAAGGGTACCTCAGTAGTGCCTGGGCCGGGACTCGAACCTGAGACCTTCAGGTCCCATAGGCAGTGTGTCCTAACCACTAGGCCACCACTGCTCACATTGCCACAAGTATCCAACCCAATCACAACGCAGCAGATTTTAGGGTAGTGAAAAAGTTCGGACAGTTGGCTAAAATATGTAGGACCCACTCGTGAAGGAATTTGAGAGTTATAGCACCCCCCCCCCAAAAAAAATGTAAAGGTCCACCAGAGAGATGTGAAAGCCATATTACTGGTACATCCAGTGTAGCAGGCTGTAAAGTTGACAGCGAGTAAGTCTTTATTTAGCACAAAGTGTTCGCCACACGCGAGCTTCCGACCCTTCCACTCCGACAAAAGGAGCCAAATTGAGAGCAGATGTCTAGATAACGAGGCAGCTCGCTATATTTAGCTTTGTCCTCAGCTGGGTCATTTCAGTAATACATTTTCTCCACTGTAACGATTGGGAGACGGTTACCAGCTCTAAACAGATTACAGCCTCAAGCGCTTTACGCTGTCCAATTAACGCTGCGTTAGCGGCAGCTCAATAAAGACGCAGCCACCAACTTCCTCTGAGGAAGCTCGCGTTCGCTCTCCCAGTGTTGGTGGTATCGTGTGTTGGGGTCCCAAAAAACGAACCCCGGATCGTCCTGTAGGTTTTAAGCTCCTCCCACCTTCCAGACACATGGTAAAAGGTTTCCCTGCTGCTTCCTGGGGGGGAAACACCTCGCTCTAGTGACTACCGTGGTGGTCAGTAAAGGTCCATTACAGGGTCACTCAGGGGTTAAGGTTTTCTGACGACGCTAATCCCTTCAGCCACTTCTGATCGATAGCCGAGCGATGACTTGGCTCAGCCCGACAGCTGAAGCACAAGGCTCTTCTCTTTCACCAGGACAGATGCTTCTCATTACACAAAGCAGCAATTCATTAAAGCTGTGATTACTCGCAGCCTGTCAAAGCTAGCTTCAATTATATCACCTTTAATTAACACACACACACACACACACACACACACACACACACACACACACACACACACACACACACACACACACAC
>JBBPDA010000009.1:676424-690057 GCA_037974385.1 Arnoldichthys spilopterus | reverse complement strand
AGGCACCTGTGGCCAACCCGGAGATCGAACCCAGGACCTTCTCACTGTGAGGCGACAGTGCTAACCACTGCACCACCGTGCCGCCCCTCAGCTACAGTCAACATCAATATTATTATTACTATTATTAATACTGCATCACTTTCTGCCTGTTTGCACAACCTGTTTTACTGTACATATTTAAATATTCATAGTATACATTTACGTATTCATATTTATACCTTCAACTGTTCCTTCTGATCTAGGTGGTTTACTCCACCACTTTCGCTGGCATTTGTTATTTACCCCTTTTCAGTACAGGGCCTCCTAACTCAACTAGTTTCACAGTGTGCCTTTCCCCAAGGCTCGAATGGTAGTGCTCTCATCTTGTAAACATGGCAGCACAGCTTTGAGCCCTGGGTAGGGAGACTGTGTGTAACTTAGCTCCCCCTTGCATTTGGGCCCCGATCTGAAACCCCACATGGCTGTCCAGCAGGATGTCAATGCCGGACATGGGTCCTTGGTGCTGGCATGTTAAGGTTTTAAAATTTTATCTACAGTGTTTTTGCCTCTGCTCTGTTTCCACTTCTGTTTCTATCTTTTGCACTCAGCATGTAATTGCCACAGGAATTTTCCTTTGGATTAATAAAGTTCTTATCTTATGATGGATTGCACAGCTGACCTGTTACCTACATATCTGAGAAAAAGCATTTAGGGAAGGCCAAGACATGATCCCTATAGACTCTAATTATTTTAATATTATTGAGCAACGTAGTGTTTGTCATATACTTAGACTTAGATACCTATCCACATGAAACTTGGCATAATTGGTATAAGATGTAATAGGTTACATGGTGAAGGACGTGGGAGACAAAGACAGGTACAAAACTAACAAGACTGTCTCTGTGTCACTTTCCAGTACAACAGCAAGCAGGAGCCATACTTCCTAGACACTCAAGAACATTATTAGAAAAGTGAACATTTCAGACTGTTCTCTTCCTGCTTTAATGCTAATTGAGTCTTTTTTGGTCATTCGCTTCTGTAGCCATTGTGTGAATGTATTATAAGAGGGTATTCCTTGTATTTTAAGAGTGTCCCTGCATTATAAGTGTGTTTCTAATAGATTTCCATGATTCTATATTATTTCCCTGTATTATACGGGTAATTCTGATTTTTTTTGTATTATTTGGTATTAGTGGGCACTAGTGGTTAGGACACTGCCTTTGGGACCTGAAGGTTGCAGGTTCGAGTCCTGGCCTGGGCACTACTGAGGTAACCTTGAGTAAGGTACCATCCCACTACACTGCTCTCCGGGCACTGTTGGTAGCTGCCCACTGCTCCACGTGTGCACGTGTGATGGGTTAAATGCAGAGGTCACGTGGGCAGTGGTGGCCTAGTGGTTAGGACACTGCCTTTGGGACCTCAAGGTTGCAGGTTCGAGTCCTAGCCCAGGCACTACTGAGGTACCCTTGAGCAAGGTACCGTCCCACTACACTGCTCCCCGGACGCTGTTGGTAGCTCCCCTCTGCTCCACGGGTGCACGTGTGATGGGTTAAATGCAGAGGTCACATTTTGTTGTGGTGCTTGAGTGTGTTCACAATGACAAAGAGTCGTTATTCCTATTTTCACATTTTTACTGTTTTATTCTATTTTTGTTACTTTATTAATGTTATTTATTTCACTGTGCAATTCGGAGGAGGCTCCGAGTCCAACCATTTCATTGCTGGTAACGATGTTCCAGTGTTACCTGTACATGACAAACTTGCACTAGAACTTGAAGAGTCCGTCAGTAAGCCTCACACGCCGATTCACCAGCTCATCGAGCCTCCAAAGTCAGGCCACGAAGTCAGTAAGCCATTAATTTTGTTCCTGTTATATCATGTCCTGTTTTTTGTCCTGTCTCCTGCCCTGTCTGAGTCCTTTGCCTTACCTTAGATCTCCTGTTTAATCTCTTGTCATGTCCAAGCCTCTTGTCCCTGGTCCTCTTTCTCGGTCATGGCTCCCTCTGTGGGCCTGCTCCTGTGGTTTGTTCACTTTCGCACCACAGAGTGGCGCTCTGGGAGGGGGGTTCTGTCATATGTTTTCCCTGGTACCATTTCTTCCTGGTCTGTTTTATGTACATAGCCATGTGTTCCTGGCATTGTGTCTGGTGTTTTGTCTACACCTTAGCCCCACCTTTGCCTTGCCCTCGTTATCAGTTCACCTGTTCTTTGTCTTTGTGCTCCTCCCCTTTTCAGGTGTTAATTGTTACCTCTAGTTTAAACACTAGTGTTTGTTCCTTGTGTTTGTCAGTTCTCTGCTGTTGTGGTGCTCTACACTGCTGTAATGATTTTGTATTTTTTTCCCTTTGTTTTACTTACACCAGAGGCTACATCCAGCTAATGATACAATGACCATGTTCTTGCCTGGATGCAGACTGAAGCGGCAGCTGAGCTGTGGAGAACGGTGGTAATACTGACCATACTATAACACATGCTAATGAATTGTGAATAAAAAATTAACACACTGCTCCACCAGTTTTCATTGGTTATTACAGACAGTTTTGCTCTGTTTAGGTTTCGGTTGAGTGTCCACAGAGAAATGTTGAAGCTATGTACACCTTTCATTAACATGTGTTGTATGTTCTGATCCTATTTGGGCAAACTCTTTACCATAAAAACGCACATCTGATAGTGACTTATTTGTCATTTCAAACACATGGTCACACAAAGTGGACCACAACAAAATGTGACCTCTGCATTTAACCCATTAGCGTGTGGAGCAGCAGGCAGCTATCAACAGTGCCAGGGGAGCAGTGTAGCAGGATGATAATGCTTACTGAACATGACTTTAGTTTAACGTGTTGACATTTAGCTTGTTGTTGTACATGATGTCTGAAGGCATGCTGCAAAGTTTGAAGCAGTTCAATATTTTTCAAGACATTTCCTCTAAGTGGATTGGGCATTCTGCTGGCATATCACCCAGATAATCACCACAGTTATGAACAAATGCAAGCACTGCTGTTGGTCCATCAGAATCAGAATCACGTTTATTGGCCAAGTATGTGAGTGAACACATACAAGGAATTTGATTCCGGCAGGTGGTGTCTCTCAAGTACAGTGTAGGTAATAGTAAGAACAGAAACAGTAAAACAATGTAGAAACACAATGAATAATATTAGTCAACAATATAATATGGTACAGAATCAATGTTGAACTGCCCATGTTGAACTGCCCAGTCATGTGTCTCTCACAGAAATCTGCTTGAGTAAGATTGTAGAAGGCCTGTTATATATGAAGGGGCCTGATTATGCAGGGGTCCAAAAAAACAAAAAAAAAAAAACACCAGCAACAGCACAGTACATCCACTAGAGGACAGAGATAACAGTTTCTGACAACAAACATGGCGACAGTGGAGGAGGCCATAATAATGCAGAAGCAGTTAAACGCAGGGGAAGATGACGTAGCGTCTTTTTATATCTTACAAAATCATTCACTAAAACTCACACTCATGACTTCTTGTGGGCAGTGGCAGTCCTAGCCTGTTTGGTCTCCTGGATGAACAACCCAAGTGTTCGTGTCCCCCTTAAAAAGATGGCCCCCGCCCTGGGTGGCTGGCCGTATCGCCCATATCAAAAACGGCCACTGCTTGTGGGATTTCAGAAAAAGTCCACAAATCCAGATGATATGAATGAATGGTATTCATTCATTCACTCTCTCTCCAGTGCAAACCTCCACCTCTCTGGGCTCTCTCGACATCCGGCTCCCTACTCTCACCACAGATCACAATGTCATCCTCATACATCACAGTCCACAGCGACTCCTGTCTGATCTCGTCCGTCAACCTGTCCATCATCGCTGCAAACATGAAAGGGCGCAAAGTAGACCCTTGATGTAATCCCACATCCACAAATCCCACGCTTCACTCCTGCTACACACCTCACCACTGTCACACTGCCCTCACACATATCCTGCACCATTTCTACATACTTCTCTGTCACTCCCAGCTTCTTCATACACTACCACACCTCCTTGCTCGGCACCGTTACATGACTTGTGTTCACAAAAACACAGTGCAACTTCTCCTGACCTTCTCTATATTTCTTCATCAAAACTCAGAGCAAACATCATACCTGCACCGCTCATTCTGGCATAAAACAATACCCTTGCTTGCTCTGCCACTTCATCCAACTCACTCCAGCATTCTTCTTTTTCTTTCATCTCACACCTGCATTTTTCAGCTTACAGCCTGACAACCACTTTACCTACAAATCACTCCTGACTTACTCCTTCAGGAATACCCCTACCCCATTTATGTTCCCATTGTGATCCACTCCTCTTCATCCTGCACTATACATTTTCAATAGAAGACAGATCTGAACTGTTGGCAGCCTAGCACATGCACTCTGTCTATGAAGATGCACTGTTGTATGTAGCATGTACAGAATAAGGTTTGGCATTGTCTTGATAAAATATCCATGTATGACTTACATAGGTATGAAGGTAACACTGACAACACAGAGGCATATAATGGAGTTTTAGAGAGACATATGCTGCCAGTTGTCATGGATTGTTGTTTTTATTGCATTTTAGTTTATGTTTCACCTCAGTCAGAATACTGTGGCTCAAGCACATTTAACCTCAGTCAGAATACCATGGCTCAAGCACATTTAACCTCAGTCAGAATACTGTGGCTCAGGCACATTTAACCTCAGTCAGAATACTGTGGCTCAGGAACATTTAACCTCAATCAGAATACTGTGACTCAAGCACATTTAACCTCAATCAGAATACTGTGGCTCAGGCAAATTTAACCTTGGTCAGAAATACTGTGGCTTAAGCACATTTAACCTCAGTCAGAATACTGTGGCTCAGGCACATTTAACCTCGGTCAGAATACTGTGGCTCAAGCACATTTAACCTCAGTCAGAATACCATGGCTCAAGCACATTTAACCTCAGTTAGAATACCATGGCTCAAGCACATTTAACCTCGGTCAGAATACTGTGGCTCAGGAACATTTAACCTTAATCAGAATACTGTGACTCAAGCACATTTAACCTCAATCAGAATACTGTGGCTCAGGCACATTTAACCTCGGTCAGAATACCATGGCTCAGACACATTTAACCTCAGTCAGAATACCATGGCTCAAGCACATTTAACCTCGGTCAGAATACTGTGGCTCAGGAACATTTAACCTCAATCAGAATACTGTGGCTCCAGCACATTTAACCTCAGTCAGAATACTGTGACTCAAGCACATTTAACCTCAGTCAGAATACTGTGGCTTAAACAAATTCTATCCTAAATCAGAATACCATGGTTCAAGCACATTAAACTCAGTCAGAATACTGTGGCTCAAACACATTTGACATGAGCACATACATGAACACATTCTAAAACTGTGTACTTCTATCAGAATGTACAATTTGAAATGGGTGCACACCTGTGTAGCCTGAGCTATGTCCCTGGATGGAGCAGTGTGCTCTCTCAGTTAGAAAACAAATCTGTGGTTCACAATGCAATGCAGTATGAGCTGAACTCCCAAAGCACAGACATTGATTTTGGTCACTAACCACCATCTAATTTTTTTTGCACTTAATGAAACTTATAAATAAAGCTGTAAACTATAAATTGGAGTTTTGTTCTCGTCTGTGATGGCCTAATGCATCATCCGACCTTGGTTGGAACTTATTATTAGTTATCAGGCAGGTGGGAAATCAACATGTCACAGCTTTGCTTGCTACTGATTTAGCTTGCCTGCATGCTGGAGATTATATGTGCACAGCATGTAAACTGTACACATGACCAACTTTTACAGCTTAGCTTAGCAACCAGGAGACACTGCAGGGCAGATACTGACAAAGTATAGAGAGTTCATTCATATCATGGTTACCACTGGCAACCAAGCAGTTTCCTGACATGTTCATGTGGAGTAAAGGTGAGGGGACATTTCTGTTTCACCAGGTGAGGGGAAGTAGACCAAAAATATTTGTATTCAATTTTGTACTGGTAGATCATCACAAAACTTCTACCAAAATGACAGAACATCTTAGGTAGTTTGAATGTATGTTTGATGTCAGCTATGAAACTTTGTTTAGGTCACCTGTGAAAAAGTGAAGTGAAAATGACTCTTTGTCATTGTGAACACACTCAAGCACCACAACGAAATGTGACCTCTGCATTTAACCCATCACACGACTTCAGGTCCCAAAGGCAGTGTCCTAACCACTAGGCCACCACTGCCCGCTCTGCCAAAAAGGGCTTTGACTAACGTGCGCTAATGAAGAGACTGGATCCTCTTCCATCACCAGTTCATTCCTAGCAAACATTTTCTTTACTGATGGGAGCTAAAGCTTTAGATGCACAGTTATCAGTTGTTTACGGTCATTTACATCTATTTTTGTAATTAGTCACAAAATTAATGACATTTTACATAATTTTGCTGCTTGTTTCTAAAAATAGGCAATATTTTTCATTCAACTCAAGATGGTACACAATATGAGCGTTTCATCAAATTCAAATCATGATAAAATACCTCCTCTTATATTTACCACTGTGTATATAGCAAAAAGAGTGGGAAAAATTGCATATCAAATTATTTATTACTATTTACATTGCTTTTGAAATCTAAAACATGGCTCAAGATCTGGTTGCCATGATGGCTGTAAGGATTTATATGTAACTCGCTGCCTATTTCCATGCTGATTACGATAATGAACGCCGCCTCTGTGGCAACTCCCACCCCTACATGCAAGTAAACATAGCGGGCACTGCAACACAACAAGCTCATTTATCTACAATTTTTTAAAAAGCCATTCCTGTTAGAAGCATGAGGGAAATCACACTAATGACGCTGTAATCACATCTTTCTTCCAACACGTAATTTTTTCCCAAATTCACTTGAAACCCCAACCTCCGAATAGTAATCCCAATCCTGGAGTACGGCTGTGTGACAAAATAGCTAAATTTAGTCATATCAGTGTGTCTGGAAGGCCAGAAACATAATAGGAATAGTACGTTAGGACAAACGGCAAATTCGACATGGTTTTTAAGTGCACAGGCTATTAAACAGTCAACACCTGATGCAAGATATATATATATATATATATATAAAGTAAGCCTGCTAGTTGTCTTTAATGGATTAAAACACACCATAGACATGCATAGGTTTTCTTTATTAACAGCCAGTGTTATTCACTACAATAATACAGTGTCAAATGAAAAGTTATAAACCCACAAATTTAGAAAAGTGATCTTACTTGCACACTTGCACAATTGGGTAGCAGGGCATTTTCCCTAATGACAGTCCCTTCCAAGCATCTCGGATTCAGTATTTGGCCTGTTAGAACAGTGTACAGGGCAGAATAGTGACAAGTCCTTCCAAGATCCAGATATTTTACAGCTTTCCATGCTCCAGTCTTCAAAACGCATGGTAGTAGTTAGAAATCCCTGAACTTTGCAGTGCCCTTACAATTAGGGTGGCTGATAAGGAAAAAAATGTAAATGTCACAATATTAAGAACATCTCTTTTTTTTACAGTGTTTTTTTCCTGACATTTTATAAGTTAGAACTTACAAAGATAGTACACATTTTAAAATACTCAAAATCTACAGTGCATAGGACTTTTATTGCTGTATTTTCAGGATTTTATTTAAGGTTTCACACACTGGCTGCACTAAGTCCAATTAAACAAGAATAACTAGGCTCTTTTTGTAATGGTCAGTGTTCTGGAAGTACTGACAATGCCCATAAGCTCAGAAAAATGTGCTGTGAGATTGTGCGCTTTAATTTATCACAATGATAAACATGGTCATATTGTCCAGCACTGCCTTCACTAAAAGTGCGACACCACTGGCCTGGAGTACATCGTGGCTGTGTTATAAAATATGTATCTTGATCTTGTGTGTAGGACTTGTGGGACTGGGGCCAATGTATTAGCTTTTGGCTAACATTAGCTTGTAGCTGGAGCACTAGATGGGGACACTGTAGCACCTGTTGTTTCAAGTATTATACTTTATTAACGTGGACTAATCGAATAAAGGAAACATTAACATTCATTATGTGAACCTTTATGCCCTATTTTTAAATGTGTCATAAAAATTGGAATAAAAGAAAAGAAAACGTTTTTTTGACTGAGGTTAAATGTGCTTGAGCCACAGTATTCTGACTGAGGTTAAATGTACCTGAGCCACAGTATTGGATGTCACACTGGCAACATATTTATTGCCTTTACAAGAATTTAAGGCCTCCTTCGGTGACAAAAAACATGCATTTTTTAACACCTTTTGTCCTTATAGTGCTACACGCAACTGAGAAGACCTGTTTTTGATCCACTGGCCCAGAGCTTTGCTCACATTTCGAGAACACCAGTCTGTGTGTCAGTATCCTTTGCCATGTTCTGCAAAGGTACGGCTTGTCAAAGTCCGTGACGTTCTTCCAGGAAGGAGTAGATCCGCTCGCCTCCGATGACCCGCACGCCGCGGATGAGTAATTCCTCATAATAGCATGGGCAGTGGCAAAAACCACAATGCCGTAGTCTCTCCTGAATTTATTCAGCAGCTCTGCGCATTTCCGCAGGTTAGTCTCCTGCCGGGCCAAACTCTCGCCCCCGCTGCCGCGGTCCACCCAGTAGAACGCTGAGATGCTGTCTATGACCAGCAGGCAGAGAGCAGGCCTGCTGCAGAAAGTGCCCTCCAGGTAGTGCAGCGTGAGGAGCAGCTGGACAGAGCTGGAGCAGAAAATGACGGACAGGCGCCGCATGCAGGAGCGAACCGCCTCCTCTGTCTCGCTCTCGGGCCCATCGGCATTCTCTTCCGCTGGCGGGGTCAGGCGGGTCTCCAGGACGCTCACCAGCCGCAGCATGTCGAAGTGATAATCTGTGTCTATGAAGATTACCTCCACTTCCAGCCCTCCGAGGTCTCTGGGAAGGATGCACTGGGTCATCAAGTGATACAGCATCTCCGTCTTGCCACTGCCCTCTACTCCGTGAAGCTCCACAACATCACCTGAGTGCAAAAACACGCAAAGCAAATTTGTTTTTCAATGGCAAGTGGTTCACTCGCCATCATACTCGGCTCTTTAGGAAGCATGCACGAGGATATCAGAAGGTATTGGCAGGTATTTGCTGGAAATAATGTGCATCCCTACTCATTTTAGTTCCTTTTTAGTTATTTATTACTGTTGGCGGAGTCATATCAGTATCAGCAGGTATTCGCAGTCGAACATCAGTCAGACATTTAGATATGACAGATATCTGATGATGCACTGATCTCACTCTGGAGGAGCAGTGTGTTTAGGTGACACTGGGTTAATATTCTCATATTTATCTCAATTTCTAAGCTTATAAAAGAATAAAAATAAGTAATATATTTATATATTTATATTAACTAGTTTAAAAAAATGAATATAATTTATCTACATGTGGTACCAATTTCTGCATTTTTAAAAATAATTTTTCATCTTTTAATTTTTTCATTTTGTATCAGCATCACTATCTTAAATATAAATATTGGAAATGTAATATTCGCACTCTTGAAGAGCAGTGTGTTTAGCTGATGCTGGGTCAACCTACTTATATTTGTCTTTTTATGCAAAAAGAAAGTAATACATTAAATGAACAATTCATTAAAAAAAAAAATTCAAGTAGATGTAGCAGCAATTTTTTTAGAAATAGTCTTTGTATCAGCATCTGATTTGGGTGATATTAAAAATATTGGATATCTAATATTCACACTCTGGAAGGGTGTTTAGGTGATACTAGGTCAACCCACTTATATTTTTCTAAATTTTTAGGCTTATAAAAATAAGTAATATATTAAATTCCAAATGTATGTTTTGGGGTGTATGCAAATGAAAATAGTGGGCCAGTGGTGGCCTAGTGGTTAATACATTGCCCTTTGGACCTAAAGGTCACAGGTTCAAGTCCCGGTCCATAACTGAGGTACCCTTGAGCTACTGTGGTTTAAAAAGTGAATGCTGACTCTAAAAGGAGTCAAAACACACAGTGCACCACAGAAAGTCGGGTTATACTGTATGACAGGACAGTTGTGCAGTGTATGTAGGAAACAGATCTAAATTATTACCTTGAGCTGGACCATCATTTTCAGGAAAAATGTGCAGATCAATGTCTTTCAAAGACTGTCGTCCCTCCAGTCTGGCAAACAGCTGTGGATGAAATGAAATCCTTGGTTAAACAGCTGGCAATCAAGACTCGAGAGGGACATGGTTTTTATGCTCAAATGTACAAAAATGTGTCGTATTTGTCATTGTGAACACACTCAAGCACCACAACGAATGTGACCTCTGCATGTAACCCATCACACGTGCACACGTGGAGCAGCGGGCAGCTACCAACAGCGCCCGGGAGCAGTGTAGTGGGACGGTACCTTGCTCAAGGGTACCTCAGTAGTGCCCAGGCCGGGACTTGAATCTGCGACCTTCAGGTCTCAAAGGCAGTGTCCTAACCACTAGGTTTCCACTGCCACTATTTGATTCTCCTATCAGGTCAGTAGTTAAAAGTGCGTTTTTTCATCTCCGTAATATTTTGGCGAATCCGTTCGTCTCCGTCTATGAAGGCTTCTAAAATACTCATCCATGCATTCATCACCTCACGCCTGGACTATTGCGACTCTCTTTTTTTCAGGACTCCCTACAAAAACGATCCCCCAGCTTCAACATGTCCAAAACTCTGCTGCTCGTCTTCTCACCTTCACAAAAACATCTTAACATGTTTCACCCATTTCTTATTACCTTCACTGGTTACCGAGATCATACAGTGTTCAGTACAACTACTGCTCATTACCTTCAGAGCTTCTCCATGGCTTCGCTCCTCTCTATCTTTCTGAACTACTGCACTTATACGCTCCTGCTCACTCCTCAGACAGTGGCCTGCTTCTGGTCCCCAGTTCTGTCTTAAGTCAATGGGAGGCAGATCATTCAGTGTTCTTGCACCTAAACTTTGGAATTCTCTCCCCCTAAACCTTCGCAATGTTTTTTTCTCTGTCAACTTTCAAAACACAACTATAAACCATCTTTTCTCTGAGTACTGCACCTCTTCTTCCTGCTCCTGTGCTCCTTGTGATTTTGTACTTCTTGTTGTTGGTGTTTTGTGTTATTGATCTTTCTGTGTAAAGTGACCTTGGGTTTGAGAAAGGCACTATATAAATAAAAATTATTATTATTATTACTATTATGTAAATACAATTTGCAAGTATGAAGATATAAAAATATTAGGAACATGTACATATATTGTATTACAACACAGCTACACTGCTCCACAGCTTAATGCTGATTCATGCCCTTCTAACCAACGTTCTGATTTGGCCTCTGTGACCCTAGCCTCTCCCCCAGCATGTCCACTTCTAGTGATCAGTACGTCTGTGCATATTTGAAGACCCTGGTCAGTGATGGGAGCACTTTAAATGAATCCGGTATTAATTGTGCCATGCTGGACTGATGCAGAAACATTGATTTCCATTCCTATAAAACACACCCTGCCCGTACCAGCTCACAAACACACACAGGGGGTTATTTCACTGGATCCATATGTAAATTACCCCCGAGGTTAAGGTCTCGGGGGTTTAACTAAAGACATTTTAAAGCCCAAGCACAGGTGTGTCCATCAGGGAAAGAGCTAAGGGACATTCCGAACAGACAAGCCTAGGACTTTAGAGAGCGTGTGTCTGCGTGTGTACCTGAGCTCCAGTCTCCGCCATCCTCACCCTCTCGCTCATTTCCTTCCAGTGTTTCGTGTTTCGCGCAAAAAAAAAATCTTTTTCCGGTCATATTTCCCACAACTCGTCAAAATAAAAGCCCTAAAATAACAATTAGCAATTTAAAAATAATAATACTTATAATAATTATTCTACTAATAATAAACCATGTTAATCTCGTAACATCTATAATGCAGAAAATGTACCTCCAAATGATTAATCGAAAGTACACGGAAAAGACCAAATTATATATTTAAAACGACAATGATACATTGATGCATTGAATCCTTATTTACAACGATCAAATGTATTTATTTATTTTACTTTCTGGCTTGTTTATCATAATTACCCTGAAAACGTGGTTTAAAATGCGTTGTAAAGGGAACCTACAATAGACGGTATACAACAACTTTACCACCACGCGACTCCACTTTACTTCCAGCCTAGAATACATATACATATAACTCTTTTAAAACCTTTAAAGTGTCTAATAATTTTAGTACCAAATTAAGTACTCTCTCTATCTCTCTCTCTCTCTCCCTCTCTCGCCGTAGATTTTCGGCGACACGGTGCTTGACTGCCTCCTGGTGGCTGGAGAGAGGAAAAAAATGCATGCAACGCAAACAAACACGGTCCAAATCCGAAATACCTTCATACTCCCTATGTAGTGCGCACTGCAGGTTATAAAAATGTAGTTTCTACCCCAATATCGCGCACAGCATGTACAGTATGGGACATGACCGAATCCCCAGCGACTCATTCTTACTTATTTATGCACCGGTGGAGCAGTCTGTGTTTTAATTCCTACATAGGGCACTATGTAGGTGGTAGAGGGCCATTTGAGATTCAGCCATTACATTGGCGTGTTGTTTACAGCGCTGTCGCTGGTTTATGGGCCAAATAATTTGCTTTACACTCCAAAATAACGACGCAGCATATATTTAGAGTAAAAACGGATGGATTGGGCTGCTGGCAAAGAAGGAACAACAAAAGAACAACAACGTGAAGCCTGTAAACATTGCGCCATGCGGCGCAGAGGGGCTTCCCAGCTGTTCCCACCCCATATGGGCGGATACTGCACGCTCCTCTTTTCTCCCTTTGCCCTTTACTCGGGAAGTGCTTTCTCCCGCCTTCCCAGGAATAATAATAATAACAACAACAACAACAATAATAATACTAATAATAATAATAATAATAATAATAATAATAATAATAATAACAACAACAACAGCTACAACAGCAGCAACAACAACAACAACAATAACAACAACAATAACAATAATAATAATGATGATGATGATGATGATGATGATGATAATAACAACAATAATAATAATAAAAATAATGATGATGATGATGAACAGCCGTGTCTGTCAGTATTATCTGCGCCGCCCCGGTGTGTGTGTGTGTGTGTGTGTGTGAGGCGGTGCAGCAGCAGTGTGCGCGGCGGATGCTGGTCGTGCTGGGACATGGCGGTGCGCTTGCCTCCGTGCGTGATTGACTGCGGGACGGGGTGAGTCTGGCCGCCTGCTTTTCTCTCCGCGTTGAGCGCGCGAGCTGCTGCGCGGCGGAGCCCTGATAGCGCGGAGGGAGCGACGCTAATACGCGCAGCTCACTGGGGACAGAATGTCAGTTTTGTCCCGTTTCTAGGCAGGGGAATGGGGTCGGGAACAGTGGCGAGCGGGACACGCACCCGCCCCGCTCCTGCATACAGCTTTGCCCTGTCTGTGTTGTGCCCTCACTGCGCTACACACTACTACACACGAGCTCACACTTAGCAACAGTCCTGCAGCTCTTCAGCCATGACAGTCCTGCAGCATAGCGGGAGGCTCATCAGCAGCATGGCAGGTAGATGGCAGTTAGATGGCAGGTAGATGGCATGTAGATGGCAGGTAGGTGACAGTTAGATGGCAGGTAGATGGCATGTAGATGGCAGTTAGATGGCAGGTAGATGGCAGGTGG
>JBBPDA010000009.1:655263-668726 GCA_037974385.1 Arnoldichthys spilopterus | reverse complement strand
CTCAAGGGTACCTCAGTAGTGCCCGGGCCGGGACTCGAACCTGCGACCTTCAGGTCCCAAAGGCAGTGTCCTAACCAAAACATTTACAGAGAACTGTATATGTGTAATAGTTGACATTCTCTGTTGGTCCATTCATGATGTTCATGGTGATATGTAATAAAAACACATAAACAAGGTTCATCATGGTCTTGTAGGTACAGTTTTCAGATGTCTGTGCCAGTAGAATAAATGCACTGATCTGAACATTAAAGCAGTAAAGTGGATCCAGAGGAGCTGTTGTGTATAAACAGTAGTTGAAGATGTGTGAGCTGGTTAGAAGACACAGGTTTGGCTCCATATTTCTTCTTCATGCCTTCAGCCACTGCATGGATGTGTGTGAAGCTCCATCAGCACCTGGTTTCATCTAAAGACAGCGATTTGTTGGAAACTAAGTACTGTACATGTGTATTTATCTATGTATGTTTGGTGGTGTGTGTTTGTGTGTGTGTGTCCTAGTGGCCCATCAGGCATGGTATCATTGAAGACTGGGATTTGATGGAGAAGTTCATGGAGCAGGTGATATTTAAGTACCTGCGAGCAGAACCCGAGGACCACAACTTCCTCATGGTAAGAAGACTGACCATGACTCTCGTGCTGCTTTGACACATGTAGAAACAAGCCGTACAGCATGTACTTGGTATGGTGAGCTAGCAGCAACAACAAGAACAAAAACCGAGTCCCTGTCCGTCAGTGGCTCTCGGGCAGAACTGTAGGTGTTGTGAGCACAGTAACGAATTGTGTCTTCTTATCAGTCCCACAGCAGCGTTGTTTTTATGTCATAAAAGAGGATTTCACAGCTTTGTTCTCTTTTTGATGAGAGGGCTCCAGCTATTTTTTTTTGTTCTTTAGCTCTGTATTTGGCATTTACAGGAGATAATTCACAGACTTGTTATGAGCTGTTTTGTTTGTTCAGATGAGCTGTTTTTGAAGTGACTGTATTTCCCTGTCATTTATCCTCCTCAGACAGAGCCTCCACTGAACACCCCAGAGAACAGAGAATATTTAGCGGAGATCATGTTCGAAACGTTCAATATTCCAGGCCTCTACATCGCCGTCCAGGTAAAATCCCAATGGCTTCAGAGATGAGCTGTGCATGCACGTCTGTTTAAAAGCTCAGAATCAGTGTTTTTACAGCACAAAACCTTGTTTCATATATAAACACAGATCAGCCACAACATTAAAACCACCAAAAGATGAAGTAAATAACATTGATTATCCTTTTATCTCATTACAGTCATACCTGTCAGGAAGGTGCGGTATATAAGCCAGCAAGTGAAAAGTCAGTTCTTGAAGCAGATGTACTGGAATCAGAAAAATGGGCAAATGTAAGGATCTAAGTCCCTTTGACAAGAGCCTTACTGTGATGGTTAGATGACGTCTCTATCTCCAGGTCTTGTGGAGTGTTCCAGGTGTGCAGTAGCTAGTACCTGCCAAAAGTGATCCAGCAATGGACAACTGGTGAATCAGTGATAGGGTCATGGGCACCCAAGGCTCACTGATGCGTGTGGGGTGTGAAGGTTAGCCTGTTTGGTCTGATCCCAAAGAGGAGCTCGTTTTGTAAAAAAAACAAAAAAAAGTGATGCTGATTCTGATAGAAAGGGGTCAGAACACACAGTGCACCACAGTCAGAGCCGTTTCAGCAGCAGGAGGGAGCTACTCAACATTAGCCAGGTGGTGTTAATGTTATGGCTGATCAGCGTAATCCAAAACAGGATGAAAGGGATCTGTTTCATGTTTGCAGTCCAAGCACCTGGTCCTAATAGCTTCATCTCTGCTGACCTCAGCTCAGTCACACACACAGCTCAGTTCCACAATTAGTCTGCAAACAGACAATGAAGACACAGCAAATTAGCTTGATATGTAATTAGCTCATCGACGTGCCAGAGATGATGCGAGCACAGTGCTCAAATAAAGAGCTTTGATCATTTAGCCTAGCAACAGTGAGAGAAACCTGTTACCAAGTGTTATTTTTAGAGGCCTTTTATTTTGGTGAGATCAACCAGTGCTTTGCTGCTTTCATGGCCATTTGAGCTAAAGGAGGGGGAGGACTGAGTTCAAGGCAGCCTGTATTTTGTTAAATGGGACACCACTGGCTGAATCCACCGATTCAAAGTGGCCTAAAATTGTCTTAAAGCTTCTCATGCCCTGCATACACTAGAGCCCTTTATAGGGAGCATTAAGCCGTTTAGGACTCAGCCATAAACTGTGACAATCTAAAAACCTACCAGTCAACCAGTGATTGCAGCTGCTATGGCAGCCAATAGGATTTTAAGGTAAAATGTGTCCTGTGGAGCTGAGCATGTGTCCCTGGTGACCTGCAGGCTGTTCTGGCTCTGGCAGCCTCCTGGACATCCAGACAAGTGGGGGAGAGAACGCTAACCGGAATCGTCATTGACAGCGGAGATGGAGTCACTCACGCCATACCAGTGGTAAACAAGGCTTCACGTCATTTTCCAGTGAATGTCGTGGATTAAAGTGCCAGTATCATGGAAAAGCACACTCACTTTTCTGAAAGAATAGATGTTTGTGTCAGTGTGTAAACATTAAAGTTTCTCAAGTTACCCTAACTGTGACGTCACAAAAACAGCAAATTCACATCCACTCATTCTCCCACCAAAAGACAGAACAAGAAAAAAGACCAATCATCACAGCAGCACTAATGCCAAATCTGTAGCATCTGGTTAAATATCATAAACAATAATTTAGTTGTAGTTTCCTGTACTAAGTGAAATAACAGAACAACTTACTACTGAGTTACAGTTACTGGGCGATATTCTCATAATCAGTTACAGCAGTCACTAAGCATCATAATTTAAGCACCTTAGCTCCGTCTACGGACATGCTGACAGTGAAGGAATGCTAGTGGGGACGTCACTTTTACCAGTAAACATGATGTGATCTGCACTTACACCCCATTATTCATTATTACCACATTATTCCCACTAGAAGCTTAATTTTATATTCATTAACATTGATCCACCAAGGATCAGAGATGCTTTTCCCAGCTTAATGTGCCATTATATGTCCATCAGAGCTCAAAGGATGGGGACAGTTTCAGTAAACAGCCTGATGTCTGCAGTGCCCTTGGTGACTGGGCGTCACATTGAGGAAGCACATGTAAGGGTAGATCCTCCTCATCCTGTTAGAAAAGGTCTATCAGCAGATTTATGAGACCCCAGATGCAGCAGATTGACCAAGTCCCTTCATTCCAGCCTGTTGCTTTGAGTTTGTATTTGCATCGATAGCGTGTGTTTTTTACACAGTTCTCTCGCCAGTAGATCAGCCCTGCATAGAGTTTCAGCAGAGATGTGCTGAAGACAAACCGGCATAGCGTAGAGTACGGAAGGTTCAATACTGCGATGTGGGAGACGCTTCAGAGCTCTACCGTACACACCTTCAGTCTTTTCCTAATTACTATTTTATAGCCAGCATCAAGTAGACACTTTTTTTGCCAACATGCTTAAAAATAAAGGCGCAGATGAGCTTATAAATGTGTGAGGAACCTTTTTAAAGTTTTAGAACCTCCAGAGGTTCTGCAACAGGTAAAATCAATCTTCAGGTGTGTGTTAAGGAGTTTTGGCACATTGCAATAAGACTACGCTTATGAAAGGTTCATTGATGGTTTATGAATTGTTTATTAAATTTTGTTCTTGCTGTTTACTGATGTTTTCCTTCCATCAGTCATAACAATGCCTGTTTGCTTCCACAGATATTGATCAGATAAAACCGAGCGATGCTGCCATTTTTATCTACTTGCCATCAATGATTCTTAATGACCTAATTAATAAACATACTAACTAATGAATAAAATACTATTCAACTTGTTTATTAATGGTTTAACATTCATTACTAATGGCTTAATACATTACCTAATGGTTATTATAATATTATAATTATAATAATTATTTATTCATGTTTAATATAGTTCATTAATGTTTTTATACTAGTTTATTCATGTTTATTATTCATTTATTAATGGTTTAATATAGTTTATAAATGGTTTAAAAATAGCTTATTAATATGTAATGTTTTACTGTTTTAAAGTTATTTTTTAATTGTTTAACATTAGCTTATTACTTATTTAATATAGTTTATTAGCGGTTTAAAGTAATTATTTATTGTTTATCATTAGTTTATTAATGGTTTAATATAGTTTATAAATAGTTTAATATTAGCTCATAAACTGGTTTACTATAATTATTAATGGTTTAATAAGAATTAATGTTTAATATAGAGTATTAATGTTTATTATCACTTTATTAATTTTTCCTATATTTTATTAATGGGGTGATATTAGTTTATTAATCTTTATTATTTGTTTAATATAGTTTATTAGTGTTAAATACAGTTTAACAAATAGATTTTCTTATTAATGGTTTAACATGGTTTAATAAAGGTTTAATATTAGTTAAGAATTTGAAATTTGTTTATTAATAACATTAATAACATTTAAGCCATTTTAAAGTTATTGTAAAGTGACACCAGTGTTTTTATCTGTTTATTTTCCCACCGTTTGGTTTATTATAATTTAGTATTGGGATAATACACAAGGTCTCAGAACTATAATTGTGGCATTGAGACAAGCCTAATTCAAAACTGCGTTTCATTAGCATATAATATGATCTGTCATTAAAATTCTGGTTCAGCAACAAGAAAACTGCTCTCTTCACCCTGAATGTTCACTGGACATTAGATAGTTCACAAGATTTCACTTCTGCATCACTGCGCCACACTTTTCTATTCGTGTTTATAGATAAAGGGTTGTTGTGTAGTGTCAGGAACCACATGACACTGTGGCCCCATGTTAATTTGTGACTTTAAGCTCTCAATGCTTTGCTGCTTCAGCCTCATATGTGTCTTGGCAGATTGACTGCGTATGTTTTAAGGGGGAAATTGTGTAAACTCGAATGTTTTCCTCATCAGCGCTGTGTGTTTTGTCCTTTTGTCCCTGAGGCGGAGGGTTACGTAATTGGGAGCTGTATTAAACACATTCCCATAGCGGGACGAGACATCACCTACTTCATTCAGCAACTCCTGAGGGAGCGAGAGGTTGGGATTCCTCCTGAGCAGTCGCTGGAGACGGCAAAGGCAGTCAAGGTGAGTAACGCATCCTGAATATTTACCGTCCCTTTTCTTTTCCCCCAAGCCACAGGCTCATTTCCTTGCATATGATAAAAACACACACACACCCCCAATCACCCCCCCCCATTATTGTCTGTTCTCTTTGCATGCTCTCTGTGCGCTGTGATTGTATCAGTGAAATGAGATTACAGCGGTGCGTTTTGCTGGCTGTGGAATGTGCTGACAGGAATCAGATAGCTCTGTGCAGTGTTAATAACATCACTGCTTTCCTTTTCACACTGCTGTTTGTGTGCCGGACGGGTAAGCAGATAAGGAATGGCGGTTTTATGTTTCCTGATGATGGGCAGAACCCCCAAAAAGGTTTAAACTATTTCGTCAGTGTAGCTTTGAAGGTGTGCGTGACGAGTACCTGTGGACACAATAACAGAAACAACATGCTATGCCTCTTAACTCTCAGGGCCTGTGGGTGGAGCCAGACTCCATCATCATAACTAACACTGATCAGCCATAACATTAACACCACTGACTGGCAAAGTGAATGACTGTCGAGTTATTTCATTACAGTGGCACCTGTCAGGGTGGGATATATACGGTAACAGGTGAACAGTCAGTTCTTGAAGTTGAAGTGCTGGAAGAAGGAAAAATAGGTGAGTGTAAGGATCTGAGCCACTTTGGCAAGGACCTTATTGTGGTGACTAGAGCATCTCCAACACGGCAGGTCTTGTGGAGTGTTCCAGCTGTGCAGTAAGTAGTTAGTACCTATCAAACGTGATCCAAGGAAGGACAACTGGTGAATTGGCAAAAGGGTCATGGGCACCCAAAGCTCACTGGGGAGTGAAGGCTGTCTGGTCTGCCCCCTTAGGGGAGCTCCTTATGCACAAAAAAGTGAATGCTGACTCTGATCAGCATGAAGGACCAACTCAGCATTAGGCAGGTGGTGTTAATGTTATGGATGATCAGGGTGCACATTAGTTTTAGAGTAGTTACTCATTTATAGTCAAAGGGAGGTCCACAACCTACCGACGGCGTAAAATGTTATATTTCATGTTGTTCACCCATTTTGTCAGTAACCATAAAATGCAGTTTCACACTGTTAATTTCTGCCTTCATTTTTAATGTTTGTAATTTTAAAATGTTAAAAAAAAAAATCTTAATTGAATGTTAACTACAAATTAAATTCAAATATTTTATTGCATTTTATTAAGAAAATCAGTTCAGGTCAGTTCACATTCCATGGGTATTAAGAATGAAGCCTAAATATTATGGAGGTACAGGAGGTTATGACCATTGCCCAAAGAAAAATCAATGTGACAGTTTGCAGCTTTTACCCTAATTCCCTAATATGTTTTTGTATTTGTAGGAGCGATACTGCTACATCTGCCCAGACATTGTAAAGGAGTTCACAAAGTACGACATGGACCCTGGAAAATGGATAAAGAAGTATAAAGGCATCAACGCCATAAACAAAAACGAGTTTCACATAGATGTTGGATATGAACGTTTTCTTGGTCCAGAGATATTCTTCCATCCAGAGGTACGTTCTTTGGCATCGTGAAAGTAAAACAGGTAGACTTCGCGTTAAAATGCAGTGAAATGTTAATAAGGATGGATATATCCTGAAATACGGTAATGAGAAGTCTCGGAGCAGGTTGTGATGGGACATTTGCATTTGTTTCTGCAATGATGAGAGTAGAGGGTTTTCTTTCCCTGTGACAAGCCTTGCAGCAATGTGACAAGTTAGTTGGGAGGCAGTGAGATGCTGAACCCAAACAGTAAATCGTTTGTACTGTGACTTTAACTTTATCTTTGCAGAACTGTGGTGCACAGTGTGTGCCGAAATTCATTTACTGATCTATTTCTCAGTTTGCCAACCCTGACTTCATGCAGCCCATTTCAGACGTTGTGGATGAGGTCATTCAGAACTGTCCAATAGATGTGAGAAGACCTCTGTACAAGGTACAGTCCATCAGTTTCACATACATAATGTTGTGTACAGCATATATCTATTGGCACTGTTGGCAGGAAACCTTGTATCTCCAAGATATTCATTTTAGGAGGGGAAGAAAAAAAAGATCAATGAAAGTTAAAAGGCCCCGTATCATGGAAAACCAAAATTTCCTCACTTTATTTAGCATTTTCCGAGATTTGTGAAGTGTGTATGCACTTTTAAAGTTTCAAACGTATCATTTTCTCTCCAGTTGATATAGTCCATATAATGAGACTAAGCAACAAAACCAAGCATCTTTTAAATTAAGAGTTTACAAGTCCATCTATTCAGCCTACAGCACTTCAGGCCTGACCATGACTTCACACAGATGTTTTAATGAAGAGAATCAACAATCACAGCCTGGTAAACTGTAAGGGATACTGAGAGGTTTCAGGTACAGGAAACCACATAAACATCATAAACCTTCTTCAGGGGGAAAACATACATACAAGAAATACATACAAGAAATATGTAGGGCAGCTGCCTGCTGCTCCACGTTTGATGGGTTAAATGCAGGGGTTGCATTTTGTTGTGCTGCTTGAGTGTGTTCACAATGACAAATAGTCACTTTCACTTCACTTAAATTAATATCAATGTTAAAATGAATTAATTCAAACACAACACCATATTGTAATACAACTGTTTAATAGGATTATTTTTCATTGTGAACACACCACAGCACAGCACAGTGCACCACAACGAAATGTGACCTCTGCACTTAACCCATCCGTGTAGGAGCAGTGGGCAGCTGACGTGGGCAGCACCTGTGGAGCAGACACACACACACACGCACATACACACACACACACACACACACACACACACACACATATTGTTTCATAACATTTTATTGATATTTTTTACTTTAAAAAATCGTTTGTGAAAACGCATGGTGGCACAAACATAGGAGTCCATCAGTCCACAGTAAAACAGATTGTGTACAAATGGAGGAAATTCAAGACCCTTGTTACTCTCTCCAGGAGTGCTTAACCAACCAAGATCACTCCAAGAGCAAGGTCAATAGTCTGATAGTTTAATAGCCTGCAAGGTTACAAAGGAACCCAGGGTAACTTCTAAGCAACTAAAGGCCTCGGGTACGCGAGCTAGCATTAATGTTCACACAGGATTCTGAAAGCAAAGGTACATTTACTTGCTCTTGCACATGGTATGGTGACACGCCAGCCTGGAGAATGGCTGATCTGCACAGGTCAGTGGCCTCCCAACACACAGATGCACACACAGACACGGCTAAGATGAATGCACTAACGGGGTTTTAATTATACATGTCCAGACCAAACATTAGAGAAACGTCCTTCGAGCCGAACCTGGTGTGTGATTGCCCTCCCTAATGTGTGATTGCCAGCCCAGGTGGCACCCATCAAGGGAGGGCCCATGCCCAGTGCTTAGGTGGGCTCATTGGCCTACACACACACACACACACACACACACACACACACACACACATATATATATATACAGTATATATATATCTCTTCCCACCAACTACTTAAACTGCCACTTACTGGCTTTCACTCATCATTAGAGTGAGAATACTTCCAAAGTACAGCTTGTCAGTATTACATACATATTACACACTGCCTCTGTCTATGAATTATTTAAAATAATATGTTCCCCAGTCAGTTCAGTGTGGTCGACCTTGAATGAAAGCTATCGGGCCTGGTTAACATGTCTGCCATGAACTGCTGCTGCAGGCTTCCATCCATTATTAGTGATTTCAGTATATTTAGCCTCTGTGAGAAGTCTTGTTCCACTGTTTCCTTAAAGAAGAGGCCTGTGCTCTTGTCACTGCCAATTAGCAATGTTGAAGCCTACTAGAGCCTTGCTCACCGCTTTAGCCTTTCTCACTGCTTTACGTTTGTAATGCTAATTTGGGCTTGTACTGCTACATTCCAAGTCTTGAAGGTCTAAAGAGAGCGAAGGCTCTTCTGTTGTGCTGCCTTGTGCTTTGATTTGTCAGCTAGGGGTCAGTGTTCATCTACCAGACTCTCTTTCACCCGCTCAGCGGAGAGAGCACATCTATGGCCGCAAATGGCTTTAAATGAGAGTGACAAGGCCATGGGTGAAAGCTCACACAGCCGAACTGTTTAGCACACGTTTAGGTTGACCTACAGCACTTCCACAGTGCATTTCAGTTTTTATCTACAGGTAATTGAACTAGTAGTTGAACTACATTGTGCAGCAGCTTGCTGGTAGTTCAGCTACATTTATTTTTGCCTATTGATTCAACAATGCAGTTAAGTTTTGTAATGTATTTTTAGCAGCACAGTTTTGGGGAGTAGTGAACTGAATGTAATTGAATAAGTAGTTAAATTACATTGTGTCGTAGCTTGCTGGTAGTTCAACTACATGTATTTTTGCCTGATGATTCAACAATGCAGTCCAGTTTTTTTTGTATTTTTACCAGCACAGTGTTGTGGAGTAGTTAACTGCATGTAATTGAACTAGTAGTTAAACTATGTTGTGCAGTAGTTCGCTGGTAGTTCATAATTTATTTTTGCATACTGATTCAGTGATGCAGTTTAGTTTTTTTTAATGTATTTTTACCAGTACACGTTGTGAGGGGTAGTGAACAACATCTAGTTGAACTAGTTGTTAAACTATATTGTGCAGTAGTTTGCTGGTAGTTTAGCTACACTTATTTTTGCATAATGATTTTATGTTTTTTATGTTCACTGTTTTTGTTTTTGTGCCAATTTCTGTGTAAACTACTAAAACTGAAAACTAAGTGGACACAACCATGTGGAACCATCAAACATGAACCTGACGATGTAGGTTCAGGCAATGCTCAAGACGAAGTACAGCAGTCGACATGAAATGGATTACTGTCCAACAGATAAACAGTAACAGTAACAGTTAGACCAAAAGACAGCAGCAGGTGAACAGTGAGACAGTGACAGAGAACGTACACCGACAGGTGCAAACACAAGGTTATATGCACAAATACATGATCATGAACACCTGTGACAGGGAGGAGCCTACAGAAAACACACAGATGCGAGCACTAAAGACCAGGTGGGGCTAGGCAGGGAAATACAACAGGACAGAAACACAGACACGCGGCTACAAGTCATAAACAGACTCATGACACAGATCCATGGAAAAACAAGACTAACAGAACAGCCTGTTGGATGAGAACTTCGAGAGACTGCTCATGTGTCATATGAGCAAGAGATTCTGCTCTGATGTTTGTTTAGATCAGTGTTCAAGCTCATTGTGTGTGTGCGTTTGTGTGAGGCTGTAGATCGATTCCCCCTAATACTTGCAGACTCACATGCTTCTACATTTCATTCTGTTAAAAATGTGCTTAATATATATGTTGAATAAACGAACGACAGCAGAAGGAGAAAGTTTGATCATGTTTGAAGTTTTTTGTGGTCAATTTGGGTGGCATTTTGCTGGCGTTTGGCATCGTTGGTTCCTTTGCCGTAGTTTAACGTCCATTTTTCTTCCATTTACATTTATTCATTTGGCTGACGCTTTCATCCAAAGCAACTTCCAAGACGTGGAGCAGTGTAGCGGGACAGTACCTTGCTCAAGGGTACCTCAGTAGTGCCTGGGCTGGGATTTGAACCTGCAACCTACAGGTCCCAAAGGCAATGTCTTATCCACTAGGCCACTACTGCCAGTCTTCCAGGCTTATGGTTGAGCTATGCTTTCAGAGTAGCTTCCCCAACACTGCTAGTACACACCAATGAATACATAACACAGTCTACATTCTGTGAATTACAGCCACAGATTATTCATTAGTCACCTGTAACTGTTCCCCCTGATTTTTCAGGGTATCTGTCTGCAGCTTTGACATGATATGAAAACGTAATAGTTAATTAAGCGTGCAGACTGGTTTTAGCTTTCCAGAGTAGTTTTCCTGTATTAAAGATGCTGATGTTGACTTGGGATATGAATCAGATTGCTTATTGGTGGAGCTCTTGCAAGTGCAGGATACAGGCCAAAATTACGTATTTTTTTGTTGCTGGCTTCTAAGTGTATATTTCAGCTGTTCATGTCTAAATCCTGTGTAAAACATTTCTGTTCATCACATTTTATATGACCACAACCCACAAAAGATTCATATTTATAGTGGCGGCAAAACAGGCAAATTATTATCTTTTCTGGACAGTCCCAGAAGATTCTAGAAAGTTCTAGAATTCTAAATTAAAAATTCTAGTGGAATTTTGTTTAACCTTCCTTAGCCTCCTGCAAACACACACACACACACACACACACACAAGCCTAACCATGACTTTAGATAAGCAGGTTTGCGACCAATGGGTCACTGAAGCATCAACACCCACAGAAGTCCCCTACCCACAAATGTGCCCCAGATACTATAGTTGTGTGGCTGCCCAACGCCCCAGGTGTGTGTTCTTAACACCCAAAGCTCAGTGCGTGTGTGTGTGGGTGTGTGTGTGTGTGTGTGTGTGCTCACTGCTCCGGATGAGAAAGATGCATATGCGAACTTCACCTCAGGGATTACACACACAACTTGACTCTCTATGCTTTTCTTTGTTCATTTGCTTTTTTAGTTTGAAATGGATAAAAGAAAATCACACATTAATAAACTATCAGCCTCTTATTCTGAGAGCATGGTATCCAGCTGCTGTGTGTGGACAGTTTATATTGCCACTTGTTCAAGATGAAATGCACTTCACCTTGGTCAGCAAGAGTAGCCGGTTGCAACTGGGGGAGGAGCTGAGTGGCATGCCACACAAATTGACCTGCAGCCCCCCACGTGAGACAGCAGCTGGTGTTTGAATGTCAGGTGTAATGTTTCTTTGAGGAAAATAAATGTAAATTTCACATGTGACACAAACACTACATATTTGAATAGGACGCCTGCTGTATTCACTATGGTTTATCGTATAGTTTCTAGTCAATCTGGAATAAGCTGATTGGCTGGATAAGCATCATCGAGCTGTCTCTCGAAGCACAGAGCACAACAGAAACAACAGCTTTCGCGAGATGGTAGATAATAATGTTTTCCGGACTGAACAGAAGCTAAGGAGCGCTCCCTAGAAAGCCCAAAGGGATTGCCATGGATATTTTGTGCAAAGTTTTCAGCAGTACTGTCATATATTTAAGCACTCACCAACCAATTGGAACTCGGTAGCAGTAATGCTGTATAGAAATGCTAAAAGTTTTCATAAACATTTTTGAAACGTAATATATTCTTCTATATTTACTAAAAATCAAAGAAAAATCCTGGGTGAAAAATTAGAAAAAAAAAAACCTTAATTTTTTAAAAGCCACTTAGCTTCATTCACCTCCACTCACCGATGACTCACTCGCTTCTGCCTTGTAACATTTTATCATGTATTTTGGTATAATGGGAATAGAAAGTGGCCAGGCATTCCTCTTAACTAGCTGTGGGTCTGTTTTAGAGTTGTTCATTCTCTTTAAATGACATGCACAAAAACGGTTTGTGGACTAAAAAGCTGTAAAAGCTTCTGACTTCTGCTGCTAAATGTACACGTGCGAGTGAGGTCCAAATGTCCATGTGCTAGTAGATGTAACAGATGCTTTCTGCTGTATTGAATCAAGAATTCAGTTATAGATGGGCAGTGGTGGCTTAGTGGTTAGGGACTTGCATACGTGATCGGAGGATCACAGGTTTAAGTCCCACATGTGGATGGGTTAAGTACGGAGGTCACATTTGGTTTTTTACAGTTTGCATTATGTGGTGAACTTGTGATGGAGTGTGTTTACTTGGAGTGTAAATCACGCTTTGAACCGATCCGATTATTTCAGTCAACGATCCGATACAAATTACAATACTTTAAAATTTACAGTAATGCGATTCGGTTCGATGCTGGGGTGTAGTCGGTATGAAATGTGACGAAATTTCACACAATGTGCTACATTTCCATGCAGATAAATTGTAATGTGAACATTTTACTATTAAAGGTCAAACGCAGCAGTGCCGTCATAAGCAAATGCAGCTTCTCAGTACAAAACACTGCTCACAGTAGAACTAAGAGAATTAATTGTGGTGTAAACACACGCGTTGATTTTTATGTGCCACATGAATATATCAGAGTGTGTGCTATTTTGATTGGTACAGATTGATTAATAGTTACACCCCTAGTGTTCACAATGACAAACAGCCAGGGAAAGCTGTATGGAAAATGTCAAGAACTTTCCAAAGGAAGGATGATGCCAAGACAGTAGGTAGGTTTGCTGTACTGCAAACAAAGGCTTAACAATGGCTTTTAATCATAATTTATTAAGCTTTAGAAAGTATTTCTGCATTAAATATTAATATTATTTGTGTTATTATATTAGTCCAATGCAGTTCTTTATCAGATCCTGTCCTTCACACAGTTTCTTTATATATTTG
>JBBPDA010000009.1:643271-655163 GCA_037974385.1 Arnoldichthys spilopterus | reverse complement strand
TATATATATATATATATATATATATATATATATACAATACAATACACAAATTACATAATTTTAGTCAGGGTAAAATATATTGAATTTATTTTTTAATTATATTTTCATTGAAACTAAAGACTAAAACAAAAAAAATAAAAACAATAAGAGATTTTAAAAAAATCTAAATAAAAATTAAATGGCACTTTTTAAAATTAAAAATCAAATCAAATCTAAAAAAACATGACTGGTGACATGGCCATGATGAAGTCAAAGAGAGTGCAGAGGGAAGCTAAATGTCATTTTTGTGAAATGTATTGATGGTGTGAAATATGTGGTGCTGAGAAGCTGTGATTTGGTGAGAATAGCTTATTTGCATATGGCAGCCTTATGCCAGTTAACAGCTTTGCAAAAGCTGGTATCACAGTAAACAACACCTTGTGTAGCACCTATTACCCTCCCATCACACAGTGGTGCAGAATATCAGTTTTTCACAAAAAAGCATGAGGACACATGTAGAGTCTGTTGTCCTATTGGGATTTGTGGCACTTGTAGATAATCCATAGTAATAAAGGGTGTTTGTGTAATCCCATGGCTGCTGCTTGGAAGAGGTCATATAATTCAGCTGTTCTACACACGGCTCCTTCCACACACCCCAGTACACATGCCATTCAAGACCGAGATCAGAGGCGCTCAGTAGTGAGTGAAGGCGGCCAAGGAGACATGCATGAGGGTAAGGGTCAGGGCCAAGGTCGCCTTTGATGTGAAATGTCAGCCAAGTGTGAAAGGCAGAGGTTCTGTTTGAGATGAGTAAGAATCTAAATAACAGCAGGAAGAGCACAGCGGACAGATTTACGTCCAGCGGCTTCATGCAGTGACAGCAACCCTCTGCTAATGTCCAGCACATCTAGACTCTGTAATCTCCAGCAGGAGATGTGGCCATGAGCAAGGCATCACTGCTGTGTGTGTGTGTGTGTGTGGCCCTTGCATTTTCTTACCCTGACAAATGATCCTGAACGAATACAAGGGCAAGTTTTCTATACAGATGCCTTTTAAATTACATGAAGCACCATACTGAAGGTCAGCATTCAGTTGAATGTGGTCACATTTCAATGCCATTTTTTCCTCTCTGCTTTGTACAGGGTGAAAACATGCTACTTAACAGAACTTTCATTTTCACTGTTCTGTTCAGGCTAAAAGGTCAAGGAACAGCGTTGGTTTCTTATCAGTTTCACAGCTGATAAGTACAAAAATAAAATTCTTAAAATTCTTTACTTCCCCTTCGCAGTTTAAGTTTTCGCTGGCAGGAGAGCACATTTTTTATGATGCTCTGAATTTCATGAAAAGCTAATGTTGTTTGCTCAGTCTTGTTCTTGTCGGGAAGAAGCATCAACAACTGTAACTTATATTTTTGACATTCGTAACATTAATGCACTTCTCAACCCTCAAGATTAACCAGCTGTTCTTCCTTGGATCACTTTTTGTAGGTTCTAACCACTGCACACCTGGAACATTCCACAAGACCCGCAAAACTGCAAAGAAAAGAATTACAATAGATTTAGTAAAAAACAATATTTTTGTACATATACACAAATTTAGAATTTGATTGCTTGAAAATTCTAATTCTCAGTTGCAAAATGATTCAAACGTGTAGTTAAAAGGAAAGATGGTGTAACACAATTGTAAACATGCCCCTCTCCCAAATCCCAACTTGTTGAGTGTGTTGCAGCATCAAATTCTAGATGTGTGTATATTTTCCAAAGAAATACAACGAAGTGACTCTTTGTCATTGTGAACACACTCAAGCACCACAACAAAATGTGACCTCTGCATTTAACCCATCACACGTGCAGCAGCAGGCAGCTATCAACAACACCAGGAGAGCAGTGTAGTGGGACAGTACCTTGCTCAAGGGTACCTCAGTAGTGCCCGGGTCGGGACACGAACCTGCGACCTTCAGGTCCCAAAGGCAGCATCCTAACCACTAGGCCACCACTGCCCACAATTAGCCCATGAAATTAGTAAACATAAGTAAGACATAAAAAAAAATTTTTGTCGGTGATAAAGGTTCACATTACAGATTTTTTTTATTGCATTTTGGAAAATATCCAAACTTTTCTGGAAGTGGGGTTTGTACATCTGAATAACACACACATTGCCAAAAGTAATTCATATTCATCTGTAAATCTAAACATTTCAATTAAGCCAATTGCACTTTCAGTTCCAGCAGTCTTAAAGGTGCTGAACAGCCTCATAAAATGAAGCAGGTGTGTGTTAGATTAAGATGTGAACTATTGGAAATAACTGACAGGACAATAAATGTCCACTGCCAGAGCTGAGAACTTCTCCCTTAAATAGTTAAGATATATGGGCAGGGGAAGTGATGGGAGGACAGCACTTTTGCTCTGAGGCACTTAGTAGACATGGACCTCAGAGTTGTTCTTGGCAGAGGGAAGCGAATCGCTGTAGTGTAAATGAGGAGAGAGCAGCCAAAAAAACCCTTTGCAGCTGCCCTAATTGCTCCATTTGTAGGAAAAAGACTGGCAGGGCCTGATGGGTGACATGCAGGTGTTTAATAGGGTCCCATTCACTCCACTACGCACAGCAAGCAGCTAGGTCACTCATTCAATTAAGGAGCCGGGAAATAGGTATCACCTGAGACTATTGGGCCTTTTTTGTCATGGCTTGCTGCCTCAAGCACTGTGTTTCAAGTCTATTTTAGCTGCTGACTGTGGTTAAGAGATGCTATAACAAAAACATAATTGGATCAGATCGTTGTGGAGCAACTTCACCCCAATTGTAACGATTCTGATATCTGAGCCAAACCCTCAATCTGCACTGCACAAGATTTGATTTCATGTATTTTATGTCCATGCCCAAAAAAAACATCCAATTTTGTACTCATGAAAAGGATCATGTTTTGGGGGAAGTGCAATTTGAGAGCTCATTACTGATCTCATAATGTTTAATCCCCCCCCCCCGTTCCCCACGTGCAGCTTTCAAAACATTTATCCACAAGACAATTTGAATGCAATCTTGAGCTGCCTTTCGGGTAAATGGCCATCTGAGTGTCTAAGATAAAAACCCCGCTGCTGCGTTTAGGATGAACATTAGCATTTAAATTCTGTACTGTGTGCTTTAAACAGACTCGCAGTGGACCTCCACAGCACCCTGAGAGGCCGGCGATCTCCCAACTCGATCAATACAACATTGTGTAATCAAATATTCCCATGCTGGATTTAGGTTCTTTTAATATTTGCAATTCAAACAAGCCTTCATCATGCTGCCAGAGACCGGATCTCCTCTCCTGTTGCTGTAAAAAAAAGATGAAAACGATGACGACAGGTAGGAATTTCAACTTCAGGATTTCTAGAGGTGAAAGCGGAATCTGTTCATCGTCCTAAGACATGGACGGAGCAGTGACTGTCTTGCTGCAGCTTGCTTTGAGATATATTTTCAAACGGAGCATCAACAGGAGTTGACTATTTGTAAAATTTTGCCTGATGCACCCTTCATCCCATCAAAACATTTGGCACTCCATCAAAAAGGGAGAAACTGTGGCTGGACGTCCCTGACAGAACATCTGGATTTGCTCTTTCTGGGTACACCAGATGGCCCTCTCCCTCCCCAGTCACTCTAAACACTCTGCTAGCCAGTACAGGTGTTAGATGATGTAACAGAATTGGCGGTTAGTGTTCTCCAAGCATGCTGCGTTATGCAATGATGTGGCATCAACAGCAGTTGACTCCGATGAGACTTTATCCTTACACTGTTGATGTTATGATGTGATGGAGAAGTAGTGGGTGGAACTGGAGATGTGCTAATTGGAATTCAGGTGTGTTGGACAGATGAGTGTAGGGCAGGTAGGTTCAGTAGACCAGTGAAGCTCAGTGCTGGAGCTTATGAGTGGGATATGCAGAGAGTGTTTAAACTTGAATAACTTAAATAGCAAATTTCTACTTCAGCTTAATCCACTTGTACTTAAACCACAGTAGTAGAGTTGTTTTAAAATATATGATGTGTGTGTACTGTTCACATGAGACATTACACATTTTTTTACATTGCTTGATACCCATTATATCAAATACAGCATCCAGTAGATACAACCAGTCATGTATTTAGCTTTTCTTTTTAAGAAGACAGAACCTTGAGTTCCATTCACACCAGCAAGAGATTCTGACTATTTCACAATACTAGTGACCCCTCCCCCTACATTATTACAACCAATCTGAGGTTATTCGTGTGATTGCACTTTTGTGATTATTTTGAGCCTGAAAACATCACCAGTGTTGACCTTGTTGTTGCCTGCAGTCATACAGTGTAATTACACATGGGTTCCCCTTCTGAGCCTTGGTTCCTCCCACGATTTCTTCCTACATGTTTTATTTCTTGCCTCCATCACCTCTGGCTTACTCATTAGGGGGTCGGACATAGATTTTCTAAAGCTGCTTTGTGACATCAGTTGTGAAAAGCGCCCTGTAAGTAAGACCGACTCTATTTGGATAGATAAGGCATAGTAATTTCAGATGCAATCAAACAAACGCTGGCAAAGTAATTATAATTTTGTACCTGCTTTCAATTAGATACAACAGTCAAGTTCAGTACCATAACATTTGAAACTCTACTGTAGGGACTGTAGACACATGCTGTATCAGTCTGGTTTATTAGGAATATTCATGTGCACTACATTGGTTGAATTGGTTAGTGTATATTAAATATTATATATTATATAATATTATTATTATGAATAATAAGTTACTTTTATTTAGCGACTTTCACGGTTCCAGGGTCGCACAAAAAAATAACCTTGAGCAGAGAAGCAATACTTGAAAAGAATGAAAAGCAGAAGAATAAACATTGAAAAGGTTTTTAGTTTAAATTTAAAGGTTGAAAGGGAAAAACAATCATGGAGAGACCGAGGAAGAGAATTCCAGTGTTTGGGGGTTATAGCCCAGAAGGACCTGCCTCCAATAGTGGAGAGTCTTGAGAGGAAAACCAGAGGATTACTACTAGAAGACCTGAGAGAGTGAGCAGGGGAGTAAGGCATGAAGAAATCAGAGAAGTAGGGAGGAACAAGATTGTGAATGGGATTTTTGCCAACAGTCTTTACAGCTTGTCTGACCTTGCATCAGTTTCTAAGAATGAATTCAATTGCTGGCAGAGTATGGATAGGTTGACTGGTTCGACTGAGACGATCTTATGTGTGAAGTGCTCTGTGATAAGTAGCATGATTTTGACAATCAGTCTGTTTGTAATTATTAGTTATCAGCAATAAACTGCATGTCAGTCACATCCCCTCACCAGCCTTTAACGTGCAATTGAACCGGATTTATATTTTTGCCTATAAACATATTTAAAGTGCATTGTCTTTGAGGAGGAAGAAGAGATGTGGAGGAAACAAAGCAATCAGTTCCACTGCATAATGAGCAGCAACTCTAGAATTCATGAATAAGAATGGGAAGTAATTTTTGCCTTCTACCACATTCACAGGGATTTGCATTTTTCTCGCTTGCTGCTAACAGTTTGCTGTGTAAAGAGTCTATGAGAGAAACCCCTCCAGGGCCTGTGTGGCCCGTGCTTGGCTTGGCCTTTCATGCTTGCCTCTCTAAGAGTTACCAAAATCGCAACCATTTCCAAAGCCAGAACTATATCTAGCAGACTGTGCATTCAGTAAATAGTTGTTGACAAAAATACTGACATGTAACTGTAAGAAAAGTTCAGTATGAAAACAGAAACAAGTCTTACATGCAAAATAAATATCTTTCATAACCGTGCTCTCTGAAATTAGGTTTTTCAACATTTTCCCATTATGTTATAAAGCTATGTTATTTGCTATTTAAAAAATTCATTGTGGATAGCTCAACTGATAATTTGCTAAATTTGGACAATTTCCATCTCCCTTAGTGTCAGAGTCCGTCTTGTCTGTTTTTTTTTTTCCCGTAGACGTGTCTGCCCTTATTTTGGTTTTTCCACATACTCTGTCTAGCCACGCCCTTGTCCAGCCTTGTCACCTGTGCATCGTTTCCTGCCCCCCCCCGTCAGCTGTTCCTTGTTTAATGTCATTATTTAACCTCATGTGTTTCCCTCAGTCCCTTGTGGGTTATTGTTGTATGTCAGGAGTGTCTCTGACCCTGTTTGGAATCTCCTGCCTCAGTCATGAGTTATGTTTGTCTGTCTGTTTACCCTCGTTTGTTTTTATAGTCTGCTTTGTTATTAGAGTTTGTTTGTTTGTTTGTTTGTTTAATTATTTAAAATAAAGATAAAAACCCATTTACTCTTGTTTACTTCCTACAACCCCTCGAGCCAGAATCTTGACAGCATAACCCACCTAAACAATGGAAGTACTGAGTACATTAGCGTTTTATCCGCTAGGGATACAATATGTAGCCCTTTGGCAGAACAGCCAAGGGGATCTGGACAAAGGCTACAGAGTCCTCAACAGACTAAAACGAGCTAAGGAGAAAACGGAGAGGAGAAGCTGAAGGACCTCATTAGGGTGAAGGACGCCTCCAGCGGCTGGCAGGGAAGTCAGCTTAGTGGAAGAGCATAACATCCCTCCTGAGACAGCTCCTAGGCTCAATGGCGAATTCCCGGAACTCCCCAGTTCTCAGACGCTCAAGCCGGGGAGTCAAATCCCCAGTTGACTCTTCAGATCCGCGAGCTGCTAGTGACAAGGGAGAGTGCTACCTAGACGTCGCTTAAGTGTTCGCACACCACCAAGGGTGGGCTCTACACAGACGCCATTAAATCGGCTGCGGGCCAGGAGGGAGAGCTTTAACCATACATCGCTGACATCGCCAGAGAGCTCCCTCCAGAAATCGCTGATGCAGCAGAGCCCAACAGAGAGCCCCGCCTCTACATCGCCGAGCCCTGCCCCCTGTGTCGAGGACGCCAGAGGGTCCCGCACCCGCATCAAGGACGCCAAAGGGTCGTGCCCACACGTCGCTGAAGCCGGCATGTCCCACCCCTGCGTTGCCAACGCCGCCAAGCTCCGCCTCCTCCTCGTCTACGCTTCAGGCCAGGTTCCCTCAGGCCAGGACTTTGTTCCCATGGCCGCGGACTATGTTCCCATAGCCTAGGGCTGGGTTCCCTGTGTGTTCCCGTGCTATGCCCCAGTCTGTTCCCCTGTCCTCAGTCTGTGTTCCGGTGTTGTGTTTTGTTCCTGTGCCTGTTCCCCTGATGATTAGTCCTTAGTCTGGTCCTTACAAGAACAGATGATGACTTTGTAGAAGAGTGTGAATAGAGGATAACCTTGTGGAGGAGAACATTGTAAAATATTGTAAAGGGAAAACAATCTAGAACAGCATGGCTGAAGGATAACACTGTAGAACAATATGAATGGAGGACAATGCAAAATAGTGTGAATGGTGAGAACATTTAAGAACAGTGGCTGGAGTTGAGCATTGTAGAATAGTATGAACAGGAAGAACATTGTAAAACAATGTAAATGGGGAACAATTTACTGCAATGTAAAATGAGTCACAACTACCATGTGGAAAGAAGGAGAGCATTGTAGAACAGCGAGGATGGAGCAGAATATCCTAAAACAGTGAATGGAGGGTTTGTTGTTGAACAGTGAGAACAAAGGGAAATATATTAAAGCATAATAGGAACAACACTGTAGAGTTGTCGAACACGGAAGAACATTTTAAAACGGAATGGGGAGAGGAATCTGGAACTGTGTGAAATTCTTTAACAGTGAGAATAGGAGAATACTCTAAAACACAGTGGACGGTGGTGGGGTCTTACTGAACAGTAAGAATCTAGTATTGTATCAAACTGGAAGGAACCTTCAAGAACCTTACAAGAAACGCTCAGGTAGACCAACCCCTCATTTTGGCCTGGGTTTGTGGGGGTCGGACGGTGCTCTGGCCTTTAAGCACTGTATTTTCTTTTGGGACCATTTACTTATTTGGAAGGATCTGTACCAATTAGCTGATTTTTCTGACAGTGCATGGCCGAGAACCATTTAGGAACCTTTCATTTTAAAAGTATATTTCACTTGCTATGAAACCAGCATCCTAACTGATTAACATATGAATTAATGTGATAATATGCTTTCCACTTTAGGGATTTATGTCTCTCTCTCTCTCTCTATCTCTCTCTCAACAAATCCAGGCCTCCTCCAGAATCTCACTGTCTCTCCCCACCGCTGTGGGTCGCCCCCGCTGGTGCGTTGGAGTGTTAAATGAGAAGAGTGTGAGCGAGCTGATCCCTGGCTCCTCCAAGATTGAAAATTAGGTCATGATCGTGACTAATTGAGGGGAAGTAATTGTCTCACGGGCCCTTGATTATCGCACGTCTTTATTTGTTGTTTTGCTGTTGGACCTCTATTAGCATGTCATTAATTGGCTTAGCATATGGACGTGTGTCTAACAGGCTCTGGAGCGAGACAGCAGCCGAGGCGTATTAGGCAGAAGGATGTGCGATTTGCTATCCATTTCGATGAACGTTTTTCCCTTCCCTTAAACAATCGCTTCGATGCGATGCGGCAAATGATTATTATGTGGTCGCATCGTGCTAATGATGATTGTGCAGGTGGGAGAGCGAGCGCTCCTCGCAGGCCGAGATCTAACCGATAGCGCGTTTGATGTCTTGTTTCTTCAGTCTGATGACGACGGTGCAATTACCAAAGGGGACAGAGTAGTTAAGGCTTGCGCAGGAACGCAAACAGATACGCTTTAATGTGACAGGCCGTGAAATGAAACGCATTTATCAAAGTCTTCAAGCTTCAGCCTCCCCCTCTTGCGCAGACACACACTGTGCCACTGGGAAAGCATCGCTGTGTGTTGCGTTACTCTGTTACTCATCCTCCAGGCTTTGATGTTGCTCACTGTAGAGTCTTCATGCGAGGGGAAGTGCAGAGGAAGTCGTATAGCTGCTTTTCACAAACACTTCTGACGGGTTTCAGGTTGCACTGCACACTCTCATGCTGCTCCTCAGTAATACACTGGCCCCTCTCTCTCTCTCTCTCTCTCTCTCTCTCTCTTTCTGTCTTTTCTCTCCTTCTTTCTCTTTCCATCCACTGTCCCTTTTGACATTTTAGAACAGTGTGGCAGAAGAACATTGCAGACTAGTAGAATAGCATATACGGAGGACATTCTAGAACATGGGGCAGTGGTGGCCTAGTGGTTAGGACATTGCACTGGGGACCTGAAGGTCACAGGTTCAAGTCCCGGCTCAGGCACTACTGAGGTTCCCTTGAGCAAGGTACTGTCCCACTACACTGCTCCACGTCTTGGAAGTCGCTTTGGATAAAATAATTGAATAATATGAATATGAATAAATGTAAATGTAAATGTACATTGTATAGTAGTGGGAGGGTGGTGGGGGTGGGGTGTTGTACAGTAGTGTGAATGGGGCAAACATTGAAGAATAGTATAAATGGAGGACATTCTAAAACATTGTGGCTGGAGGAGAACATTGTATAATAGTGTGAATGAGAAGAACATAATAAAATAGTCTGAATGGGAATAACATAGTAGAGTAGTGTGAATGGGAAGAACATTGTAGAATAGTCTGAATGGGGGTAACATAGTAGAGTAGTGTATATGAAGACATAATAAAACATTGTATAATAGTGCGAGTGGGGGTTCTACAGCAGTTTGAATGGGAAGAACATAGTAGAATAGTGTATTTGGAGAATATTCTAGAACAGTGTGGGTGGAGAAGAACATTGTAGAATAGTGTGGAGTATAATGGAGAAAATTATAGTAGAATAGTTTATATATAGGTCATTCTAGAACAGTGTGGCTAGAGGTGAACATTGTAGAATAATGTAAATTGGAAGAATAGAGTAGATTAGTGTGTATGGAGGACATTCTAGAACAGTGTGGCTGGAGAACAACATAGTAGAATAATGCGAAAGGGCCCCATTGAGTCCATTTGATGGAAATTAGAAGTAGCACTGGATGTGCACTAGAAGAACTCTGGGAATGGTCAAGCTGTAGGGTGTAAGCTTAGGTTTCTGGATAACTGAATGGACTAAGGTCTCAGGGGAAACTTCACACCTTATAATAAATATATTGTATAATTTGGTCAGGACCTGTGAGTGATGAGGGTCAGGAGGGCATCTTCCTATCTGTATTCTAATTAACTCTCATTTGGTTTTCATATGGTAATTCTCTTCAAAGAGGTTCTTTGATCTGATGGTGGATAAAAGAGTCACTTCCCCACAACTCTGGGAAGATTTTGTAGATGAGACTTCTGGGACACATTGTCTCTAGTCAGTTCTCTTGTATTTTGCTAATTTGGTAATAAAGCCTTGTTATTATGTTTAAACTGTATTCTTTCTTAATTCTTCCTGATCAGGTAATGCTTGTATGGTATGGGCAGTGGTGGCCTAGTGGTTAGGACGCTGCCTTTGAGACCTGAAGGTCGCAAGTTCGAGTCCCCGGCCCGGGCACCACTTGAGCAAAGTACCGTCCCATTACACTGTTTCCCGGGTGCTGCTGATAGCTGCGCGCTGCTCCACGTGTGCATGTGTGATGAGTTAAATGCAGAGGTCGCATTTAGTTGTGGTGCTTGATGTGATGTTCACAATGACAAATAGTCACTTTCACAAGTATGGTTTGAGCTCTGGGTGAACAATATATTAGAGGCCCCTGAGGTCCATATACATTATAAGCACATGTCTGATCTCTAGAGTTGGATCCCTTGGTCTGGTTATAGTAAAATTCCTCTGCAGAGGTATAGTTCGCTGGCCACAAACTTCTCGAGTCCTCGGCCCATACGTTTACTAAATGGCTTGGTGAGAATACTGTACAGACAGGATTTTAAAGTCTTACATAAGATAGCGTGCCCACCATCGTTGGTCGGGAACAAACACGCAGCTGAGGGCTTGAGCCAGGTCACACTGAAAGACAACCCAAAAACGCCTTGTTTACTGTTTATTGTATTACTGTATTTGTTCTAATATTAGTGATTTTACGAGACACACACTTCCTGTCCAGAGAAATGGCCTTTAATGATAATTTCCCAGGGGTTTAAGACTTTTGGACAGTACTGTGTAGGTTTTTTTTGATATTGTACCTCATTTCAAACGTGATTTAAATGTCTCTGCTATGTTTCTTTCTCTTATCACAACCAAGAACCTGAGCTGAGGTTCAAGTGACACTAACTGTGCAGTGAATTCACAAACTTCGGAGGGGAAAGCACAGCGGAAAGAGGTGGGAGTGAATGTGAAAAGAACAGTGCCAGTGAGGACAAGAGCTCAGTAGAGGCTCTGTCAGGGGATTTGGTCCCCCAGCGAGATTCTCAGTAAACATCAGCCCCTTCCCTCATCAACATGTCCCCAAAGACTCGACCATGCCGACACACATCACCTCACAGCCACTTTAAACCGCTCTCCTCGCAAATATCAATCATTCTGTCGCTCCACCACTCTCTCTTCTCTGTCTGTCTCTCTCTCTCACACACATGGGCCTTGCAGCTGTCTGCTGCTTTTTACTTTGAAGAGCTCAACACAATTTGCCCTTATTGGGCTGTTGGAGGTGGAAAGCCATCTCCCCGACTCATTGATCTACACTGTCATGTGAAGGGTGGAACGCCATTTAACCTTCCCACCAAGTTTGTTGACTTACAAGCTGGAAATATGTTGACTTATGGCAACTGTCTTCAATGACACTCTTGAGACATCAGGAAGAGCTTATCATTGCTGACAAAACCGTCTTAACTTATTATTGTGAAATGTCCATTGTCCAAGTCATTTCAAAAGAACCATTTCTTTTGCTCCATTCCATTTATTCCATTTTATTCCACCCTTTTTCCAACCGCTTCTTCTGTTTCCGGGTCACGGGGAAGCTGAAGCCAATCCCAGCTGGGATTTCATTATTATTGCGGGCCTAAGGCGGGGTTCACCCAGGACAGGAGGCCAACCCATCACAGGGCAACACACAGACAGACAACCATTCA
>JBBPDA010000009.1:626445-642473 GCA_037974385.1 Arnoldichthys spilopterus | reverse complement strand
CCGCCTATAACTTTACATCTATAAATACACATAAGCATGTTTTGCTGCAACTCTTAAATGGATGTTGGTGCAAAAAATAGCGGCAGAATGTTTTTGTTAAGTCAAAGTGAATTGTTGCATTCTCAGCCATATGCAAGTGTAGGTGGCAGTGTAGTGGGACGGTACCTTGCTCAAGAGTACCTCAATAGTGCCCAGGCCAGGACTCAAACCTGCGACCTTCAGGTCTCAAAGGCAGCGTCCTAACCACTAGGCCTCCACTGCCCACAGTCTTCAGTCACAGCACAAAGAAGGTTAGTATGGTTTTCCTTTAAAAACCTCCAATTCCCCTTTACATTGTGTGAACATACAGGTGGACTAACATAACTGTTCTAAAATTACTTAACAGCAACATAAATAAAATAGCCATTATTATTGGCACCCCTAAAAAGAGAAAATGGCCTGAGCAAATGGTTCATTTTTACACTGAAAATAATTGATGTAAATTTTGATTATTTTAGATCAGACAGCAGAAACCATTGCTGCCAAAAATATGTGTTTTTCTTTCTTCTTCTTCTCATTTCAGCTGTGTATTCTCTAATTTTCCTCATGTTGATTAATGACTAAGGTAACTTGCCTTATGTGTAACCTCATTTTGAAACAAGAAGTCACATATGACTGCTTAAGAGCTCTCAAGTGGACCAGAACTGTAAAATGTTAATGGTAAAATACTTTGTTATATTTTGTTCATCATAATTTCTAGGGGAACAAAAATGTGTCAACCAACATTTGTGACACAGCTTCAATAAATGCGAATTTTTTATTTTAGCTAACTGAGATAACTAACCACAGACATTTTCATTAAACCAAAGGTGTCAGTAACACTATTGCAGACGATACACATTATTAACATACAGCCTTCTCCTATAAAGTTTCCATTTTTGAAGTTGTGTTAGAATGCCGATTATATCTAACTGTAATTGACATTACAAGGAACAGAAATCAAGCCAATGGGGAATGAGTCATTTCCAGAATACACAGTTCCAGTGTATTCAAAAAGAAAAATGGACAGGACAGTAACCCCCCCCCCCCCCCATATAGAGTTCCAACTGTGCATATATCTGCGGTGTTCAGAAAGGACACAGAAACATCTTTAAATGTACAGGCAGACTGTGATGGACTAACCTTCCCAAGATTTCTGTTTGCCTCCTGTGTCTAAATCAGTGTGGTGTTAGCCCAGCGCAAGAGGAGACCACATCACAGTCTCAGGGGAAGCCTGCAGGGCCATGAATATATTCCATTTGATATTGCTTGGACTTGCATACATTAGTGTTTGCATTTGACAAGAACAGCACAAGTGGGAAGTTTGGTGGAAACAAATTTGCTCGTGAAGGGATAAAAAATGTAATAGGATTCTGCTGCTTCATTGGTCTGTGCTGTTGATAAGTCATTTACGAATCGGTTTCAGTGAACATCTGGGACGAAACGCTCCATTATGAAAGATGAAGATAAAAACCGAGGAAAAAACGATGCGTACCATTGTGATAAGGTCGATGAATGACAATTTATGTAAACTTAATTAAAAGTTTGCATAGAGTCAAAAAGAAAGTCACTGACACAATTAGTCAAACAAAGGTTACAAAAACGGACAATGAGTCCGAATTAGACTTATTGTCTCAGTTACACTCAGTCAAACGAAAGCTACTGACGAACTGCGAGTCAAATAAAAAGTTACTAATACTGGTTGACTAATAGTGATAGGCCAGAAGAAAGTAACTAACAGACTGAGAAACAGACGAGAGTTACTGTCAAACTATAATGAACCAAAAATGTTACTGACAAACTGAGTCAAAGGAAAGCTACATTTACATTTATTCATTTGGCTGACGCTTTTATCCACAGCGACTTCCAGGACAGAGGAAACAATCAAGCGGTCCACAGAGAGGAACTTCCATATGCCAAGTTCATATACTACTAAAGAGTAGCTACTGACATGCTGAGACTAAATCAGAGGAAAGTTATAGACAAACTGAGAGGCAAAAGAAAATTATGGACTAACAGAAATTTGTCAAAAGAAAGTAACTAAAAAAATGAGAAATGGGTGAAAGTTACTGACAAACTGAAGGGGTCAAACAAAAGTTAATGGCATACTGAGACTGAGCCAAAAGACAGGTACTGACACAGTTAAATGAGTCAAAAGATACAAATAAACTGAAAGTTATCATCTAATAGTCAAATTCAACCTCAGTAGTGCCTGAGCCGGGACTTAAACCTGCGACCTTCAGGTCCCCAGCACAGTGTCCTAACCACTAGGCCACCACTGCCCATATCAATCAGTCAATTAAATGAAAGACAAATTGATACTGAGTCAAAAGAAAGTTACTGACAAATTGAGAATCAAAATAAAAATACTGACAAACTGAAAGACTCAGAAAAGTTTCTGACTTACTGGGTCTGAGCCAAAAGACAGTTACTGACAAAGTTAAATGAGTCAAAAGATAGGCACAGACAGACTCAGTCAAAAAGAAATGATTAACTAATAGTCAAATGCAAGTTACAGACAAAATCAATCAGGGTCAATTAAATGAAACTTAGAGACTAACTGATACTGAGTCCAAAGAAAGTTGCTGACAAGCTGAGAGAATCAAAAGAAAGTTACTGACAAACTAAGCGAGTCAAAAGAAAGTTACTGACAAACTGAATCTAAAATCGGGTACTGACAATTTGTTTGCTGTAGTGTGTACAAGTCTATCCCCCCTGAAAATGAGGTCATGCACTCTCATTAAAGCTTCAGCAGTGTCTTTGTAGTGTCTTTGCCAATGAGCTTAGCTCCATGTTGGTTGTAGCCACCCACCTGTGCAATTATTTTCAGAGATGTCCATGTCAAAAATGTAAATGATCTCTATGCACACATGTCATTCTGTCTCCCCCGCAAAAGACTCCCTTTTATTGTCTGCAGGGGAAAATACATCCATTCTCATGAGAAAAGGAGATTTCCCTTTTCTGCTTACAGTCACTGTGCTATAATCCTGCTGAGGTGAACTGGGTTATATTGTTTATGTTCAGATTAGATGCTTATATAAGGAATGGAAACACTGACATTTTATGAGCTGTAAATATCACGTTAGCATGGGCGTACTCTATCACTCTTACAGCTTTATCCAATAAACTGATGTTTCATAATAGTATTAAAAACCATCAATGTTTGTAAGCATAAAGATAAAGATTTTTGAGCACCTCCGAATTTGAATGCATAGTTTGAATTTTTAATTGCATAACTACCTCTGAGTCTTTAAACTTTGTGGGTTGGGGGCGGGAAAGCTCTAAAATGTGTAAATTTGCACTTTTTGATCTTAGCATTTAGACGCAAAAAACAGCTGAGCTGTGTGACTCGTATCTTAAACAAAGCGTAGCTCAAATCTCTTATTCAAATGAGGGAAAACTGTGTGCTCAGTCAATTGCTTGACTTGAGTATAAAGAAGAGCACATAGTCTGATGAGGATGGGTATGTGTGGGTGCAACAGTAAGTTCAAATCTTCCAGCTAAATGTGTACTGGCAGTCGTTTACAGTGTAAGATGGCAAAAGTTTTAACTATAAAAATGACCTAAAATAAATGGCATTTACCAAAAATGGACCCAATGTTTCTATTGTTACTGTGCAAAAATCTTACATAAGTGTAATAATTCTCCACCCACAAGTTCAATTGAAGCAACTAATTGGCAAAATGTGCAGACCTTTGGCAAAAAATCTGATTTGAACTGAACAAAAAACAAAACAAAAACAACCCTTTAAGAAGAGGAGGAAGGAGCGGCAGAAAAGTGTTCATGAAAGCGAAACGTTTTTAACTCCGATTTAAAAGTGGGAAAAGACGTGCAGTCAGGAAGACCTTGAGGAAGAGAGTTCCAGAGTTTGGGGGCAGTAGCATTGAATGACCTGCCACCCATAGAGGTAAGGCGGGTATGGGAGCCTTCAGGAGATCAGTACCTGATGACCTGAGGGAGTCAGGTAGGGAGTAGGACACAAGAAGATGGTTGAGATATGGAGGAGCAAAATCATGTAGGGCTTTAAAAGTGAGAATTAGTATTTTAAATTTAATTTGGGACTATAGGTTATAGGCTATAGGTAGCCAATGTGAATGGAAGAGGATGGAAATGATGTGGGATGAGCATTTACTATGAGTGAGAACTCTTGCAGCAGAGTTTAGGATATACTAAAGTATTTAAAGGGATCTGAGAGGAAAACCAGTGAAGAGGGAATTACAGTAATCAAGGCGGGACATGATTAAAGCATGTACAAGTGTATGAGCATCAGTATCTGACAGGGAGGGATGGAGTCTAGCAATATTGCGGAGGTGGAAGAAGGCAGTTTTAAAAAGTGACTTTATATGGATGTCAAAATCAGTGATTAAATAAGACCCCAAAACAACTCCTAACAACTGACGCAGGCTTGACAAGAACATGATCAATGCAGATAGAAAAGTTGAGTAATTTGAAGGTTACGTTTTTAGGGCCTACTAGCAACAGTTCAGATGTGTCAGGGTTAAGTTTGAGTTTGATTTAAATCATAGAGGCAGTTCAATAGATTTTTAGGAGGAGAATCAAAGGAATAGGTGCTAATATATAGCTGGATGCCATCAGCATAGCAATGAAAGTTGATACCATGACTGTGAATAACTTGACCAAAAGGTAGTGTGTAGATAAGGAATAGAAGGGGTCCCAGAACAGAGCCCTGGGGTACCCCACATGTAACCGGAGATAGAGAGGATGAGTGAGAGCCTAGTGTAACGTATTGTGACCTACAGGTTAAGTAAGACCTAAACCGCTGAAGAGGTATGTCACCAATTCCAATAGAGGCAAGACGAGAAATAAGAGCAGAATGATTAACGATGTCAAATGCAGCACTCAAATCGAGTAATAGAAGAATGGAAGGGGAACCACTAACAGTAGCTGCCCAAAGGTCATTAACAACAAACAGCAAAGCTGTCTCAGTGCTGTGACATAAGCCAGATTGGAAATGCTCAGAGAATTATCAGTAAGATAAGTATGGACCTGAGATGCCACAACTCTTTCTAAGAAAAGGAAGATTAGAGATTGGTCTGTAAATGGAGAGTGATGAGGGGACGAGTGAAGGTTTTTTAAGAATAAGGACAAAAGCAGTTTTAAGAAAAGGAGGAACATGGCCAGATAAGAGAGAAGCATTGATTATGGTGACGAGTGTTGGTAAAATAGCGGGTGAACAGGCCTTGAGAGGTAAAGGAGGGGCAGGGTCAAGTTATTGGTACCCCTATTGAATCAAAACATCACCTACTGTAAATAGAACCTTTCCTGGAATGTGATGTAGGATAAGGGTCCAGCAGCACACTATGCCACTATAATCAGTAAATGGAAAGTCTGGAAAGGGTTACAAAACCATGCTCTGGGACAGTGGTTCCTAGACCTAGTCCTGACTGTCTTGCACAGTTTCTGGTATTCCCTGCCTTCAAAACACCTGACCCAACTCACAAAGAGCTTGATAATTAGCTGATGAGGTGAATCTGGTGTGTGTGGGTGCTAGAAGTAACTGAAGCCATGCATGGCAGTGGGTCCCCGGGACAGGGTTTGGGAAGCCATGCTCAAGGACATTTAAAAATCCTAATCAGCTGAGACAATTTTACTGAGTCTGCTGCCTAAAGTCTTAGGAAATGTGGACTCCTAAACTTGAACCCTCCTTGAACCCTACCCTCAAAAATTTATAAGCAGAGTTGTACAAATACCTATAAATTTGCAATCATGATACCCAAATGATTATTTGTATGTAAATGTACCTTAAAACAACAAACTTTATATACAATTTTTTTTTCACAAAAAAAATCACAATTATCACAAATATATCCAGTGCCTGCATATTTATATTTCACTTTTTTAAGTCCGTATGAGTGTCCAGGAATTCATTAGTGGTCTTATTGTTTCACTGGGGTATAAATATGAGGTAACACAGAGGCAAAGTTTTCTTTAGTCATTCATTCACAGTCATTCATCAACACTATCCAAATATTAACACTGTTAATGTAACACTGCAGATATAATGAAGTGAGACAAGAGCATTAACTGTTGTCAACATGTCAGAAAATCATAAATAAATCAAAAGACAATAATTTTTGCACAGCACGGAAAAAGACCAGAAATATGGCAGTAAAACTTTGAAAAGAAGTCAGTTGTAACGATTCGTGCCCTCATGTTCCACGTGTTCATGTTTTTGTTCAAGCCACGTGTCTTGTCCTTCGTGTTTGTGTGTAGCCACGCCCCCCAGCTGTGTCCCATGTTGTCTTTAGTCAGGTGTTGTCTGTTTCCTGTGTCTATTTAGTCTCTGTGGTTTGTTTTAGTGGTGTGGTTTGTCTGTTGTATTTCTGATGTTACTGCTGTTCGTATCGACCCTGCTCTTCCGTGTTTCATGCCTCGTGTTTGTTTCTCAGTTTACATTCTGTGTCTTCGTGTTTTTCTTTAATAAATCTCCTTTTTCATTTCAACCCCGTCCTTTCTGCGCTTGCCGTCAAATCAAACCCCCACACGTGACATCAGATTCCAATTCTGTTTTAGAATTTAATAATTTTATTAAACGTTTGACATGGTTGAACCTCAGGGTGAATTTTATATATATATATATATATATATATATATATATATACGCGAATGTGCTAATGTGTGTGCTAATGAACATTTACATTTACATTTATTCATTTGGCTGACGCTTTTATCCAAAGCGACTTCCAGGAGAGAGGAAAAAATCAAGCGTTCGCATTGCATAGAGTAACACTGAGAGTGGTGCCACACGGAGACCAACGCATTGCTCGTAGTTGTAAAATAAATAACAGATGCAATTTCTTTAGTACATACAAATGAAATAAAACTACAAAACAAATGCCAAATCAAACATCTCTTACTTAAATATTTACATTTAAGGGTTAAACAGTTTTGAAGAGGCCATTTGTTGGTTACATATAGTTTTATAAATATATATAGTTTTATAACATAATTTTGTGATCGTATTAAAGGGTTAACATAATCTTGATGTTTAAAGAATTAAATCTAGTCTTCAGATGGTTTTTGAAGTGAAAAATAGACTTAAGATGGGAATTGAAGGGTTAAATATAGTCTTAAACTGTTACTAAAGGCTTAATTTAGTCTTGAGATTGGCATTTAAGGGTTAAATGTAGTGTTAATATGATGCCTGGAGCTGATCTTCGGCATGTACGCTTATCAGTAAAGTATTCAGGTGAAGCTGAATCGATGGCAGCTAAGCAGCAAGGAAGACTGGCCATTCATCTTCCTCTGGAGGCTTTCTAATTTAACCCCTCCTCTAGTTCCTGCTGGTCATCTGTCAGCATTACAGGAGCGATGACTGTCTGGTCTGATTTCTCATCAATATCACACATGCAGTGAAAAGTGCTGAGACACTGAGCTTCATACCTGCCTTCTGCTCTGCCAGAGAGTTGTGGGCGTGGAAAGAGGGAGAGAAAAAAAGGAGAGATGAGAAGGAAAATGGTCTCTCATCACTTTCTTGTTTTCATCGTCCTCTGTGGACTTGCTTAGTCATTTGGTGCCTTGCTGTTTTAACTGTCCTACAGCCCCCATGGCTTAAAAAGCCTCTGCATGTGTTTTATTTCTGACTGTAGCTCACAGAAACATGCAAAGAAATTCTGGGAGACAGTGTAGACCCTCAACTTTCTGTCCTGACTGTGTTTTGACATGGAGACAAAAGGGAAAAACATATGGACATTGCATGCAGAATGTATATTGAATGTCATCATTATATAATTATGTAATAATTGTTTACCCATTGTAAATTGAAGGTAGACAGTAATGCCAATAGCTACTGTAGTGTTTCAGTGGTTAATTTTAGACCAGGTTCACCTGATTCTTTAAAGGTAGACAGCAAGCCATTAAAACAGCATTAACACCATAGGACATCAGTAAGAGCCTGATTTTGCTCTGTGAGGAACGTTTAAGGCAGAACGTTTTTTTTTAGTTTAATACTGCCACCGTCATCATTTTCATGCCATGTGTGCACATTTTTATATAAAGTAACAAATGTTTTTCCACTCATAGAAGTGGTGCTTTTTAAATGAGGCGAGGCAGGGCGTGTTGTAGTGCATTGCTATTTTAAGACAGAGAAATAACATGCTTTTTACCAACAAAAACCACGCCTAAAATCAATGGCGTGTTATTAAATCATATTTATGTGGCATTTTTGAGTAACGTGTGGGAGCACAACGCTTCTTAAGGACAACGATACTCGCTCAAAGTGCACTAATGGCACTCGAAAGGCTTAGGTGGAACAGTGCTGCTCCCATGAATGATTTTCACTTTGCGCATGAGCAGGTCTGATTCCTCGCTGAAAACTGACCTGGTAAACATACCATTATAATAACAATCCATAGCTCATGCTCTCCTGCCTTTAAAAGGTGAGGGCCATTCTTATTGCATGTTAAGCCCAGAACACAGCTCTTATTGCATCTTGTGCTGGCACAAAGTCTTATTTCTCCAGGCAAAATAGCAAAATGGACTTGGACACGCCCATAAATTTTAGTTCTGCTTTGCGATTTACACTTTGCATTAGATCATCAAAATAAAGCCCTAAGACAGTTAATTGCCTTGCATAGTTTTGTTCTCTCTCTCTCTCTCTCTCTCTCTCTCTCCCCCCCCATCACCACCCCCTCCCCCCTCTGTAACACAAACTCGTCCACACACACCAAAATAATTACACACCCAAATAAGATGCTTTTTCACGAGGGGCTCGGTGAAGGGGGGAATGATAATGATGCCTGCCTGTTGTGGTTCCGCTTGGCTCTTTTAGATCGTCTTGGCTATTTTTATAGAAATTTATGCAAACGGCCTGAATTCTGCAGCCTTATTGCGGCAAGGGGAAGCTTTCATCAAAGCTCTGCTGTCACATGCTGCCGCTTCCAGTGGTTACGGCGAGCACAACTTTCTTACTGATTTATTTTTGGGACACGCTTTGTCTACCTCATGGGGACAGGTGTCTAAGAAGGAGAAGCTGCACTGAATTTTCAGATAAACTTTTTTTTTTTACTCTGGTAAAGCTGGAAAAGACCATAAGAAGTCAAACCACAGCAAGAACAAGCAAGCTAAAAATAAGACTTAGACTGAATGTGGAACCACAAAGCTGCTTCTTGCTCTTTTTAGCCTTTTCTAGAGATCTGCATATCACAAGTACACATTTGACAGTGTTACTCAGTAATAAATGATGTCAAGTGATGCTTGTATTGTATCCAGGTCATATTTTACTGTTTTTTCCATAGTTTTCTGGTAAGGCTGACTGCCTCAAACTTGCTTCAGATCAAGCCAGAGGATATTTCGGACATAGTCCATTGCATTCTACACTCTCAAAAAAGGAAAGGAGGGTTTGGAGTGATGCCATAGAAGACTCAGTTTTGTTTCCCCTAAAAATCTTTCAATAGATGGCTTCTTGAAGAGTCTCTTTGAGGTATTTACCAGGTAAGGTGTAAGATCAAACTTTTCTGTTAATTATTTCCAATAAAATAAAAGTAAAGACATAGGTAATGCTACCAAAATGTCTAACAGGTTCTAATTACAAGGCTCTGTTTTGATGATCTAATGCTAAGTGTAAAGCAGAATGTACAGCGAACAATTATGTCCAAATCCATTTTGCAATTTTAACTGTGGAAAAATCTATGCAAGGTGCAAACAGGTTGTCCAAACTCTTCTTATTTATTTAGGGTGTGTGTTTTGGGCTGAACATACAATGAACCAATCAGAATGGCACGTCACCTCATCTTAAAAGGCAGGGCCCCATGAGCTGTGGTGCAATTTTATTATAATGGCGTGTTTACAGGTCAATCCAGATTGGTTTTCAGCCAAGAAAATGGACCTGTTGGTGGGCAAAATGAAAATGTGCAAGCACATAATTCATGGGAGCAGCACTGTTCCACCTAAGCCTTTTGAGTGCCATTAGTTCACTTTGAGCGCATAACCGTGTCCATAATGAATGTCATGCACCCACTTACTTTAGACATGGTTTTTGGTCAAAACCACAATGTCATTTCACTACCTTAAAATACCAATTTGCCAACAATGCGCCCAACCTCACCTCATTTAAAAAGCACCACTTCTGTCATAGGGGAAACAAATGCAAATTTGCTTGTTATTTTGAAAATGTGCGTGCTTGGTGCCCATGGTGAAAAAGCACCTGTATTAAACTAGCAAAAACACTTGGTGTTGTGCTGGTGCAAAATACCACAAACAGCGAGCTGCACACCTGCACTCTAGAGACCAGCCTGGGGGTTAAAGGGAAAGTGACTGTCATTGTGAACACATTTAACCCATCACACGTGCACATGTGGAGCAGTGGGCAGCTACCAACAGCACCCGGGGAGCAGTGTAGTGGGACGGTATCTTGCTCAAGGGTAACGCAGTAGTGCCCGGGCCGGGACTCGAACCTGAGACCTTCAGGTCCCAAAGGCAGTGTCCTAACCACTAGGCCTCAGTGTCTTGCCCAAGAGTACCTCAGCTGTGAACGTAGGAGGGGGAAAACCAAGAGGCCACAGCTGCCCATTATGTTCATCTAGTTAGTTGCATTGTCATGTGACACATACAAAATATTTGCCAAAATAATTTCAGTGGTTAAAAAAAAAATCACATAACTGGTTCGTATGGCTTGTCAAGATGGGTAATGCTACCAAGCTAAGCTGCTACCTTATCACCTTGAATCCAAAGAATTTGTCTGTGTGTGTGGGGAAGGTGGAGGTGAAGTGGGGTAATAATGTCTTAGCGTAATTAAGGACCTGCTTGAACTTAGCACCCACTATAGATGGGCTTATAAAAAAAGAACCCTTAAGACGACTCATTCAGAATACTAACCTGCTATCAAACCAGACAAAATGTCCAGATTTCATCCCATTGTCACCAGAAGCATTAGTCTATTCCTACCAATACTATTTAAGACCATTTTTTAGTAGTTAACTAGATCAGTCTGGGTGTAGTACGTACAAACAGCATTAGCAAACAGACTGTAACTCTTTTTAGGTGTGTTTAAATATTAATTGTGGAATATTACTTAAGGATTTCAGACCTTTTTTCCCCATCTGGCCTTCAGAGAGGGAAAAATCCCTGCTGGAAAATTTCACCGGCCGTGTGAACTTAAGTGTGAATATTTCACCCTGGTTGTCGACTAATCTAAAATTACATCCAGTACAGCAGACACCCTCTGCGATCGCAGCGATTTCTATGCATTTCAAATGACTTTCTATTGTCAAACACTAGTAGTCGTTTAAAGGTGATATTTGTGCAGGCAGAGAAGCATGATGGCTTCTCCATCATCCCCATTAATATTTGAACTAAATGCTGCCTGAGTTTCTGTTGCTGTGTACGTGCTGTGCAGCTCTCATCCACTGGTTTTCTGCTTGGGAACATGAAGCCGTGACTTTTCTTTTTACAGAATTGTAAAATGGTGCCTGGTTGAAGGGCATTTGATGGCACTACTCTGCCACACAAATACTTGCTTTGGAAAAAAGTGAAGAACTTCTTTTTCTTTTGTTGCCTAAAGAACTGTTTTTAAAGAATGTTTGAAGAACCATTTTTTTCGTATGAGTATGAGCAGGAAGAGCCTTTTTAAAGTTTAAAGATCTGCTACCACTAAGTTCAATATCAACTCATTGTTCTCCTGTGAAACTTAAGCCATACGATAAGGACCTTTTATTTTTAGTGTAGGTGTAGGTTTCTGTTTGGGGATTTTAACAGGAAAAAGGTTTAAATGATCAAATAGGTGTTTAAAGCAACAGTTAGTGTTCATCCTTTACAGATACCAACCAGATACCGTCCATTTAACTTAACTAGCAAATACTTTTTTTTCAGTTTTCCAATTCTAAAAGCAAGCTATAAAGAAAACCAGTAGTAAACGGTGGCTATTCCAGCTGCGCCTTCAGTCCAGTTAATACATGTCAAACACATTCAAAGGGTAAAAAATAACTCTACAATTATATATGATATGTTGTTGAACCATTAATAATGGCAACAGATTTATTCAGTTTATATGAAGTTTGTAATAAATATTTACATATTTTGCTTCATATGTTGCAGTTTTATAGGGACTCCTTCAGTAAAGACACCAGGCTTAGAGCGATTGTGGTTGCTTAGTAATAGCTGTTGAAAACCTTGGCTGTATTTAGCTAGATGCAATTTTCCCTTTTGTCATTTGAAGATTTGAACCCTTTTTTGCCCAAAATCCTGTAAAATAAGAATATAATTACAATGTTTAGAGTATATACAGAAAGCCTGGTTATTTAAATTTAAAAAATGTAACATGTATGTTTTAGTTCCCAGAACAAGAATAGTCCTGTACACCTAGAAGGTGATGAAGTTTCCTAAATGCATACACATTTTTAACAATGCAAATAATGCAACTACACATTCATTTAATGTTATGTAGTGGAATTTTTACTACATGCCACTTCTACAGGAAAAAAATTCTATAAATATCCTGATATCAATCTTCAATCGATCAATGCTTTATAGTAACATTTCAAAGCAGATCACTTGTAGTAATTAGCTGAGCTGAGCATGTGTGATGGGTTAAATGCAGAGGTCACATTTCGTTGTGGTGCTTGAGTGTGTTCACAATGACAAATAGACACTTTCACATTTTAAAATTGAAAACTAATTTAAGTTAATCTGATTTTAAACAAACTGCCCTCTAGAAAAACAAAAGAGAAACAAGCCTCCATAAATATCCATATATGTTTGTCAGATGTGCATGAAAAATGTATGTATGTGTTAAGCAGCCTTAAAAAACATCTTCCTTAATTCAGTTTTCCCTATTTTTTATGTCGTTTTACGTATAAGAAATGAATACAGTCACCAAAAACCTTCTTTTTCCTGTGATTAGAAAAATGTTGTTGTATCAGAAAGTGGAAGGTGTGAGGCCAACAGCAGTGAGGAAACTGTTACAAAACCTTAAATCAAGTGGAAATGATGGAATAATGTGAAGGTAATGACCTTTACTGTCTGCTGTCTTGTGTTTCTAGAGATTAATGATCCTCGTAGGCGAGAGCCTCTGGGGTACAGTTCAGGCCTTATATCACATTGCATATGCAGAATATATGCCACTGTTTCACCACGTTCATCTGAACAAATCACCAGAGGCGGTCTTCTCATGGAACAAGACCGCAAGAATGGCGCCAAGCTTCGTTTGCGAAAACATGCTGCACACAGCGATACTATGAAGCATCTGTCATCGCTCACTGGCAAATTAAACTGCCTGAGGGCTGTTCTTCATCTGAATTCCTTCACTTTTTCCCTTATCTTGCTGTTATGCTCAAGTGCAAAACACTGACTGCTTCCGATTGCGTATTAATAGCACAAACACACATATTACAAAAATTCATCAGCACTGCATTGTCTTCAGGACATCTTTTCATTTCACATGTTAAAGCAGAGTATCATAATGCACTTCATCTGTTCCTTTCTGTTGCCCTTTGTGCAAGAATCAGGGGAATAAATGATCCGCTCAAATCTAGCACCCAGTCTAGACTGACTTATGATGATAAACCCTTAAGAAGACTCATTCTCAATGACAGTTTGCAAAACATTCATGGTCCTGTCAAGTTAATACGATATAAGCAGAGTTATGTCATAACAGATATTTTTTATAAGTGGCACAAGTTTTCATCAAGGCCAATTGTCTTTTCTACTTCATTCATGACTGTCAAGTCACATGGTTTACTTTTTTGGTTAGTTTTTTTATTGTAGTTGCTATAACTACGCTATTATGGCTGTGACTATTTGTTTCACTAGTATTCACCCTCTCAAACAATGTTACAAGAAATGTGTCCAAGAAATTAGCCCGCCTTTGACCATTGAAACAGACATCAAAAACAGAAGCCTCACGGCCCTCAAATTCGACAGAAAGGTCTCCTCAATAGTGTTTACTGTGACTGTATTATAAAGGAAATCTACAGTATGGGAATAATATGCATGATGGCCTGTTGCAACCCATGATAATGTAAACAGGGTATGGAGCTTTGGGGGGGGGTGGTTCTTGTTGGGGTCTGAGACCTCCTGCTTGTCCCCTGTGAACCCCAGAAGACTTCAACAGTAAAGTTTGGTTAATCTCTGAAACTGCAAGCCATGCTCATGTGATCAGAAGCACCATCCACTACACTGTTCCCCAGGTGCTGCCAATGCTTCATGTGTGAATGGGTTAAATACGAAAGTCACATTTTGTTGTGATGAGGTGTGGGGTGTTCACAATGACACAGCCAGTTTCACTTTACTTTAGATAAGATAAAGCAGGAGCAGGGTTTGTTGATATGTATGGATTCTAATATGGAATATGGACTAATATGGAAACTAATTCAGGAAAAATCCCCCCAAAATGAACGAATGTGTATTTATGTGTGTGATACTCTTCTTCTTCTTCGAGTAAAGTGTACAGTATAAAAGCACAAAATCATATCTACAACATTAGACAGGAGACAAACCATTACATGTAACATAAAAGCCGTTTACAGACTGTGACAAGTATTCGTAGAGTTGTATAGTTAATGTGTGTATAAGTGTGTCACTTCCTGTCATCTCTGAGCATCAACCACTGCTCGCCTTGAGCCTCCAACGCTCAAAAGAAGAGGAGGATCTACATCAAGACTCTTCAGTCCTGGCTCCCCAGTGGTGGAATGAACTTCCTCTTGTCATCAGGAATACAGAGTCCCTCACTGTCTTCAAGCAACGACTCAAAATGCATCTCTTCAAGGAGGATCTTGGAAACTAAATAGCCTCATATTTACTGCCCATTTATTGTTACTGTCTATTGTTTATTGTTTACTCTTATATACTTTATTGTCTATTGTGTTTACAGGTTTGTCAGGGTTTGTTTGGTGTGTAACTAAGCCAGTAGTATCTTAGTAGAATGACCGCTGTTGATGGGTTTAGCCCTACAGACAGAAGAACAGACATGGACCACAACGCACTGTTGTTCGTCGCTCTGGATAAGAGCATCTGCTAAATGCTGTAAATGTAAATGTGGGTTGGGTGGGTAAAATCAACATCTGTTTGTTGGAGGAAACTCAATTCTAGTTTCACTCAATTCAGTGTTAAGAGTAAGGAGCACAAAGTTCTTGTACTTGTTCTTTCTGTATAAGAAATAAGTAGTAAAAACAATAATCATAACAATGTACATGTCATTTTAAAATAAATTCAATTATGAACAGGTTCAATAGGAATGAAGGAACAAAAATTGCCATTGGTGGGCCACTAATGTCTTTGCTGAACTTTTAGAAAATGCAGTCTTATCCTGAGAATATTCCTAGCGAAAGTTGTGGTCTTTCCTCAGTCTGGTTCGAAAGAAGAGCTAACTGCAATAGCGATGCAGAAAGACACCGCCTGGACCCCACTGAATCCTGCTTAACACTCCACTTGGGTTTGCCTACTCCAGACGGTCAGTGGGGAAAATTTCGGCTTATTTATCAGAGAGGAAAGAGTGTAACGTGGGATGTTGTTGAAGTTGGAATGCCCAGATGAGCAGGTGGAGGCAGTGGGATTGGAAGAATACATCTGGTGCCCAAGAGCATTAAAAAGCTAAATGAGATTATGGTTGTTGAATTCCAGCTAAGCGATTGCATAATCGTACTAGCTGTGAGAGTTGATGGTGGAAGGAGGATGATTAGCTCCAGCGCTGGTCTCAGGTGGTGTGTTCGTATTCAGGGCACGCTTTTGTTTTTATGTACATAAAGATTTATGAGTTTGCGGGACATAATTCATAAAGCTGATGAACACTTCGTGCTGTCTAGTCTTACAACATGTAGCTGTGAATATGATAAACAAAGTAACTAGCATATTAAATAATGAGAAACCTTTAAAATTAAGAATAATTTGCATAATGACAAAGGAAACCTATCAGACGAAGGGGAACTAATATATATATAGGGCAGTGGAGGCCTAGTGGTTAGGACACTGCCATTGGGACCTAAAGGTTGCAGGTTCGAGTCCCGGCCCGGGCACCACTGAGGTACCCTTGAGCAAGGTACCGTCCCACTACACTG
>JBBPDA010000009.1:602851-626345 GCA_037974385.1 Arnoldichthys spilopterus | reverse complement strand
AGTGTAAGCCATGTCACGCTAAACATGCCACCCTATCAGTCTAAGCCATGTCACGCTAAACATGCCACCCTATCAGTCTAAGCCATGTCACGCTAAACATGCCACCCTATCAGTCTAAGCCATGTCACGCTAAACATGCCACCCTATCATGTCACTGTAGGCAATAAAACCTAAGATTATCAATATTTGCCTTATTTCCCGAACTGGGGTCATTGTATGCACCAATTACATTACAATTCAAATTTTCCAGTCAACGATGACTGCATTTGACAGCTTGTTCCTATTTCATGTTGTTGTATAGACTTAATTGTATAGATATTTGTATAGTGTGCAGTTAATGCTTGCATCTTGACTTGGAATAATTTGTTGCAAATGGTGTCTCTGTCTCTCTCTCTCTCTCTCTCTCTCTCTCTCTCTCTCTCAGTTTACTGAAGTTCACAGCACACTGGCTAAGCTCATGAAAGGTCACACAATTAGCAGATAGGATCGACTGGATCAAGTGATTCAAATGGAAACACACACACACACACACACACACACACACACACACACCACTCTTAAAGGTTTTATTTACATTTCAGGAGCAGATGAATATAACTTTTCTTGAAATGTGGGATTATATACATAGTATAGGGCTTTTCAAGGCATGTGGCAGAAAGTGACATTATGATGAAATAAAAATAAATAAAGTAAAAATCAATGAAATGAAAAATGTTGTCAGAAAATTATTTAAATTATTGAAAATAAAAAGAAATTTTTTAAACATTAAGAACAAAATAAGAGATGTGCAAAGAAAAATAGTAATAAAAAATAAAACTGTAAAGTGTAAGAATAAGATATAAACTTGTATAAATAAATATCACTTTAAAAGCTTATGATGCATTTCTGTTACTATGGTATATACACTGGTACATGTCTTAAGGCATGTGCAGTTCATTATGTTCATTTTTTGACATTTAAATTAACAGTCATTATCCTAAGAAAACAAAAACTTCATTGAATTCACTTATCCTAACCAAGGTTGTTGGGGTGCTGCGGCCTCTCTCAGTGCTCATCGAGCAAAAGGCATCGAATCACCTTGGACAGATCACTAGACCTTTGCAGAGCGCACACACACACAAACACACACTCACATCGCTCCTAGGGGCAATTAAGCAGCTCCTATCAAACCTGACATACATATCTTTGAACTGTGAAAGGAAACCAGAGCTCCAAAAGCAGAAACCCATACAGACATGCCAACTGCTCCAACCAGGAATCAAGCCCAGGACTTTTGTGCAATGAAGTGACAGTGCTAACAACTGCGCCACCATGTCAAGCTACCTAAAAAACATGAGAGAACAAACAGAAATGAACTTATAACTTGAAATCTATGTGTATAAAATACATCAGCCAACAGCCTTTAAGGGCGTCGGTACCTTTCAAAGCACTGAATGTGTCAATCTCTCATCTCCCAGATTCGCTCTGATTACTAAGGTCAGCTAGAAGCAATGAGATTGTGAGTTTGTGGTCACATAGTCATTCACTTTGCTTTGCAATTCGCTTTGTGCTCTCTGTGTGGGAAGGGGTGCCTCCCCCTATCACTCAGCATGATTGGTTTGCATTTTAACCCCAGCAGTCCAAAAAGATGTACATGAGGACCATCACCCCCCCCCCTCAAAAAATCCAACTTCTCTGGGAAAACTGGGTAGACAGCACATGTTAATCCATGACCGTTCAAAACATCTGCAGAGAAGCTTTTAATCATATTCACCATCATTTCTGGTCGACATTCCTGTGGGAAAATCTACTTAGCTTCCAGCCAGAGACGACTGTGGTTGAAAGCTGGCCTTCACGGCAAGTCTTCACAAGGCACACGAACAAAAAAAACGTAAAAAGTCTTCTGGTGTTATTTCAAAGCTGCCTTTTGTCTGACGTATTTTCGACCTCACTCCAACATGTAATAAAGAATTCTCTTCTGACAAATGTCAGAGGACAAGAAAAGCAGCCGAAAAAGAAAAAAGTATGTAATGAAGGTTTAATGCAAAAAATATTGAACTGGAATCATATAAAAGGTTATTGTTCAGTTTATTTCGCTCGGGGGATTGTGGTCCGCCTTCATCTGACATTTTATCTCAAATCCAGACCGTAACGACTTTCATGTGGGTGTTGTCGTAGCCTGACCCTTGAAGAAGTGATGTCGTAGGCAGATGGACTCTGATAAATCTCCCATCAGATTGTGGCTGCCCTTATGTCATCAGCCAGAAGATTTGCCACCGTTATACATTTGTTTTCAGCCACAATGCAAGTAGAGATAAAGTGAAACGACATTTCTGAAAGGTTTGTGCTTTAGTTGACATCTACCAAGGCACTGAATACTTTACAGCCGTTATGTAAACCAGTGTTATCAATCTCTCACACTTTCTTTGCTGGAACATGTCTTGGTCGAGCTCATTAAATAATTATCAATCCCTTCATGAAGTCAGGCAAGTCAGTGCAGCTATAAGCCAGAAATGTCTCCTGATGAGATCCACTGCTGTAGACCTTATTGGAACTCTGGGCCAAAAGGCTCCTCACACTGTGGCACCACTTATATATGTGCTACAGTGAAGCATATATTCACTTACATGGCTCGCACCAATTATATAGGTGCTATAGTGTTGGCTGTGCAGCCTCACATGGTAAACCATGGGACACCAGTTAGACATTAAAATTACTTTTTTTTTTTAAGGTGCCGAAAGTTTGCTGGTAGCAACTTGTCCTCAGAACTATGGATTAGTCTAACAAATATATTTCAGGTTTCAATCATAAACTTTCTTCAATAAATGAACGAATGTAAGTGGTATGATTATTTGATCAAATCCAAACCATCAAAACCAGTTTTTTTTTAAACTAAAAAAAGCAAACAAAATTGTAATATTCATGACTACGATGAGTTCTACATGTTTCTGGTGGAAATTCTCATGGGTATTGTCATCATACAGCATGCAGATGATGGAGACAGATCTCTTGGTGCAAGCAAATGTAACATTTATTGACGCAGAATCAGACATGAATTCAAAGAATCATCGACCAGCTCTGTGTAACTCTCTGTAAATATCCTCTGTTGAAAGATGAGCAATCTTTCTGCCCCTTTTATATGTTTTGCTGCTTTTCGAATGAACAAATTTCCTCTGTAATAAGGACATCGATCTTTGGTGTGTTAATCTTGGAATGAGGCATATTTTTTTCACATTACAAGGCCTAAAGTGCAACACACAACACACATAAGTGAGGCAGGAGCATAAGCACTGGCATGCACATTAGACACAATAATTTTATTTTTCAGTATGTATAATATTTACATTATAGCTTACACTAGCCGATCATTGTGCCAAATCCAGATCTATTTCCAGTATGTTCATGTTCTAGGGAGAACGCAGTTTAAATAAACCATGCCTGATCTTTGCTTCCTTAAGATTGGTTTGTCTCTTTGAAGTGAACCAATCCAGTCGCTGATGGCAATCTGAAAATAGACTCGGCCATCCATGTGCCAACATCGGTATTGCCTCTCTATTATTTGTTGCTGGTTTGCCATTAATAGCAGCTGCCTGTGCATCAGAAATACTATGAATAGTCTATGAAGAGCAACCAAGCAAATTATTTGGACAGTACATGGCTGATGTGCTGGAAGAAGAGAAGGAAAGCATGGTCAGATGTTGAACTCCCTTTCTTGATGCAGAAATCTCACAGCATTCTCATCAGCTGTGAACCAAACGATGGGTTTTGGCAAAACATGGTTCATTTCTTCAGTGTGCACACTCAAATTTAAGTGAAGTATTAACACCTGTCGAAATGTACCATCCTAAAGACAAAATTCGCACCAAACTAGGTAAGAGGGAAATTTTGCCTAAGGTTTCTCCCATCAAATGATGCTTCCATGAGTGAAGGTTAGCATGCGCTTCATTAGTAGCACTACTACTGTGGCTAACTCAGCATGGCTGGACAGCTTAACACCCTTGAAGGAGAACAGTGACTGCCAATTCTGTAAGGTCAGCAAACACACTCCCACACTAGCTAGCATGTTATGCAACTGGAGGAGAGGCAGGGCCATCACACCCACCCAGAGAGAATGAGGTCCACTGCACAGGATAACTAAGTTTGTTAGCCAATCCCTGGTAGTTTCAAACAAAAGGTTGTTTTAAAATTATGACTATAGATTCCCTTTTGGATTAATTATATTCATTAACTGAAAGAAATTGATATTTATCACTTCTGATGCTGATTTTACACGTACAATGACATAAGACATTGCTAACAATAGCTTTCACTGATGCAAGATGGTTGGGCAGTGCTAGCCTATTGGTAAGGTTGCCTTTGGGACCTGAAGGTCGCAGGTTCGAGACCCGGCCTGGGCACTTCCAGACTTATCCTTGGATACTGGAATCTTCACCTGGGACCAAGGAACTGCCCTGATTTACTATGGATTTAAGGATCAGAAGCTCTTTTAGATGCTCTTCCTCCTCACCTCTCCTCTGCTTTCTTTCTGTGGGTGGATAAAAGACTTAACCGCAACTCCCAAAAGGGTTAGCTCATTATTAGGATGTTAACAGCTAAAGGCACAAAGCATTCACATAGCACTCCTTCAGTCTCTCTACATGCATTTCAATCAGGATATTATATAGGAGTATCCTCGTTCTCCTCCGAGGTCTTTGCTGCTTTATTGATCTTCACTTCTGCAGCCCTTCGTACATGAATACTTCGTACTTTGGGAGAGCAGGCATTTTACAAAGACAGATGGCTTTTCATTACATACTGTTAGCAGAAAGTGTCTTATGAAAAAAAAAGCCTCTAAGAAGCACATTTTGTCCCATTGTGGCTCTTTAAAGTAATTTAGCATATTCAGGGCTTGCCTGTAAAGAAGAATTTGTCACCTCCGTACTTGTCCCTACATTTAAAGTGAAGGGAAACATGTAATTGAGTTTTTGTTTTTAAAAGAATAATTTCTAAATACTTTGTACTAAATAATTTATGTAATTGTGGTGTAGTGTAGTTCATTTTCCACTCATTCGTTTTTAGGGAAACATGTTCAGTTCTTCAAGGATACACACATCCTTCTGATGAACTTCTGATGAATACACCATAATATTCCAAAGAGATGTGAGATTCAAGAGGGTGCTATAGCATCTCAGGCTATATGAATGGGTACATAAAAAAATTAAAACCAACAGTAATACACTAAACAGTGATTTGATGTCAGTGTGTTGGCCTTGCCTGACCATTCCCAGAGCTCTCCTAGTGGACGCCCAGTGTTACTTGTTGTTTCCATCATATTGCTGGTTTGGGCTTAATCAGTCCTTCATTAAATGAACTCAGGTGCTGATGGAGCTTCACACACATCCATGCAGTGACTGGAGGCCTGGAGGATAAATCTGGAGCCGAACCTGTGTTTTTCTAACCAGCTCACACACCATCAACTACTGTTTACACACAGATCTTCATTCTTTTCACTGCTTTTCTGTTTGTTTGCATTGATCCCAAGGTTCACTTGTGTTTTTGCTGCAGAAAGAAACTCACTGTTCAGATACATTACTTTAAACTTTTAACAGAGGTCATATGACTTCTACACAGTTTTATACACACACACACACACACACACACACACACACACACACACATAAATATATATTATACAATGGTTTATCTGATAAACTCAAAATCCGTCATACATTTCCAAGGATATCGGAGATTTAAGTCACCTTCACTTGATGGCGTTTAGAGTTATTTGGGCTGTACGTTGCTGTCATTGTCCTGTTAAAATCCTAAGATTGAGAAAACAGACTTTTGCTGTTAATTAACAGTTTTTGTCCGGCACTTCTACGGCTAGACTTCTTTTCTCTTTTTTTGCAATTTAGAAGTGAAGGACGGAAACCAACTCAGGTGTAAATTAGGCAGCGCTCATTTATTTGTCTATTTAACTTTGTCCTTTGTTATTTAGCTTATTGTCAGATTTGCACAGCATTACCCTCATATATCTTCATTCTTTCCCATTGTGGGCTGTGCTCAGCCCCACCTGTTTCTCCTTAGGGTTATTGATGTTACTCACTTATTAGTTGGCAGCGACGGCGGCATCTTCAAGGTGAGTAACTCTGTCATCCTCCCACCTTCCACCGTTTCCTCAACGAAGCCCCTAATGGTTCCCCAGGGACCTCTAATGGGGACGGGCTGCTGCTTCCTTGTTCACTTATCCTCCACTTACTTATGGAAACCGAAGAGCCTTTCTCCTTACACAATTTGCAGTCCCCGCGGAGTCTCTGATTATGGTTCCGGGGTGTGCTGAAGGAGGCGCAGAGGATAGGAGCGTCAGGCGGTATTATGGAAATAAACTTCACTGTCTGCTCCATCACTGTCTGTTTCGCCGGAGCACAGCGAAAGCGTCTGACATTGGCTTGAATCATTGATAACGTTTCAAATGGGAGCAATTAATGAAATGTCACAGAGTTTTCATTATGGAGGAGCCCTAAAGAAATCCTCGGAAAGAAGGGTTATTCAATGTTAATACCATTTTTAGCTTATCTGTTGAGAAAAATTGCATTATTTGTGTGATCCTGCTTGTCTAAAAACAAGAGGTGAAGTTCATCAAAACTGAATTAAATGCCTCGTATTGAATAATCACATTGACTGCCCTCTGTGTAGGATGACATGCATTATAAATAAACTTGGCTTGCCTTACCTTGCTTTGCCTTGTCTATTGTAGCTGCTCAGGTACAGCGATCAGCCATAACATTAACACCAACTGCCTTATACGGAGTAGGTCCCTCCTGCTGCTGAAAAGGCTCCGACTGTGGTGCACTGTGTGTTCTGACCCCTTTCTATCAGAGTCAGCATCACGTTTAAACTCTTTAAGCTCTTCTGTAAGATTGGACCAGACAAGCAAGCCTTCACTCCCCACATGCATCAGTGAGCCTTGGGTGCCTATGACCCCATGGTTGATTCATCAGTTGTCCTTTCTTGTATCACTTTTGGTAGATATTAACTACTGCACATCTGGATCACGCCACAAGACCTGCCGTGTTCACTCTTTGTGTCAGTGGTGTTAATGTTGTGGCTGATTAGGGGATGATTTCTTCAGTTTCCCCAAGTGTGGACTCTAAACTCACAGATATCATGGTTATGGACTTCAGCTTTACTTATTTCTGGGGTTGAAACTTAGGCCAACTTGCTCAATGTTGTGTATTTTTTATTGCATATATTGAAATATTTTTACATAGAATATTTTCATTTGATTTATTATTAATCTTTATATCATAACTTTTTACTATGAATTTAGGCTGATTCCACAGGTCTTTTGTGCAAGTCGCAAGCAGACTCTCACAAAGTCCACATTATTTAGTCAATGTGGCTATTTTCATTGTGCTTGAGTGTGTTCACAATGACAATTGGACATCTGGATTTAACCCATCACTGGAGCAGCAGGCAGCTGTCAACGGTATCTCAGTAGTGCCCAGGCCAGGACTCGAACCTGCGAACGCCAGGTCCCAAAGGCAGCGTCCTAACCACTAGACACCCCTAGACACCCCTATGGCCCTATGGTCTGCAAGTGCAAGATTGTCCATTCCATCCATGCTTTTCTTTTGTAGCTCCTCCTTTTTCTGTTCGTGCTGAATGATTTACTGATACTGTATATTAGGTCTGTCACTACATCATCCAAATGGTATTGCGGTCACACCATGATATAGTTTTTCCATTTATAACTATTGACCGAGAACAAGCAATATGTTCATGATAGCATTTTATTTCTTCATTATTTGACTTATTTGTTATCCTGAATGGAGCTGAGAGGCTGCTTGCTAGTAGCTTTAATAGGCAAGGCAAGTTACATAGCACATTATCATACACAGAGGTCCTTCAACGTACTTTACAGAGATAAAATAAGCATAAAAGAAAAGTAAGCAATACAATTAGGAATACAATCAGAAAACAGGAGAGTGAAAAAGTGCTGATAAAAGTAAAGTAGGACTTAAAATAAATTAAGACGATAAAAAAGTGCATGGGCAGGTTTGTGTTTGGAGCCAGAAAAGAACATTTTGTTTTCTCAACGAGTCTTCATTTCCGTCTCATTCTTTCTTATGTGGGACGTTCCTTTCTGTTGCATGCAGTCTACACCACCTTGTCTAGGTTACATTCTCACCCCAACCTCGGCTGAAGGATAGAGGCTACTCTCACCTCTATAGAAGGACTTTTTAAAGTCCCCCTGTTTGAGCAGGAAATACCGGACCCCCGAACCCAAATGCAACCTTTTAGGCAAGGCAAGTTTATTTATATAGCACATTATCACACACAACGGTCATTCAATGTGCTTTTAGTACGTATGCCAAACTTCCTCGTCTATGTTGTTCATTTTTCATATGTATCACAATTGGTTTGGGCACAGTTTTGCACTTACAATCAGATCAGCCCATTTTGTTCCCCTTGTGTTTGTTTCCCCAAAAAGTCTTTTTTTTGAATTAGCACAATCTTCTCAATCCTCAAAGCAGGCAGGGGTGAAAATGTCTGAAGACAAGGTCATCATCAGAATCAGAATTATGTTTAATGGCCAAGTGTGAGAGTGAACACATACAAGGAATTTGTTTCCGGCCAATGGTGACTCAAGTAGAGTGTAAACAGTAGTAAAGAACACAATACAACAAATGTAAACAACACAATGAATAATATATCAACAATACAATATAATAAATAAACAATCAAAAACTTATAAAAATACATATAAAAAACACACAAAAACACGCAAAAAACACACACGCAGAACAAGTAAACAAACAACGAAACATATAAGAGTTTAGCCTAGAAATTAGTATCTCCACATACATGACCGTATGCTCGGTTTAAATAGAGCAGTTCATTACCATAATCAGCTGCATGACTGGGGTAGTAAGTGAAAGTGGGTGGAATCAGTGCTGGATCAGTGCTGGATAGCTAGTCCAGGTGGGGCAGGTACAAATTGAGTCTCCCCAGAGAGGAGACATGACATGAATTGACTGTTACCAGTATATTATGCAATAAATCATTTGGAAAATAATGTGATATTTGAACAATATTGTCCAGCTGTGTCTAATTGTTTTGGGGGGTTTTTTGGGGGGGGGGTGAAATTAATGATGGTGCTTGGTTGTGTTTTTAGAGCTAGTTCTTATAAGCTCTGCATGTCCTACTGGTTGGTCATCTAAGCCTGACCAGTGTTCAAAAACAGGCTTTTGAAGGCCTCCTCGAACGAACAGCAAGCACATACTGTAAATGTGATGGAAATAAATATGGCTCTGAAAATCTCTGATACCGACCTCATGGTTAAATCAGTGAAACAATGAAGAGTTAACTGCATGAAAGAGTGTAGGATGAAAGAATTAGCAGACTGCACATCTATCGCAAGCGTTTGAACAGATTGCCAACTAATGAATAAACAGGCCGGCTTTCTGACATCAGGATAAACACCATCATTCTCCTGAGGTGGTTTGCTTAAATCTACTCGCCAGCTTAGTTCAAAGCATGATGCAGATGACTGGAGTCTTTGTTAATTAACAGATATTCATTAGAACAGATCCTGCACTTCGTGGCCTCTGTAAGGCCTGGAATGATGGATTAGGTTTGTTGGTCAACCACTCCTGGGGAGGGTAACAATTATTATGAATTACATCCATTTATACACAATCTGACTGTGGATTGGTGGAGCCCAAACTCCTGTCTGATAAGCATCATCTTTTTTCTGAGGTCCATAAATCTCCTCTGTTCATGCAATGATGCACTTCCACAAAAAATGTCTTGAAGATATATAGATTTATAGATGATTGTTTTTGTTTTGTTTAAAAAAAACAATAAAAACAGGGTACTCACTCATGCCTGAGTCATCTCAGTGACTGAAAACATAAAATATATATAAATTTCACACTCAAATTAACTTCTAAAGCTAATCTTTTTGTCTCATTTGTTCTCTATGTCTACTTTCAGGACTAGCATGAAAATTAGATGAATTAGGTGACGTTTTAGGCCACATTTTAAAGGACCACTGTAAAACATGCAGTCCCCAGTAACATTAGACAGACTGTTGTAGATTTGGAATGGTGAAGAGGTCTAATATCACAATGAAAGGACAGTTCACAGTCCAGAAGAGGCTAACAGGCATATGGGGCAAAACAACACCTTTAAAGAATAAATGTTAAAGGCACAGAAAAGAAAGTGAAACAACCAGGTGAGCAACTGAGAAAGTTCAGCCAGGCTTGGTGGCTTGGCAGTGGCTCAGGAGACTTCACACATGCTGCTCATGCAGTATACATACAGCTCTATATGGTCTTTAATGAGTCCCAGCTGCTGTGTGTCACCTGTGTTGGGGGGGGGGGGGCGTGGCTACAGCTACGTCATGATTAGTACGCAGGGAATGTAGGACAACGACCAATGCAATGGCTCTCGCGCGAAGCTTCTACAGTATTTCGTGTAAGGCACAGTCACAAAAAGCTCAGACGTTTGCAGAGAGGATATCTGAGTAGACAGAGGGAATAAAAACGAGCACAGATATTTTTAAACGGCGTGGAACCTCCTACATGGGTAAACTCAGAGGGGGGCATTTAGTGCAATGAAGTCAGACTGAGTGCAGATGAACAGGAATATTAATGGTGTATTCTTTTACATTGCTCACAGCCCATTTAATCTGGAACATTGATCAGGCCACTCATGTGGCCTGGTGCTGTATGGAGATGTGTTTACACATGGCTGCACGAGGACGAAATAGATATTTCCTGATGGTGGTGTTTTTATAGCATCTGCTACACCTGAGCCAGCAACTTAGAGAGGAACCAATTGCAGCATTTAGCTCTATCTCTCTCACTCGCTCAGTCTCTAAAGCCTGTTTGAGATGCCTGTCCTTTCCATGATGGGCTCGTTGATCACGGTCCAGCATGAAAACTTGCATCCACCTAAATTTCCATGAGGCTTATCTGAAAAACAGACCCCCCCCCATACAAAGCCCCAACACACCCATGCACACACATGACAGCGACAAATTTCTTTAGGCAGAAGTGACCTACTTTTGATTTAAGTGGACCATTTGCTGCACTTAAGCTCCCCAGAGAAGTGTGTGCTGGCATGACCCACGGCTGCAAACGCATCAGAGAGCTATGGCAACTAAGTGTCTCTCTCTCTCTCGCTCACTCTCTCTTTCACCCCCCCATTACAAAAGAGCACTCAAGAAATCAAAGCCTGTGGCAGGCCAAGCTTCTCCACGGTACGTGCAGTTTTTTTGTGCAGAAAAACCCTTGTGCAAATCACTGAGTCAGTTAATCTTTTTGCCTTTTCAGTGATGGTGCCTATGGAAGGGTCAGGCTCTAGTGGCTCCTTTAGCGGCGTATGCTGCTTACTGCCTTGATTGCATTGCGTCTGTGGTATACACAGGTTGGCTAAAGCAAAGAGGGAAAAGCGAGTCAAATGATTTGCAGGAAGGATTAGTATTAAATGCTAAAATTTTCGAATGGCAAAAACAAAACATTTAGCTTTAGTGTTTTCATTCGTTTGATTAGTGCACTAAAAACCAAAGGAAAACTTTTCGAAAAGAGACAATTTAAGAGAAAATTTACACAAAAGTCTCCAAACTGCACTTTTTGCTGAAAGGTCTGTTAAAAAAAAAAAAAAAAAAAAAAAAAAAAAGCATTGAAATGGCACAAGTTAAGTGTTGCCCACATCATCAAGAAATTGCAAGCTCAGTACCTGGTGATGCCACAGACATCTGTGACTCAGCTCCATCCCATCTCTTCCAAACATTGTGAGATGTCCAAATACGTTGTGCTGGCAGAAAATAGATGCTGTGGTGCTTCACATGACTTGAAGGAGGTGCAAGCTTTCACCTGCCCAGGACTATTTGTCATTGAACACACTCAAGTACCACAACAAAATGTGACCTCTGCATTTAACCCATCACACATGCAGCAGCGACCAGCAGCAGCCGGAGAAGCAGCGAAGCGGGACGGTACCTTGCTCAAGGGAACCTCAGTAGTGCCCAGTCAGTAGTGACCAGTTAATTGGTTCACCGATTAAACTCTCTGGGCGATTGTGAAGTCGTGTTTAGCAGACTGATACACAACCCAAAATATGATGAAAAGTTTTACATTGAAGTTGATCAGCTGCTGTGGTGAGATGCACCCATAGTGGATTACCAGGGCAGTTGTGACCTCAGATATTTTTCATGCCGATACAAAACTTAAATAAAAATGCTAAAAATGCAAAATGGATGTGTCAAACTATCATATCACTTATTTTAACGCATTTTGTAACATTTACATTTATTCATTTGGCTGACGCTTTTATCCAAAGCGACTTCCAGGACAGAGGAAACAATCAAGCGTTCGCATTGCATAGAGTAACACTGAACGTAGTGCTACAAGGAAGTTCAACACATTTCTCTTAATTGTAAAATAAATAACAGACGCAACTACTATAACACATTCATATGCCAAGTACTTACCATAACAGAGAACAACTGCTACAAAATACAGATGCCAAGTGCTTACAGTAACTACCGACAGCAACTACTGCAATAAATACATATGCCAGGTGCCTACAGTAACTACTACAATATAAACAGTGGACAAGTGCTACAGTAAAACTAAGTGGAACATTACTCTCAGGGTGACATCTGGTCGGTTATCAGGTAGCAATAGTTCATATGTGACCACTAGGCGTATGTGCTGTGCAAAAAATATGAGAAAAGTATTTTATTACAATAAGATCACAGATCTAGATCACAATAAATACATCAGCAAATAAGTTTGAAATCTAAATGCATCATGGATGTCGATTGTTTCAGCAAATATCTGTCGAGGATTTCAATATCATCATGCACCACTAGTTTTGGTTCTTGACACAGCAATAACAACAGTCATGAATGACAGCAAAGTGGCTGGAAAAAATGGTGCTTTAAAGATTGGGGATGCACCTGCACAGGAATTTAAGACCAGTGTCAATATTTTTAAATGTACGTATCTGCTGATACCAGTAAGATTCCAAGATCATTGTGCATCCTTACACTGATAATACGTGTTTCAATTCTCTTAATGCACTTTGGTGCAGTAGGATCCAGAAGAAAATGTGTGAAAACACACACATTCTCCACAGAGAAAAAACAAAACTACTGTTAATATAAATTATTAATATAGTAGATCGGGATGGTCCTACTTGTCATATAAATAATTGCTGTTAAGTTGCTGATTAAAAACTTACACAAGGATGTAAATTGAGAGTGTGCAGCCTGCAGCACCTGCAAATATGTTAATTCTGCTCTAAGCAAAGTCAGAAAGACAGGGGTTGGATATGTCTGAAAAGTCTGTTACATGTTTTACTGTCTATATTCCATTACTGTGAAGATTGTCGGTCTGGACACAGTAGTGTATAAAGTGTACACTTGAAAGCCATCTGGGATCGAACCAAAATGATCAAAGTCATACAGTGGTGAAATGTGAAAATTACACATAAAATCACTACCGAATCGGACACGTTACTGTTGGGCAGCGTTTCTAAGGCTACACGAAAAGGTTATTCCAACAAAGTCGCAACTCGTCATTAAGGCAGTTCTCATCCGTTTCATTCAACAAAGTGCAATGACGATGAGCGCTCGTCGGAATTAACCTTTATAAATGTGTATGTAGGTTAATGTCAGTTGTCATAAAAGGCGTATGCACATCGCATGTAACCTTATCAATAGCACAGTACAGTAAAGGTGAATTTTTTAATAAGAACAGGATTAATGTGAGACCCTTTCTCGACTCAGAGAGAAGTCCCAGTGCAGGGACAGATGGGTAACAACTAGTTTACTAAGCTGCATGTACCCAAGTAGTGTTTTGATGCATTTGTACTTTCCTGGATATTTTCAAACTGTATTTTTCTTCTGCTGAAATATATTTCTAAGGAAAGTAATATAGATTATACTCGGTTATAATTAGGCAGCTACATTTCATTGACTTACTAAATTCTTTTGTTGCACTACATTTCATTCTGTTACAGCACTTGCAATGCTGTGGGACTCGTCACACCTCCCATCTAATAAGAGAAGAATCGAGCCTAAATAGCTTCACTTCCTATGCTGACAGATGAAGTGAATGACTTATGGGTCATTATGAACACACTCAATCACACACAAAGTGCACCATAATGAAACATGACCTCTGCATTTCACCCATCACACATGCACATGTGGTCAGCGGGCAGGTGTGAAAAGTGCCTAGGGGGCAGTGCAGTGGGATGGCACAATGCTCAAGGGCAAGGTCCAAACCACAAGGCCTCACTGCGCATGTACAAACAATGGCCACTGTTTTCTCATTGTTTTGTACTTTTCAAGATGTTTTGGGAATTCTGCTTTTACTTCTACTCCAGTCATGGTTTTACTTTGTGAATACGCGTTTAATCACCACCATGAGCGTTCGTGTCAGGCTAGACGCTCTTTCCACAAAAGTGATCTTAACACTGCAGTGCTTGGGTCCATAATAGCCATTATCGAATGCTCAAACACAAACCGCATGACCTCGAACAAGAACATTGACAAACACTCAGTCAGGTTAAATTTGTGATTCAAGTTGGCGATAAATTCCCATTTCGTTTGTCACCACTGTGACAAAGCGATGCTTTTAAATATTCTACAAGCCAACAAGTGTGTGTGTGTGTGTGTGTGTGTGTGTGTGTGTATATGTATGTGTGTGTGTGTGTGTGTGTGTGTGTGTGTGTGTAAATATGCCATGCTGAAATGCAGCCAAGAGCACATGCTTATTTTCCTCTTGTAAACTTTTCCCAAGTGGCTGTGAATAACAAGCCAGAGAAATTAAAGCGTCTGGGTTACAGCATCTTATATCCAATTCAATCTTGTTGCCATCTTAAAAGGGGGAAACGAGTTCATAGAGAAAACTTCAACAGGCACAGGCAGTAATAAAGAAGAATCGATTAAAAGAAGTATGGAAGGGGAGGCGGTCACGGAAATATTGTATAATAATGGTTTCTCCAGATCATATCACATCTGCACATAAATTATGACATCTCCTAACTTCCTAACTGTGATTTACGTCAGTATTTGCACTGTCCTGTATGTTTGTCCTGTATGTCTGTCGTGAAACTGCATGGTGCTGTACGTCTGTCCTGTGTATATGTGCGCTGTGGAACCTGAGCTTCGTTGTTTCGTCTCTCCATATACTTATATATGGCTGAGATGACGACAAAGTTCACTTTGACTTTGATCAGCTGTGCTTGTTTTACTATTTAAACAGTCTGTTACATCCCTTAATCTAAGCTCAAACACTAACAGGTTTTCCAAACTTTCAAATAAAAAAGATAAAATAAAAATAAAAAATATTGCTAAAGAATACATTCATCCATCCATCCATCCATCCATTTTCTAAATCGCTTCTTCCGTTTCAAGGTTGCGGGGAAGCTGGAGCCAATCCCAGCTGACTGTGGGCCCAGGGCGGGGTTCACCCAGGACAGGAGGCCAACCCATCACAGGGCAACACATAGACAGGCAACCATTCATACACACATTCACACCTACGGGCAATTTAGAGCATCCAATCAACCTACTGCAGCCTTTGGGCTGTTGGAGGAAACCGGAGAACCCAGAGGAAACACACACAAAAACGGGGAGAGCTTGCAAACTCCACACAGAGAGGAGGGTTATTATTTAGGCTTGCTAAATAATAAAAAAGCAATTAAAAAAAAGAAAAAAGGCAATTAATCTGTGTTTCCATCAATTACTATTATGCAAAAATTTCTGAAGACAATGTTACATGAATACCAAATACGGGTTATTTATAATGCACATTTAAAAGTTATGAGTTACACCAAAGTGCTGTATAAAAATACACGGTAATACAATAAAAAAGGAAGTGTCATGATATCACTTTTGGTTATTAAAAGAAACATAAATCAAGATTTAAAAGTTTTACTACTATATGACGCCCTAAAATTCAGTGAAAAGGTATTTTAAAGTTTGGGAGCAGTGACAGAAAACACTTTTACATTTACAGTCCCCTTTACATTTTAGTCATGATCAAGTGACAGAAGGGCAGCTGATGGTTGAAGGGAGCCGTTTTTCATGTTGAAGGTTAGCTATGTTCTGTATTGTGGGGTTTGTCCATGAAACGCCTTGAAAACAAGCAATGAAACTATTAAATCGATTCTGTACTTAAATATGGTCGTTCTTTTTTTCCCCTGTCAGGAGCCTGGCTGCAGCATTCGGTACATGCTGTAGACGGGACAATAGTGATTGCGGTATTCCAGCATACAGAGAGCTGCAGTAGTCAAGTCGATAGGAAATAAAAGCATGTGTCATTGCAGGGCTTTGAGAGAACATTACGTTGAAAGAAACTAGTAGTTGTCACCACTGCAGCGACCTGATTCTCAAAAAGTGAGTGAGTAATCAAAAATGACACCTACATTTTTGATCTGGAGATGAACATCAGCGGTAAGATGCCCTATCGGTCTCTGGATAGTAATGATTGAGTTCTGATGCAAAAAATAATGACCTCAGTCTTTGCTTCGTTTCATAAGAAAAATGGGTTCATCCAGTTCCTGACATCGAGGAATTGGGTGCAGGGCTCCTTTATTAGTTCTCATTAGAGCATTTTTAGCACTCCTTTGTCAGCTGTACATGGCACTGATGTTAGGAGGTGCGGGCACTGACGTCAAGCTGTGAAAAACTGTCCATAAGGACGTTTTGGAATCCATCAAAACACATATGCTGCATTTGAGAACAACATGTTGGCATCTCATCACTGGAACCAGGTGTCCTTTTTTAATTACTGGTGCATTACCAGTGCCCCAGCACGTTTTGACTTACACCAACAATAAAAATCCACTCTACACGAATAGTGCCCTTTGGGGCTTTACCAGCAAACTAATTGTCTCTTTTGATTGAATGGGTGGAAGGTTCCCAATAATAAACAGATTCCAATTTGAAAGTTAGTGGCTATTTTATAATATATATATTTTGGGCAGTGGTGGCCTAATGGTTAGGACACTGCCTTTGAGACCTGAAGGTTGCAGGTTCGAGTCCCGGCCTGGGCACCACTGAGGTTCCCTTGGGCAAGGTACCGTCCCACTACACTGTTCCCTGGGCGCTTTTGGTAGCTGCCCACTGCTCCACATGTGCACGTGATGGGTTGAATGTAGAGGTCACATTTCCTTGTGGTGCTTGAGTGTGTTCACAGTGACAAAGAGTCTCTTTAACTAATAATGTAAGACCATTTATAGAAGCCAGTGAACCCATATGGACAAAATAAACCCCATCAGAATTTATGGGCAGGTTTACTGGGACATGGTGTTATATCACGGTCATGATTTATGCTATATGTAGTGCTGAAAGGTAGTTTGAGTTAGCCAGTCAGTGGCCTCGTACTTGGTCAGTAAGAGGGATTTTTCAGCTGTGACTGCACTAAAAGGATTTACATTGATTATTTTTTATTTAAGACTAATTTGCTGCATCACTTTTGAAGGTATGATGCCGCCCCTGTTCAGACAACAAACACCAACGGATGACTCTGCGGGACTCTGCATGCTTTTCTGTCTGATGAAAAAGTTTAATGGCGCTGAACTTTGGACAGGTCCCTCTTTGCTGAGAAAGTGTGGGGCAGGGCTACAGTTAGACATCTAAGTGGAGGACAAACAAATCGCTCACACTCACACACATCATTTGTGCTTTATTTTAGAAAAGGTAATTTTTTGCTCCCAAGCCTTCATGTTTGAATGAGTTTCCTCACTCACATTGATCTGCCCAGAACACATCCACACTTTTTATGTATGTAAAGAGGTGTTTTGAATGCAGGCTAAAGCAGACAGACACTCAAGGCCATGTGTTACATTGATTTTATAACCTCAAGTGGTTAATTGCTTTAATTAAAATAACCCTTACTAACAAAATACAGTGATAAGAGCAGCAGCACCATTATTATTATAATACGCTGTCAACCTGCATGTTAGCAGAATGCAGAATAAGGCAAAAGAATTACCTTAATGTTTTTATATATATATATATATATATATATATATAAAAAGTTCATTGAATTAATAGTCATAATCTGTAGAATTTAAAAGTTTAGAGTTAGTTACATATTTATATTTTTATTGTGTTATAATTAAATAATTAGGTAAAGTAAAAATTTTTGGTTTATGCAATGTGAAATATCACTTTAATAAAACAAATTCAAGGTAATTTAACATTGTAAGCAATTAGTAATTACGAATTTATTGTAACTAAAAACTAAGAGTGTCAACTCATCAGACTGGCTTTAATGAATGAGCACCACTAACTTAAATGCATGACTATATAGACATAAAAAACGTAAAATAAATAAATAAATAAAAAAAATATCATATATATATATATATATATATACACACCTTTTTTTTTTTTTTTTTTTTTATTGAAGCACCTTTACAGATCTTACCAACCAAAACAAGAGACAACTACTACTGGACTCATCCATAAGTAACCAAAAATTGTCTGTGGTGTCTTCACCTCTATCCTATTAATACAGCCCAGAATAGTGAACTGCATCACAAAACACTCCAGATTACAGACGGAGTAAAATTAACCCAAAAAAGTGAGACAACTAGTGTCCTAAGAGGACACTTCCTAGTGAAAATTCACTAAACAGCTGAATCTTGAGTCTTTTTATAAAAACAGACCAATAATTCTTCCACCAAACTATGTTTAGTTTAAGCTCAAGGTGGCAGCGCAAAGTAGTTTTTGAAGAATAGTCCATGAGCAGCACAATGCTGTTAATACCTTTGTGCATTAATGCAAATTTCAGCTGATGTGTGTGATCAAATTTGCCCATATCGTGTATTTTGCAAGGCCTTCTGATGTGGCTCAGATCAGATTTCAGAACCAGAAATATCCGTCCTTTCTTCAAGCACATCGGCAGCTCCTGCATTTGGCTGAGCAAAAGTGCTCTGAACTCTGTGAAGTGTGTCAGATTTGCTGTCAGTCTGCTTTCCAGCTCGACGAACACCTCCATGCGGCGTCAATCTCATTCTCCTTCAGCTCCGTTAGATCACAGCTCTGGCCTCAGGGACGTGCTGAGTATTTGTTAACACATTTCCTATATGATCATCTCACTTGCTGCTCTGAGACAGACTGGAACTGTGTTTTTACCCAACCGGGCACTGCGATGAACCCCAGCCCGGGCGATACAGTTTGTCTTTTCGAAGGGTAGTTCAGTCTGAAGCTGGGCAAATCGTTTGGCAAGGCGAGTTTATTCATATAGGATGTTATTATAGAAAGAGGTCACTCATTGTGTTTCACATGAGCATAAGAAGTAAAGTAAGCAATAAAAATAAGCAATAAAAGCAATACAGTAGAAAAAGGATTTTTTTAAGGGTTGATTGTGGATTTATTGTTAATTTATTGTTAAATCAACAATATTTATTGTTCTTTTTAGAATCAAATGCGCAATAATGTTAGAGTATGTGGTCATTGCTTGGTCTTGATGAAATTCTCAAGTTATTTTCATGCAGAGATCAGTCCCTGACATGAGCACAGGATCCTGTGTTAGCTAGCATAGGGGAAAGGGGAGAACACACTACTCACCCAAGGCCAAATGTTTTTTTGGACTAAAGGTCAGCTAGTTGACTCAAACCCAACCGGACCAACCAAAATAGCATGTTTCAGGCAGGATGAGGTTTTTTTGTTTTTTTTGTTTTTTTACATACAACATTGGGCTCTGGTTGGACTGAAGTTTGTTTCAGGTACGATCAGCCATTCCACACAAATACACAGATTACTTCACTCGCTCAGCTCAAATGTCTCGTTTAAAAGTTAAAGGTAAGACGTACACGTGAGATGAGAGAACATTTCTCCCATGTTTAACATTTAACATTAGCAAGTTAATTTAATAAAGAAAAAGTTTAATTTAATTTAATAAATAAAGTTCTTTTCTATTCTATGGGCCACAGTGCAACACATAGTCCATGAGACAGGGAGAAGAACGCAGGGTTCAACAGACTTCTTATACAAGTAGACATGATGTAACACTACTGCACTAGTTTTTGTAAGCACTTGGCACATGTATGTATTGTTGTAGTTGCTCTCTGTAGTTAGTGTAAACACCTGGCATATGTATGTAGTTATTGTAGTTGCTCTCTGTAGTACTATGAGAACTTGGTATAAGAATGTATCGAAGTTCCTCTCGGTGGTAGTTTAAGATCTTGGCGTGTTTTATTGCAGTAGTTGCTCTCTGTAGTTGTATAAGCACTTGGTGTATGTATGTATGTATGTATAGTAATTGTGATGTGTTGGTCTCCGTGTAGCACCACTCTCAGTGTTACTCTATGCAATGCGAACGCTTGATTGTTTCCTCTGTCCTGGAAGTCGCTTTGGATAAAAGCGTCAGACAAATGAATAAATGTAAATGTAAATGTAAACACAAACCAGTAAACAAACGGCCTTGACAGTTGATTATTTCACCTAAAGTAGTTATTATTAGTTGGTAGGTGGCATCAGTGTGCTTTAAAGGTTTTCTCGCTTTTATAACATGTATTTAGAGAGCAGTCTTTAATTTTAATTTCTGCAAAACTCCATAAAACCATGTCTATGGTACTGCATCTCTGTTGGTGCATGTCTGCCGCTATGGGTTCGGGTCTGAAATTTAGCTGTACCAATCAAATTGGTCTGGGTCAGGTCTTGAAACCGCGAGAAACTGACCAGCTGACGGTCCACCTCTGCTGCTGAAGGTGGGTCCAGATCATTCATCATGTTTATCGGGTCGGATTTTGGGTTCAGCTTCATGCCAATGCAGAACTCCAAGGCCAGCGCTTGGACAGCCACACAAGACAGTAGTTATACCACTTGGGAGCTCATTGGAAAGTATAAAAAAAAAACATTTCTTCTTACCACAATAATGCATTCATGATGAAACCTGAAAATATATTTCATTTCCTAAAGAGGTCAGAGGTTTACACGGTTACTGATCATTGATCATTTATGTAAATCAAGGTAAAGGTCATGAACACTGAATTTTCAACTGCATGTTCAAAATTAGTTTTTTTTTTCTTTCTTGTATTGAATAAAATGCAGTCATCGTATAGGGGCCATTTTAGCATGACCTTCTAGAGGCCTCTTTTCTAAATGAGCTGCATCTTATCACTCAGTAATGTGGAAGAAAGCAGAAACTTCTTTCAGCTTCTTTCACTGTGAATAAAATAAAAAGCTTGTTCTTTAATATGAATATCAAGTATTGACCTTTTCCTCACCCTCAGTCCTGTGGCCTTCACCTTCTGATTCTCAGCATAAAACATTCGCTACAACCGGTAGTCAATATGTAGGATCGGTCTCAATGGGTAAATCCAACACTTTACCATCGTTTTTGAGTCTGAATCATGTGTGGGACTCACATTTTAATTCGCTTTAAAACAAAGACAATTTTATAAATTTTGTTTATAATAGAAAATAATTCTAAAATAAATTCAATACATTATCACATTTTTCTCTCAACTGTGTTTTTTCTGAGTGTGACGAACCTCACCATGTCAGAAACAAGTGCATGTTCAGGTCAACCATGGATTTGGATAGTCTATGCCCCAAAGTACCTCCAAATCAGGCTGTGTGTGTCCTACTCTTCTGTGGCTGTAGACAAGTCTTCAAAAAGTTAACTATACCAAAGAGAAACCCAAATATCTCTTCTGCATTTGAAGACATGACCTGCCCTTGACATTGTTTGAATTTATGTTGAAAGGATTGTATGCACAAAACAATCTAAACAATACAAGATTCTGCACAGAGCTGTATATAGTGTGCAAATGTATGAGGCATCTGCGAGAAAACCTTTTTAAAGCTGTTTAGGTGGGCAGTAAGTTTTCCTCCACAAATATTGGAGCAAATACAGTCACAATTTGCCCCTGCTGTGCCAGGTCATGGTTATTTTTGTTTTACGTCTCCAATGCGCTTTTTGTCTTCATTAGCCGTGTGCTCCTCATGTTAATGTCTTTGCCTTTGCCCCGCCTTTGCCCTGCCCTCATGTCACCTGTTTCACCTGTTCCTTTTTGCCCTGTATTCCTCCCTTTGCCAGGCGTTGTCCACGGTCTTGTATATTTAAGCGCTTGCGCTCTTTGTACACACCACAGCTCATCTGGATCCACTTAACTGCTTTTGTTCTAACGTTATAAACACGTTTACATCTTACATCGAACCAAAGCAGTTTGTTCTGGAATTTTCCCTTAGTGCGGAGGTGTTTGATCTTACTTGTGTATTCTAAAGGAACAGCCTTGATAAGTTATGCTGCAAAATTTTATAAAACATGTCTTAATACAGTAATAATTCTTTAAGAACTTCTGAGTGAGTTAATTGGGCTTCAGGAGTGTATGAATGAGGGACATCAAGCGGATCTATAGTAAAAACTATGCAGAAGAATAATCACTACGGATGATCATTTGCAATTTGAAAACATTTCCAGGAGGTAGTATTACACTTATGATTTTTTTTTTTAATGTGTGTATATTTACAAAATACAACTAAGATGTTGAATTAACATTACAGATTTTTGTTTTCATTACACACACACGCCACCCACTTCGTATGAATTGCTGCTCAGCAGCTCAGCATGGTTTCCTCTCACATTCATGTAGTTCTCCACCACATACATCAGTGTTCATGTACGAATGCTTCACGTATGAATCAACTCAAAAATGTGAAGAATGATAAATCAAATTTGCCCGTTTGATTTTTTTTTTAAACTTTCAAGCAGTTGAAAAAAATGTCCACATGACCTTGAAACTTCCGTTTCAAAAGCTGCAGTATTTAATTGTAGTATTTGACAGCTATGGCAGCACGCACACGTTACACCTCTGAAGCTGCTTCTTGATGAACGAAGAATGTTTCCACCTTTTCATTGTTTTTTATAAAATACAAAAGACAGGCTTACATTTCAGTGGGTGCAGTCTGAGGAAAAGTGCGAGCTGGATAGTCTTTGCTCTATCGGAGAACTTTAATGTGCGGAGAATGCGTCTGAACTGCATTAACCTCTCAGCCATCAGTAAGAAAAAAAAGATGATTTTCTTCAGATCCTGATGCCTGAGGTGACCAGGGCATCTCCCATTATCACTGTAATCAGAAACATGAGACAGACTCGGCTCTCATTAAAGATGTATTTCACTAAAACGCAGCAAAGCTGAGTATCTCTTATTCAGAGCAATCTGTCCCCTGTAGCTTCTGAAGCAGTGAACTTATTTACATTTAATCAGTCTGCAAACCTAGAAACTTATCCAGCCCTACACAACACAAGACAGTAAATAACAAAATCCCTAAATACACTTCAGTTTCAAACTCAGGTTGTGGTGGCTCTGCAACATCCAATACACAGGGGGCAGCTTGTCAACTCAAGTGGAGGCCTAGTGGTTAGGACACTGCCTTTGAGACCTGAAGGTCTCAGGTTCGAGTCCTGGCCCGAGCACTACTGAGGTACCCTTGAGCAAGGTACCGTCCCGCTACACTGCTCCCCGGGCGCTGTTGATAGCTGCCCGCTGC
>JBBPDA010000009.1:586143-602751 GCA_037974385.1 Arnoldichthys spilopterus | reverse complement strand
CGAGCGAGAGAGAGACAGGCAGACCGCGCGAGCGAGCGAGAGAGAGACAGGCAGACCGCGCGAGCGAGCGAGAGACAGGCAGACCGCGCGAGCGAGCGAGAGACAGGCAGACCGCGCGAGCGAGCGAGAGACAGGCAGACCGAGCGAGAGAGAGAGAGACAAGAAGACAAAGCGAGAGAGCGAGAGACAAGAAGACAAAGCGAGAGACAAGAAGAAAAGCGAGAGAGGGAGAGACAAGAAGACAAAGCGAGAGACAAGCAGGCCGAGCGAGAGAGAGAGACAAGCAGGCCGAGCGAGAGAGAGAGACAAGCAGGCCGAGCGAGAGAGAGACAAGCAGGCCAAGCGAAAAAGACACAGGCAGGCCGAGCGACAGGCAGAGCGAGTGAGAGAGACATAGGGAGAGAGAAATAGATAGAGAGAGACAGACATAGATAGAGAGAGACATATAGAGAGAGACAGGCAGATCAAGAGATAAAGAGATTAAACAATCTACTTTTTTTGACCACAGAAACAAGCAGTTTGAACCTAATTCACTTACGGCAGTGGCATGAGGCCATGTTGACTTCACTTTTGTCTTCATAGCGTCAAGAGTCAGTTTGTGTGACATTCATCTATGGCTTTCCGTGGCATTTCCCAATATCTCGTTAACCTTCAGGTGGCATTCAAATGATGCCATTTCTCTCATGCGACCTTGATTACAGATATGCGTGCGAGTGTGGTTTTTACTCCGCTGATAAGATGCTGGCGCGCCCAGGGACTTGTGGTATTTATCTGGTTTTTGTCATTTGGTTTTCCATTGACTTCATTTTCCTTTCTCCCTGAGTAATGAAAACCCCCGCCTCTGGAACGACGTCCTTTAGGAGTCCTCGGACTGACTCGCTGACTAGCGCTGCACCTTTGCTAACTTTGGATGTGTCAATGAAACTCAAAAAGAGTTTACTCAAGCAGACAGCACCCCCTCAGGTTCAGGTCAAATCCCAGCTGTGCTGTGTGACGTGCATGGCTGAATGTAAAGCCGTTTGTTGTGTTTCCTTTGGGAACAAAAGCTCCTTTGTCTAACTTGGTTTAGCATTCTTATGAGAATGCATTAAAATGCACAACAGCGTTGCTTGCCCAGACGTATGTGGTGGGTGACTTCATCACACTGCAAACACAGAATCTAACTAGTTAAAGAAATGATCAGCTCAGATGATCAGTGTAGTCATTTCAGCAGCACAACTTCCTACAGCTCAGATTATCAGTGTAGTCATTTCAGCAGCACAACTTCCTACAGCTCAGATTATCAGTGTAGTCATTTCAGCAGCGCAACTTCTTACAGCTCAGATGATCAGTGTAGTCATTTCAGCAGCGCAACTTCTTACAGCTCAGATGATCAGTGTAGTCATTTCAGCAGCACAACTTCCTACAGCTCAGATGATCAGTGTAGTCATTTCAGCAGCACAACTTCCTACAGCTCAGATGATCAGTGTAGTCATTTTAACGTCCACCATGGGCAGTGGTGGCCTAGTGTTTAGGACATTGCCCTTGCGATCTGAAAGTTGCAGTTGGAAAAGTCAGATCAGTGCATCCCTCATGTTGAGACTGGTTGTCTTTTCATATTTACTTTGTTTACACCATACATTATTTTAAGTGTAACTACATAATTGCATAATTCATCAAGATGCATATGCATTTACATTTACAGCATTTAGCAGATGCTCTTATCCAGAGAGACGAACAACAGTGCTTTGTGGTCCAGGTCTGTTCTTCTGTCTGTAGGGCTAAACCCATCAACAGCGGTCATTCTACTAAGATACTACTGGCTAAGTTACACACCAAACAAACCCTGACAACCCTGTAAACCCAATAGACAATAAAGTATATAAGAGTAAACAATAAACAATAGACAGTAATAATAAATGCACAGTAAACATGAGGCTGTTTAGTTTCCAAGATCCTCCTTGAAGAGGTGAATTTTGAGTCGTTGCTTGAAGACAGTGAGGGACTCTGTATTTCTGATGACCAGAGGAAGTTCATTCCACCACTGGGGAGACAGGACTGAAGAGTCTTGATGCAGATCTTCCTCTTTTTTTGAACGTTGGAGGCTCAAGGCGGTGGTTGATGCTTGGAGATGACGGGAAGTGACACGTTGCTTGATCATAGCTAATAGGTGAGGAGGCGCAGCTCTAGTTTTTTCCATTTACTCTCCATAACATTGAGTACTGGCACGTCCAAAAAAAGTAAAGCTTGTTTACTCCGTTACCACATCGCTGCCAAACTGCAGATATACCAGTTCACCCCACCCCACACACACACCCTCTACACATTTCTTAATATTATCAAAAACTTTGCAGCCTCCCAAACCTCCTCCTAACTCCCCCTACACACGTTTAGATCTTTGAAATCAAAATGTGTCCCTTGTGAGTGAATATTTGCCATTGTGAACACAGCACAGCACAACAAAATGTGATCTCTGCATTTAACCAATCTGTGTAGGAGCAGTGAGCAGCTGATTTGGGAAGAGGTGCTTGGGGACGCTACCTTACTAACAGGTACCTCTTAGTGGTTCGAAGTTTTGCGGATTTAAACCCACTCGCTCCTGCTGAGGAGCCCATATGAACACCCCTTTCTGCCAAAGACCTGATCTAAAGTCATCATGGCACCTCTACACAAGGAACTGCTGCCGCCCATTTATACTAAGAACTATTATTTTTATTTATATTTATTTTATTATTTTTCTTTCTTTTACACTTGACTTGACTTACCTCAGTGGTACTTGTACTGGTCTGGGATTTGAACCAGTGACCTTCAGCTTACACCATCACTGCCCACTGTTACAATAAGCTGCAAGTGAGAAATAATTGATACACTGAAGCGAAGCACTGTTCTCATGAAGCATCAGGAGCGGTTTGACTGCTAATAGCTTCCACTTGTGGAAAATCATTGGCCTGCTCAATGTGAGTGAGTGAGTTACCAGGTGTTTGGTAGTTTGGTATGGTTGGTACTTTGCTGCAAATGTGTTGGGAAATGATAAAGAAGTTGGTAGAAATGAAAGACTTCCTGTCTAAAATTTAAAAAGGAAAATATTGTAGCATGTAGCATTGCTACAATGTAGCAATATGCTGCTACACTCTTCCTGCTCCCTGTCATTGTTTACATCACATTATTGCATCTTTGCATAACCTGCTACTTTTCACCTGGTAGAACCATAACTGTGGTCTGGTCACTGCTGCACTGTCTTTGTTTGTACCTGTCTGCCTTTGCACTGTCCTGCAATCTTTGCACACAACGCACTTTGTTGACAGTTGTGTAGTTTCTGTGGTTCTGTGTTTCATGCAGCACCATGGTCCTGGAGGAACGTTGTTTCACTGTGTACTGTGTGAACTGTGTATGGTTGAAATGATGGTAAAAGCCGACTTGACTTGATATGATCTTCGTTACAGATGTATGATGGTATTGTAATCAGTTAGGGAGATAATGACTTGCCAGATGTTAAGACCTGCCTGATATTTTGAAAAGGATGACGGATGCTGAATGATGCATCTATTCATTACTTCAGGGGAGCAGAACATATGTCTGATGCTGTGGTAAACAAATTGCTTGCACATCACTGGTATATCTCTCTAATGCTAATTCAGGTAGCTTTAGTCCCAGTTTCTCCATATCATAGTGCCACTGTATTTGCATCAGCAGGTACCAACTTGAAAAATCTGTCATATTGGCCTCACCTCACAATTCCCGTCTGAGTGCATCGCTGATATTAGTGCTTCAGGTTTAGCATCCAGCTCTCTTCCTAAATGCCAGCCCCAGTGTGACAGCTTGTCATTTTTACTTTAACTCATCATCTCTCTCCTCTTTCACTCTCTTCCAGTATGGCAGGTGAAGAGGAGCGAGGAGTTCACTGAATAATGCAGTGCATCAAACTAACTTGATTGAAACATGTTCTTCATTTCTACAGGGGGGGTTCATTTCATCGGGGGGATTTTCATATTTAATCAATGAGCAGAAATGCTCAAAGTTGACAATGTGTACAGTATCAAAATGTTAATGTTCATTATGGTTAAGAACATTTTTCCTTCTCTTGTAATTGACATTGTATAGTGTCCCAAAGTTTGTGGACACCATGCGGCATTTCTCCTGAACTCTGGTTTTAACACTACCTTCTCGATACTGCACGAAGAATGTCGCAGAGTTTTACTTGAGTGGTTTTCTAGTCTGTGGTCGGGTATCTGTACTTCTGCTGAAGTGTGACTTTTAGGTGCAGACTTCATTTGCATGTCAAAAAAGCATTAACGGTGGGGGCGCGGACTTTGAGATGAGGACTTTGGTCACAGACTCTGGAAAATGTTCGGGAACCAGGTGTTAATTAGGCATGCACAGATCCGATACTGATATTGGATATGGAAGCGATACTGGTTCAAATAGCTCACGGCCGATCTTTTGAATTCCAGTGAGTCAGTGAGACATTCATTATCATTTATTTTTATATATGTGAAAGTGACTATTTGTCATATTTCCATTTATTTTTGTTTATATTTTATATACATTTTATTATTTAATATATTTTTTTAGTAGTAGTAGTAATGTTTTTTATGTGGTTTTTAGTAAAACCCTTTGTTTTTATTACAAGAAAATTAAAAAACATTTTTGATAATTAATTAAGTTTGCTTAAACTGTTAAACCAGGCATCCTGTCTAATCTGGCAACCCTGCAGCAGTGAGTGGTGCAGGAGAGCAGAGGAATCAGCGTTTTGTGTAAATGAAAACCTTCTGGTCAACTCGTGCCAGCTAACAAGGGAGTGATGAAGGTTTTTAAGCCACTCAGGACCTCTTTATGCTGAGCACATACTCAACACAGCCATGTTTGTTTTACCACCCAGTGCATTCCAAATTATATTCCTACTGCTCTGGATGATGGGCTGGCCATTCTGGGTAGTGAATGCAACTAAGTGCATGCCAGCTAGCAGCAGTCAGCAGTCGGGCACTTATTTGGACTACACTTGCGGTTGAAACCCATTGTCTCGTACTGTGCCAGATCATGATATTTTAATGATTTAATAATACTTGTTGCAGTCCTAGTATTAATAGAGGGTTTGGCCCATCCATCTGCTGTCATACCAGTCGACATCTGCTCTTCTGGGTTGGACCGTTGCTTTGAGGATTTGATTGCCTTGGTTACTCCCGAAGCTTCTTCCTCCAGCATAAGGAGCTATTTCATAGGGAGGCTCTTTCCTGGCCTCCATCGCCTTTGGCTCATTAGGGACTCAGACCTGGATTGTGTGAAGCTGCTTCGTGACCACGTCAGTTGTAAAAAGTGGTGTAGAAATAAAATTGACTGGTCGTTGACTTGATTGCCATCAGGCATGAGGGCTTGAATGTTGTCAGGTACTGATGCTGGATGATTAGTTCTGGGTCACAAACACCACTCCAGCTCATCCCAAAGGGGTTGGAAGGTTCCATAGAATGCAGCTCCACATCTCAATGCCCGGGGGGGGCTTTATACCCCTCTAGCCAGCGCTTAGGCATGGTGACCTTAGGCTCTTATGTGACTGCTCCAGAGTGTAAAGCCTTTCCACTGGGAGAAATTGTCCGTGACGTAAAATCTTTGCTGCCACGGCAAAAAATTAAGCCGAGACCAAATATCATCACTTCCCCCCGGACCTGATAGTGTGTGTGCATAGCTGATGGACAGTGAGTTCAACGTGGTTATGATTGGTTGGTTTTGACAATAGAGTAATTGTAGGTTATATATGTTAGAATGACGCATATTTCAAATAAAATAGGCTTCATTTTATAGTGTTGTCAATGTGAACACACTCAAGCACCACAACAAAATGTGACGTCTGCATTTAACCCATCACACGTGCACACGTGTAGCAGCGGGCAGCTATCAACAGCACCTGGGGAGCAGCGTAGCAGGACGGTACTTTGCTCAAGAGAACCTCAGTGGTGCCTGGGCTGGGACTTGAACCTGCGACCTTCAGTTCACAAGGGCAATGTCCTAACCACTAGGCCCAAAAGACATAACCCTGCATTGCCACCTCCCGCCTCCCTTCTCCTCTCCGCTTTCATATGCAGCGTGATTCATACACACCATTTTGTCTGTGGCAGGGCGAGCGAGGGAGGTGTGCGGGTCCAGGAGTGATGTATAACTCCTTTTAATAGGACTCTTCAGATCTGTGTCCCGCCAGCGAGCCATTGTGGATGGCCATATTCAGAGAATCAATTTTAGAACTCCTTAAAGAGTTTCAGGGTCTTCTTCCCTTTTTCCCCGGACTCTGTCATCGCACGTGGCTTTGTGACTCAGTCACTGTCCTCTTATTTAGAGTCATGGCCCAACGTCATTGTTCTTGTATGTCTGGTCATATCTCAGCGATGTCTTTTTTGGAAAATGACGTCTCCGTCTGCCACAGGGTTCCCTTTTTAAGAATAAAACTTAACATAATGAGATGGTCTAGGTTATCCAGACTGATGTTCGGCTGGGAACAGCTTATTCCCCCAGTAATAGAAGAGCAGAAGCTGTCGTTATCAAGAGGCCACTCAATACATCTAAACGAACTTAAAAATGCATTGCACACAGTCGAGTGTTGCAGACGCACTGCCTTTTCATGGACCGTTTTGGAGATAACAGCTCATGCCCTTGTTGATGCACATTGAGATTAAATTCCCAGTTTTGAAGTCCAGGGGCTCTGCTGATCTCTGGGGAGCGTTTTTATGTTCAGCTTGATATTAAAGCACAATGTCATCGCCATTGTTTCTATAGCACTTTTTTTTTTTACAAATGACGTGGTCATAAAGCAGCTTTACAGAATCCAGATCCGAGGCCCTAACGAGCAAGCCAAAGACGACAGAGGCAAGGAGAAACTCCCTAAGCTGGAGGAAGAAAACTCTGGAGAAACCAGGGCTTAGAAAGGGAACCCATCCTCCCCTGGTTGACACTAGATAGCAATAACAAACAAAAGAAAAGAAAAATGTCTCAGTTTTAAGAGGCAGCAGTTCCTAGTGTACAGGTGGTGCCGCAATGACTTTAGATCGGTTCGGTGGAGCATAAGGCTGTTCACATGGGGACTCCTCAGCAGGAGTGAGTGAGTTCCAGCGGTAAGAACTTCAACCAGAAGAAGAGCATCAGGTTGGGTCAGGCTGGTCCAGACAGCAGAACGGGACAGGATCAGCGGTAGACAGAAGGACACCGAGACGGACACCGAGACGGACACCGAGACGGACACCGAGACGGACATCGAGACGGACACCGAGACGGACAAGAAAAGACAGACGGAAAAGAAAAGAAACACAGACAGACAGAAAGAAGTAGACTAGAAACCAATTGGCCCATTTGACTGGGACTGAAAGCTCTTCGTATTACATCACAGGGTCTAACCCTCCCCCCAGGTGAGAAGACTCACCTCTTTCTATTTTCCCTTTAATCCCCACACATTTAATTCTGAAATTGAATCCAGGTCACAGCATTTACACAGGATTTACTTTCCAGGAACATTTTATACGCTGCATAGTTTACATTTGACTAAAGTTACAAAACAATTTAAAACCTTTTCTGCAAAATTACAGTACGGCAGATACACCCACACCTGATGAGGTTCATGTTATTCAACTAATAATCATTTAACAGAGATTTTATCACTTTTACTCCACATTAATCTTTTGCTACTGTTGCTATAGTGTAGCTGTTAGAATAAAAAATAATACAATTAAATGTTCACATATTATATTACACAATGTCATTACGTAAGTACATAATCACGTTATCAGCAGGAGAGTGACCTCTATCCCCAACACTGGGTGTCCCGTTTTAACATGCAAGGTTTTTTTCCTAACTGTGTATATGCCTCATCATTGAACTCAAGCTCAGATGTGGGCTTTTGCATTAATAGTGATATTTTCCCCGAATTTTCCCCTATAAACGAGTGTGTTGGAGGAAAAAGGAACTAGGGAAGTAAACAAAAACACTGTTAAAAGTCAATCCAATCAAAAGTAAAGTACTTTATTTCATATTTTTATATCTAAATGGTCCAAACAAAACCTAATTTCTTTTTTTTAACAGAATTTTAAAAAGAAAATACATATATTCAACATTGTGTTAAAATGTGTCAATAGACATGGTTTAATAATGGTACATGGTACATATTGGCATGATGTTTGAAGTGTTTTGCTTCTAAAGTAAATTTTCTGAGTCTGCATGAATCTGGGCTTATCACTACTGAAGTGATGGACTATAGCGGTGTCCATTGGCCAAACCCTAGTTCCTACATCCTTGGCTTGCATTTCTAGCTTCTTTGACCTTCAGAAAGGTTTTTCACGCTCTCACAAACTTGAATTAATTCTTCTTTTAAGAACCAACCAATGACAGATTATCAGGACGTTCCGTTTAGTCAGAGTTCCCCCAACTTTGGCACCTTGATTTTAATGGCTGTTTCCCTTCTGTAGCTTTGATGCCCATCACAGGTGTTGAGATGTGGAAATTGGTAAGCATGCTAATTACCCTTGATTAGCTGTGTCTCTTGACTGGCACTGGTGTGTGCACTCCTGTGGAAAACCAAGGTGATCTTTATTATGGTAAGTGGAGAGAGGGAACTGAATGAAATCAATGAGAGCGTTACCGATCACACCGGAGGGGTCAGGGAGGTCCGATCCGCAGAAGATTTTCATTGCTTCATATTCATCCGTCTGATTTAGCCTGGAGTGTGTGGCACATTTTAATCGGCTCCTGGCCCTCTCCCACCAGCCCCAGCATCCATACGCACATAAGAAGGAAGTCAAGGTGAAGGTGAAGCTAACACCTCCCGTATGACTCCGGTTCTCTTAAACATGCCAGGCATGCTGCAGCTCCGGAACGAACGCCCATAGCCTGAAGAGGGCACGGCTGAATATGATCTGACTGTGAGAAATTCTGAAATACCCACGGAGGGCAGCGCTGAATGGTAAAGTACACTTTGGCTAATTGGCGCAGAAAGCGGGTGCTTAACTTAGGTCCTGGAGGGCAGCAGGTTGTCCTCCATGGCTATAATGTTCTCTCTGATCTGCTGCCCTTAAAACTGACTGCGGGTAACCTTTAGAAAAGCATTCGACGCTTATTATAAACACAGGGCAAAACTGAGGCGCTATTTTTAAAGGACTTTCACATATATGTTTTTTAAATATATCTGTAATCTGAGAGTCATTCAAGTGAAAGTGACTATTTGTCATTGTGAACACACCCCATCACACAAGCAACATAAGGAAATGTGACCTGCATTTAACCCATCGCACGTGCAGCAGTGGACCGCTATTAACACCACTTGGGTATATACCTTGCTCAAGAGAACCCACAACCCTCTGATCACATGGGCAAGTCCCCAATCACTAGGCCAACACTGCCCACAAAGAGGTTTGGTGTAAAATGATTTATTACACAATGTTACACAGTTTTTGTTCCTGGCTTCTTAGTTTTATATGTCAACTGGTTGTGTCTAAATCCTGTGTAAATATGGCTCCATTCATAACAAACTTTGGTTTTATGACTGCAGCCCACAGACATTTCATATTTATAATGAAAAAACTGGCACATTTTTATCTTTTCTGGACAGTCCCAGAAAGTTCTAGAAAGTTCCTACAAATTCCAGAACGTTCTAGACAATTCTAGGAACTTCTGGACAGTTCACACAGTTCCAGAATATTCTGGAAGTTGACGTAGCATATAAAGTGAATGGAGAATGTTTTTGAAAACAGATGTTTTGATCAAAATGTCATTGTCCTGAGCACAGAAGCAAAGTTTTTGTGGAACAACAGCTATTGTCTTTATTTATTTTAGGCATAAGGGATTGGGAAAACACACTTTGTTACAGAAAACATAGCAATTCCAATGTCCTTACATTGGTGGGCAGAGGAACCAGAAGTTGCGATGTTCCTCACACAAGTATGGCCATTTTACATTGGACCATTTTCATGAACATTTCCTGTAATTACTTTCTGTCAAAGCCATTGAACTCTTCAGACGTCTGGTTCCTATCACCTTCACTGTGGACAAATATAATTCTAAGTTTCTGTGGAACGGAGGACGTAGCATCAGACCACACTTTATGACTTTATTTACATTAACAATTGTTCAGAAATGTTGGAAAATCTGAGGAATTGCTCTTAAAGGGATGCTTGATGCTTAAATAGGGTCTCCCTTTGACACGTGCTGTATGCAAGGTCATGGGTCAGACTGTGCTTAGTTACGTAAGATAGTAAATGCTGATATTATAGTTGCAGATGCCCCATCAGAGTTCAAGTGTCTGATACAGATAACAATGGAACATCATTACCAGTAATGCAATTCTTGGACTCTGAGCCTCCTCGGATTGCACAGTTAAATCAAAATTTAACATTAACAACGCACTAGAAGTAGAATAAAGTAGTAAAATAATACTAAAATTAAACAATAAAAAATAAAATTATAGCTACACTCTTGGATATGGAAGGTAAATTTTACTGTTTTTTTTTCAGTTTTAATGAAGTGATCAGTGTTCAGCTGTTCCGTAGCTTGATGGATTGTGCATCGGACATGACCCTGAATCTGCTGATGTAGGTCTAGATGCGCCTGTACCGCCTGCTAGACAAGAACCTGAAGAGACTTGGATGAGTGGGATCAGAGAGGATCCGCTGTGTTTTCCTTCTCCATTTCTTGATGGTTTATGATATGGGCAGCAGTGGCCTAGTACCTTGCCCTAGTGAACTGAAGGTCGCAGGTTCAAGTCCCGGCCCGGCACCACTGGGGTACCCTTGAGGTACACTGTTCCCCGGGTGCTGTTGATAGCTGCCCGCTGCTCCACGTGTGCACGTGTGATGGGTTAAATGCAGATCAGGGGTCAGATTTCGTTGTAGTGCTTGAGTGTGTTCACAGTGACAAATACTCACTATGACTTCACTCCGCACTCAGTGTTGATGTGCCCCATGCAGCAGATTAAGGTTCAGCTCCATGCTTGGGCAAGTACACCAGGGTACACCAATTGGAGTCCTTGGGCAAGACTCCTAATGATACATTTGCCTACATCAGCAACATGGTTGAATTGCTAGAGAGCCTAGATAACTATGGATGGTTTGTAGGGACAATTTGGGGAAATTGGTTAACAGCTTTCAATTGCAGTGTTGATCATTTATGCACTTAATAATTTTTGACACCACTCGTTATCCCGTATAAATAACTGTGACGTCAGTCTGGACTTCTAAGGGTTAATTCATGTTTTATTGAGCGCTCTACAGTGACCACTGTGGTGATATTCCACTGGGCTCAGGAGCATGAATTGTGCATTAGATTGTAGCTCTTTCTGGGTTTTATGAGTGTGGCTCTTATTGTATCGAAGTCCGTTGTTATTGCTTTCTCTGAGACTCACCTGAAGTCAGTGGCACACACGGGGCCGCCCTGAGCCCAGTGAGGCCGACATAATGGAGCACTGTGGAGCCTCTCCAACCTCTCCAGGTCCTGGTGCTGGGACAGCTGCTCCCTGGCAGCCTCCCCTCCCTGGCACAGGCCTATTAATTAGGCTCCTACAGAACAGGAAGCAGGTTTTGGGGAAGCAGCGAGGAGCTCTGATTTACTATACAGCCAGAGAGCGCCACTGTTTCCAGTCCAAAGTGCCGTCTCTTGTATCGGATGTTTCGAAGTGAGTGGCTTAGGAAAAAGCTCGGGCCAGTTTGTAGAAGGAGCATTGATGTGCGTGTTGATGAAGGAGCCGAGCGAGCGCTCTGGCTGTGGAGGCAGATTGGAAAACAGAGTTGCCAAGTCTTTCACTGCATTTTAGGTTTTGTTGGTTTCTGGAAATTCAAGGCTGATGCCTGCAATGACTCTGTCACAGCCATGAAGGACACTATAAATCAAGCAGATTCAGCTTCACATACAGCTGTGACTGGTTTCAGTTTACTGAGCAATTAACTGATAGTAAAAAGAAAAGAAAAAGAAAAGAATGAAAAGAAAAATGTAAAATTTGTAAAATTCTTTTCTCTGTTGTTGAAGACCACAGACTGTTATAGAAAATGTACTTTTATGTAATAATTATTATTATTATTATTATTTTTTTATATACATAAAATATTTTTCATTAAATTTTTAAATATATTTTATTTTTTCAATTTTAGTTCTGGTTTCATTCATTTAAATTCTCAAATACTGACATCTCGAACCATTAATGAATGAAAGTGACTCTTTGTCATTGTGAACACACTCAAGCACTACAACGAAATGTGACCTCTGCATTTAACCCATCACACGTGCACACGTGGAGCAGCGGCCGGTCCCCAAAGCGCCCGGGGAGCAGTGTAGTGGGACGGTACCTTGCTCAAGGGTACATCAGTAGTGCCCGGGCCGGGACTCGAACCCGCGAGCTTCAGGTTCCAAAGGCAGCATCCTAACCACTAGGCCTCCACTGCCCAAAGCCAGAAGAGCCAATGATAATAGGGGTGTGAAGATTGGGAATATGAACAAGAGTGTTGGTTAACAGTCTGAGATGTCAGTATTGGAGTAATACCCAGGATTAACCAAGCATATATTCTATATAAAAATTATTTATTTATTTATTTATTTATATTTTGGTCCTGGTTCTATTGATTTTACTGCTCCGATACTGACATCTCAGACCGTTAACCAACGCTCTTGTTCATATTCCCAATCTTCACGGCCCTATTATCATTGGCTCTTCTGGATTTGGGGTATCATCTCTCTTGGAATGCCGTACCTTTTTCCATTGGTTTCCAATGGTGGAAGTGAACAGCTTGACAGGAGATAGCAGTACAATGGTTTACTGAAGAATTAAGAGGATTTCTTGCTGAATTCCTCAGTTGTAGGACAAGAGACGCTCATCTGCATCAGGTTTAGCTCCACTCTAAATGTTGCACGCCTAATTAGCAAGAATCATTTGAAACCTCTGAATATTGGCGCCAGATGAGCGAGATAAGGGCTTGACGTGGCCTCTGCAGGAGGGGAAATCTCCAAGGGAGTGAATCTATCAAATTTATCCGAGTGAAAAATGCCAGCTTTTTTACCCGTCATGTCCTATGCATTACAAACATAGGAACAGAGGAGTTGATCCTGCATCTGCAGGCTCGAGGACATGATAAATGTGCACCCAGTAGCAGTGCTGGGCACCTGCGGTGTAGGGGAATGGCTGCTGACATATGCGCAATGAATTACATACTTTTATGGAAGCCTTTTAGAGGACTATTTTTATGTAAAGGGCACCGCTGCTGGTGTCTGCCGCAAGACAGATGATAGATGTATAGTGGCTGATGTACTGTTCAGCTAGAGATTCTGCCTCTCTTCACATTTTTCCTGAAATCAAATAAGCCGATTCAGGGCCACAATATCAACCCCCCCCCCCTCCCATATCAAAACGCTTAGGCAGCCCACCTATAGCAAGAATAACCCACTGGCATTTAATTCAGTGCTTAAATGACAGCGAATCACTTTCTGATGGATACATACCGTCTCAATTAAAGAGGCTTGATGGCGAGCCGCCGTGGCTCGCAGGTGAAGACATATTTCAGCTCTTCTCCAGCCAGAGTCCTCCAAAAGGTCAATGTGCCACTTTATCAAACATCACAGCGCCTCGGCCGGACCATCAGAGCTACGTGACCCGCTGCTCTGGCTGCGCTTAAAGTTCAGTGCTAACCGGCTCCAAAGCAAGCCAGCTCGCCCTCTGAACCAGATCAGTCGGCGCTGTTCTCCCACCGCTTCACCCCCTCCACCTCCACACTGCTGACATTTCCCCACTTCCTTGCTGCCAGCCACCTCGGCTCGGATTGAAGGTGGACACTAACTGCTCCAGGGACGTCCCAGTCAAGCTTTTTTGATCCAGGTCCAAGTCCTTTAATATTTTTGCTCCTAGGCTTTAGCCACAAAAGCAAGGAACAAGAAACTCAGCACATTTTCTTGCTTATCAGTGTTTCCCCAACCTGCTCCTGGAGGCCAGCGACCCTGCATGTTAAGATTTTCCCCGCTCCCAACACACCTGATCCAGCTAATCAGCTCATCAACCCCTCATTGAGCTGAAGTGGCTGTGTTAAAAGAGGAAAACACTAAAACATGCAGCTCAGTGGGCCTCCAGGATTAGGATGGGGGACCACTGCAGACCAGACATGCATTGACATCACACAAACACATACGTAAGTAGAAAAATAACACATTTTATTTCAATATTCAGTTTGCAGTTTGTGTGTGTGTGTGTGTGTGTGTGTGTGTGTGTGTGTGTGTGCGTGTGCGCAAATATGAAAGTTTAAATGTCAAATACACACACCATCTTTGGATCATTTGGCCAGTGTTAGCTTAGTGGTAAGGGACCTGCCCATGTGATCAGAGGTCACAGGTTCAAGTCCTGTCCCAGGTTCCATTAAAGTACCATTGAGGAAGGAATCGTCCCATTACACTGCTCCCCTGGTGCTGTTGATAGCTGCCCACTGCTCTGCATTTAACCTGCATCATGGGCTGTGTTCCCAATAACAAATAATCACTTTCCCTTTTTTTAGGTGTGTTTTTGCCCATAGTTGGCTTCTTTTCTTCGCTGGAACCGACCAATAAAAAGTGTCTTAAAATTCATTTTAAACACACATCAAACTGCAGACACAGCAACAGCACAGTCCGTTTACATCATGAAAAATCATTTGGATATGCTCACATGAATGTTACACTCAGGTCATGTAATCAGGTGAAGTTACTCTAGTGTGGGGTGACTGGATACTTTTAAAGGAGCTGTGACCGCTAGGACATTTTGACCCACTTTTGCAATGGTGTAAAAGCCTTAAAATGTTTAAATATCTTGTAAAAAAACACTTTATTTTTGTAAAAATGTGTTAAATATATAAAATGTCAAATAAAATAATGGTGACATTAAATGCTGCAACAGGAGTCCACTCCTCAGTACTGAGGGCACATTGGGCACCAAGTACTGATACCTGCTGTTCAGCCTATCCAGTTCAAACCAGAGTGAGACATTATTTTGCATGAAAACGCTGATGTCAGCTGTGTTGGCTATTGGCAAATAGATTTAGTGCAACAAATACAGAATTATGAACCAGAGAGTCATGGAGTGTGTGGGGGCAAAATGAGTTTGTGTACAGCAGCAGTTTGCCTGGTGAAAGACAAAGAGAGCACATGCTGTAAAGTAGCTTCCCTATTGCCTTTGCTGGAACTGACACTTGTGCATCAGCGTTCACCCAAGAGGTTTTTCGTGGACTGTGCTCATTATAAACTGAAGGAGAAACTCATTTTAAACTAAGCATTTTCTCTGCTGCTACAGCCCATCACACCACTCGCAAAACATTCCTTTAGGCCCTGTCCACACAGGCATTTAAACCTTGGATAAATAAATGCACCCTGACCGACCAATTGCCTTTAGAATGAAAATCTCAGCAATTATTCATTTTTCTCTCCTGAGATGCATCAACTAGCAGCACTTTTCTCACGATGGATACATCTGAAGTCTTCTTTGCCAATGTAAAATATCGGCGAGGTCAATAAGCCATAAAACGCTTATTGACATGTTATTCTGTGTATTGTTAGCAATATATGTTGATGTAGTTGAAGAGATTTACCCGAAACTGAGGCCTACAAGTCTTAGCTGGGCATTTTGGGATGTGCACTTTCTAAAGACTTTCTACTCCGTGACAAGGGGTCTACCTTTTAGGCTGGACGCAACACGTCGGCACTTTGCCATTACGGCTAATGGAGTTTGGTATGGCTCATTAGTTCTTCGTAGGCTATTGCTTTAGCAGCGCTATTTTTCGATGGCAAATTGGTTTGCGAGGATGATCTCTTGCTAATGGCTATCTCTAATGCAAAGCTAATGTAGTGGTCAGAGCCCCTCTCATGAATCCAGATGAACAGGGAAGGGGGTAAAGAGAGAGAGAGAGACAGAGAGAGACTTGGTCAAGTTCCTGTTCAAACAGAGGCGTCTGAGCACTGAATTACAATTTAAACGCTGGGCTTTATGGCCTCGGTCCTGCCGTGCCTGCTGATAAAACGATTTAAGAGATCATAAACGGCTCTACCGGCTTAATAACTTGTGCTGGGGACTGTCCAGAGACAGAAGGTTTGTTTGTATTCCTGATTTAATTTATTAAGCCTCCACTGAAATGGAAATAAAATCTCTTTTCACAGATTCCAATGATCTCGTAAATCCAAACATGACATCACATTAAGGACGCGGCGTTAGTGTGAGACATAAAAACATAAAAACTTGGCAATGTAATGTGTTTTGATTGTGTAGTGTATCCCAGGTGTGTGCAGTGGTAACGACAGTCAAAAACATTCTTCTCACATAGTTACCGTGTCCTGGGGGTGGGAATCACTGCAGTCCCCATGATACAATGCCTTGAGCTAGAAGTGATGCAGTTTTAAAAATGTCACATGCTGATTATTGCAATATGATGTACAGTGATGTGCTACAAATAGCAGAAGAAGAACAAAGATTCTGAAAATGGGCTTGGAGTGAGTGTGTTATCCACTACATTATCCATCATGGTGGGCAGTGGTGGCCTAGTGGTTAGGACATTGCGCTGGGGACCTGAAGGTCGCAGGTTCAGGTCCCGACTCAGGCACTACTGAGGTTCCCTTGAGCAAGGTACCGTCCCACTACACTGCTCCACGTCTTGGAAGTCGCTTTGG
>JBBPDA010000009.1:548153-562641 GCA_037974385.1 Arnoldichthys spilopterus | reverse complement strand
TCGGGTGGTCCTGGTCTGCAGGCTTCTATACCGTCTACCAGAGGGCAGCAGGTCAAAAAGTCTGTGTCCAGGGTGTGTTGGGAAAATTTTATTACTATTCTTCAAGAGAAGGTCGCAAGTTCAGGTTCCGGCCCAGGTATCAACTGAAGTACCCTTGAGCAAGGTACCGTCCCACTACACTGCTTGGGTGCTGTTGATAGCTGCTCATTGCTCCACATGTAGACTTGTGATGGGTTGAATGCAGAGGTTACATTACATTGTGGGCACTGTGTGTGTGATTGAGTGTGTTCACAGTAACAGTCACATTCACACATTGGTGGTTTGTTTCTTTAGTTTTTAGATATAAAAAACTATATTTAAAAATAAAAACAATATTGATAGAATATATATCAATATAATAATTTAATGGAAGCTCATGTCACTTATAATATTTTGGGTGACAGACATCCATTCCATAGCTAACATTAGCATTGTAGCTTCATAAAATACGTATTTATATTTAATAAGGTGATCATCCTGTCCTGAATTGGGATATATATATATATATGCTGTTGCTTTTTTTTTTGCTCTCTACCTTGTTTATGTATAAAGCACATGACAATTCAGGACAGGATGATCACCTTATTAAATATAATTAAGTATTTTAGGTGATCATGTGACTGTCAGTGTTGTGTATACGTTTTATGTGTTAACTCGATGTAGCTCATGACGTTCCACACTGTTGTTAATACAAAATACGTTTTCCCTTCAGTGCAACGTTCAAGATTTGTTGCACAAATTGTCATAAAATGATTAGTATGTAGTTAATGTAAAGCTACCGACAGTGGATATGTGGGTTGAATGTAAGGTTCATTAACGTCTTTAGTGAAATATGATGATGAAATGTTGTATTTTGCCACAGCTGGTATTTTAATACCGACCCTCGAGACTCTTGCACGTTTTGCAGCTTAGCAGTTTATTCCTGATTCAAGCTCAGAATGAGCTGTGGGGAAACTGCTCTCCATGCACAAACTGAACAGGAGCATATGCGAAACCTTGTTAGCTCCAGGATCAAATAAAATAACCACCTTCATTGTACAGCAAAATCATGCACAGAAGTCATCTCAAGCATCACACCAGCTTCCATGCTGACTCAGTGCTTCCCGTGTTTCTCCATATATAAAACAATAAACAATATTCGAAAATATCACATTTTAAACATTCACATCACACAATCCACTCAGAAAAGATTTGGGCTTATATAGACACACACTGATCAGCCATAACATTAACACCACTGACAGGTAATGTAAATTACATTGACTATCTAGTTATTTTATTACAGTGGCACCTGTCAGGGGGTGGGATATGTTAGGTATCAAGTGAACAGTCAGTTTTTAAAGTTGATGTCCTGGAAACAGTGAATTCAGTTCATTATTTGTTGTAAGATCATCAGTTCATACGCTTTTGTTAGGGATGCACTGATATGGGAGTTGTGAGCCCATGCCTTTTTTTTTTCATACACTGATCAGCCATAAAATTAACAGCGCTGACAGGAATGTGAGTAACATTGGCTCTCTAGTAGTTTCATTACAATGACACCTCTCAGGGGGGGTGCGGTACATTGGGCAGCAAGTAAACTGTCAGTTCCTTAAGTTGATGTGCTGGAAGCAAGAAAAATGGGTGAGCACAAGGATCTGAGCCACTTTGACAAGGGACTTATTGTAAGGGCTAGACGACGGGGTCAGAGCATCTCCAGTACATATACTACACAGGTATCATTATGTATACATTACTCATCTGTGTATTTCCAGTTTATTGCATTGAAAACTAGTTACTCATTAATTCATGTATTGAATTATCATCAAAATCATTATTTGACTATAAAAGTTATTGTACTGCTTACAAGTAGCACCACAACGAAGTGGGACCTCTGCATTTAACCCATCACACGTGCACACGTGGAGCAGCAGGCAGTTATCAACAGTGCCCTGGCAGCAGTGTAGTGGGACGGTACCTTGCTCAAGGGTACCTCAGTAGTGCCCGGGCCGGGACTCAAACCTGCGACCTTCAGGTCTCAAAGGCAGCATCCTAACCACTAGGCCTCCACTGCCCACGGCTACCACTGCCCTTGGATGTGCAGTTGAATAAAGGTTCAGGTAATAAATGTTATGTATTTTTGAAATGATTCTTGAGTAAAATGTAATTTTTTTGGGGGATTTTTTCATGACAAATGTAGTCCAGTTTATTCAGTTTCACCCACTATCTATGACTCCTAGATGAGCAGGCCAGCTTGTATTGTCCCGCCCAAAGTCCCATTGTCCCATTGTCGCTACTTCCTGATGCCAGGGCCAACGCTTAGACAGTTGTACCACCTGTGAGCCCCTGAAAGTAATATTTTGCTAGTTCATTATTTCCCACTCCTGTGGTATTGTAGGTTATTAAAATTGTTAGCTCGTTTTATTGGCCAGAGATATTGATAGGGGCCCTATTACTGAGCCTAGGAGAACACCTCACTGTACGTAGGGAATTGTAATTTGTCAGTCAATGCTTTTGTTCACACTATGCTATTAGGACTGTAACTCTGAGCCTGGGAGAACGGACCTCTGTGTTAAGGGAAGTGTAATTCGACAGGCAGGCATAGACCTGTGGGGTGTGTGTGTGTGTGTGTGTGTGTGTGTGAGAGTGAAGGGTCAGGCTGGAACGGGATTTGTAAATAAGGTACACGTTCGACGCCTGCAGCAGCTTGCTCGCCCAGGCAGCCATTGTCATGGTGTCAGGTGGTTGGGCTTGTGTCAGCACTATTAGAAAGCACAGCGCTGAGTGTCCCAGTATGAAGTAGAGTCCCACACACTGCAGTTGCCCCCCCCCTTCCCCCCCGCCGACCCTGCTCTGACAGGCCAGTAAACAAGCAGAGACAAGGCATTAAGAGCATGCTCCTGATCCCGCGCTCATCGTGCGTGGAGAAGGCCTTCCTTACACACCTCAGCACATCTGTCCTTTGCTGGAAAATAACACTCACATCCTTCATTGGGCCCTCTGCGTCTCTGCATCTGTCGATTCAGCAGAGTGGAGAGGAGCTGGTGTCTCAGTGCCGAAAGGTTGCCAGAGGTGCACCTTTTGAACAGAGAATGGATGGAGAATTTTTTTCTTTCTTTTGTTCTCACCCTGTCAGAAGCAGAGCTCCGCTGTTGGAAGGAACTTCACTCTAGCGGGGTGACTATAGGAGAAGAAGAGAAGAATGATCCTGACCTTAGCGTACGCCAGTGTAACCGATGATTTTGGACAGTTTGTATCATTGTATCACACTAAGTTGCAGCTTAGTGTTTTCCAGAGTGACTTGTTTGTCATCGTGAACGCGCTCAATCACACAGCAGTCCACCACAGAGAAAGGTGGTGTCTGTATTCCATCCATCACACGTGCACAAGCGAGCAGCTATGTGAAGTTCCCGGTTAGCCGTGTAGCGGGACGCTAGTTTTGCTCAAGGGTACCTCAGTAGCACCCAGGTTGGTACTTGAACCTATGAACTTCTGTTCACAAGGGCAAGGTCCTAACCACTAGAGTTCTCTTTAAAAGAAGACCAATGAATACTTGTTATATCCGAAATGCCGTTTCCACTGTGTGCTTAGGAACTGGCTCCCTCTCACTGAAACACTGCGATGTTAATGTAGCAGCATGGCGATTGTTCTTCGAGTCTATTTTTTTACTATTTACTGTAAGGATCATTCCAGCAGAACCATGTAGAAAATACAGCAGTATCAACTTTTTAAATCTATCGTGAACAATCAGGAAGTCAGTGAATGTAGTGTAGAGTCTTGCCCAAGGACTAATCGGTGTAGTGTGGTGGTGTCCTTCACTGGACAGGGAATCAAACCACACTGTGCTGCGTGACGGGTAGTGGTTATTCACTGTATTGTCACTGCTAGAGGAGAACAGCTGCCTGAACTCTCATCTGTGCAGGGTTAGATTCTTAACATGTCTAAAATTTGAATTTGAGGCCTTTAAAAGTCTTTAAAACATTCTATTTTCATGCATTAGGTTGTTAATAGCTTACATTTTGGTCTTAAATGTCTGTTTTTAATGCCATTTCTATCATTGGGGGGCAGTGGGGGCAATGGTGGCCTAGTGGTTAGGACTTTGTAGAAGGTTGTAGTCCTGTTTACAAGGGCATGTTTCTAACCATTAGGCCTTTACTGCCCAGCAGTGTGAATAAATTTGCTTATTTTGTTAGTAATTCTAAGACTGTCTGATTTTCTTTTGTCCTTTCTCATTTTTCCCAGTGTGGACATGGAAACGGTCTTAAATTTCATTCATAATGGTCTTAAAAAGTCTTAAATTGAACTAAAAGTTGAAACCTGCAGAAGCCCTGTCTGTAAGAACTGTGGCACCTTGAGGAGCAGTACTGATTCTTAGGTCTTGTGGCATCCCTGACAACTACATTTCCCATCATCCTCTGCTAAAACTCTTTACTTCCTACTGCCAATCAGAATGAGAAAGGTACACCGTAGGATTTTAAGGGATTGATTTTTTGGCTTAAAGTCCATTTACTAAAGTAGATTTGCTTTTGATCCTTTCACATATTAGTTCATTGCAACATATTCATTTATTATTTTTTCACCTCATTGTCTTAAAAGGAATGTCATATTAAATCCTTCTTCACTCTTTTAAAAATCCTTCCATTACCGTCCTGCTAATCCCAGCTGCCATTGCATTCTTCAGCAAAGCTGAGCCTGGAATAAACTTTCAGAGACAAATCTGCTTCAGTCTGAAAGCAGTTTTTGGAGTTCGTCATACTCTAGACCTTCATCAATAATCAGCTTTTTGCTCAGTAAGGAGTTAGTCACGTATGGACTCCCGTTTTTGGGAGTTTGGACTGCAAGTTCGTGATGGGAGGATGCAGGACACTCAGTCCTCCCTGGGGAAAGGGAGCAGTGTTGTTGCTGTACACGCACAGTGTTGGGCAGTGGTGGCCTAGTTCTTAGGACGCTGCCTTTGGGACCTGAAGGTCGCATGTTTAAGTCCTAGCCCGGGCACTACTGAGGTACCCTTGAACAAGGTACCGTCCCACTACACTGCTCCTTGGGTGCTGTTGGTAGCTGCCTGCTTCTCCATGCATGATGAGTTAAATGCAGAGGTCACATTTTGTTGTGGTGCTTGAGTGTGTTCACAATGACAAATAGTCACTTTCATACACACATACAGCAGGACTCTCATTATCAAACATTTGAAGAACTTGCTATAATTATTGACCCATGTTATTTCCTTAAGATTATTTTCTCACTTGCAAAATCATAAAAAAACAAGTTTTTTTGACAGAACAGTCATAATGCAAAACTCAAAATTTTGTTCCTCTTCTGCTATTGCCACTACTTTGTGTGAAATGCATTCTGGGAAACCTGACTACCAAAGCTCCCTTTCATCCTTGATAAACCCCACAATCTGAGGACACTTCAGGTATTTTGTCTTTCCTTGACTAAATGCAAACTGTTGCATCAGAACTGAGATTTGGCTGTGAACGATGACGTTTCACACATTCATGAAAATGCAAATCCAAATGACCTCAGTTTCTGACCACAGAGGGGCTATTTTGTGTGGTGGGCCACTCTCAGTCAAGCAGACACACTGATGTGTAAAATCCATCAGGTCTTGCCTGATGCACTCATACCAACACTGCACACACTACTAAGCCTCTATGACAATGCCCCTACTAGTTGGTGTGGCCTGTAAGTGGGCATTGGTGCTGTTGATAGCTGCCCACTGCTCCACGTGTGCACGTGTGATGGGTTAAATGAGTGTGTTCGCAATCACAGATTTCTTTTTCATTCAAGTGGATGTACAGGGTTGGTGTTTCCAATAAAGTGGCCAGTGGGTGAATAAACCATACAGGTGTTTCCTATAAAGTGGCGTTTGAAGTCAGTACAAAGTAAACCAAGGGAAAAAAAACCATGCAAAACTGATTTCTAAGAGAGACATCTGGAGTCTCTGACAGATCAGTGGAGCTTGTGATATGTTCCTGCATTAAAACACTAAAAACTAATAGAGACAGACTCCCACACCTATATCTGAATGACCCCTGCATTTGTCCCTGGTGGTTCTGAAGTGGCTTGTTCTGAGCAGATAAGTGCTAAAGTGCTGTTAGCATGTCCGTGTGGGCAGCTAATGCTATTGCCACCTACTGTGGCAAAGCTGCGTGGGAATGTGTGTGATTGGCTGGTTCTCCAGTGACTCATTCCACAGGGTGTGTGTGATCCCTTTTGTTTCTCTTGAACCTGGCCCTCGTGACTACACGGGGCCTTGTAGAGTGAGAGAGCAGGCACAGAATGGCAGTTCGTGAGGGAAACTGAGGGCGAGCTGAGAGACACTGTATCACCAGGATATTCCTGTGGGTGCAGAGGGGAATAAATAGATTGAGAATGTCGCCATGCGGCATTAGTTTAACCTGAAGGTTTATTGTAGAGAGCCATTTATTGCTTTGAAGTATAGTGCTTGTGTGTGTGTGTGTGTGTGTGTGTGTGTGTGTGTGTGTGTGTGAATAATTAAGATGGGTTAACAAAGTACTTGAACATTGTCATTGGGCTGATGCTAATGATTATTTTGTACTGTGTTACTCTATAGCAGGGTTGCTCTGCTCTGGTCCTGGAGATCTACCACCCTGGATTGTTCAGTTCACACACACTGGGCTCTCGTACTCGAATCCCTAAACGTCTTTATTACCTGGATCAGGTGTGTTGGGTCAGGGTTGGAGGTAATCTCTGGTAGGTAGATTTTCTGGACTAGAACTGGCCAACCCTGCTCTATTTTATCCAAATCACCATTATGTAACATTTGATATTTTTGGTGCTTTTGTCCTCCTACTGTTAGTGTTTCACCACAGTCATACTGTGCCCCACTCAGAGCTATGTGGCTTTATTGAGACGTTGAAGCTGACACAGTGCCTGTGCCACCAACATCCAAAGCCATTTCAAGTTCAAGCTTGTCATATACAGACAACAGTGGAACATGGAGTAGTGAAAATCTTAAACTTGGAGCCTCCTCAAAACTGCACAGTGAAACAAATATTTAACATTAATAAGGTAATAAAGGTAGAACAAAACAATAAACTAGTTTAGAATAATACAGGGAAAAAGAGAAACACTCTTATGATTCCCAGACAGTTGTGTGGGTTTTGATTATTTGTTTTTTGTTGATTGATATGGTGGAGTTTTACACAAATATGAGTCATCAGTGGTTGTGTAATAAAGGCATTGGTGGTGTAATGGTTAGGGACTTGCCCCTGTGACGTGAAGGTCACCGGTTCTAATCCCAGACTGGTACAAATACCGCTGAAGTACCTGTGAGCAAGGTACCATCCCCAACCACTGCTCCCCACTGCTCCTATACAGATGGGTGAACTGCAGAGGTCACTTTTTGGTTTGGTGCACTGGGCACAATGACAAATAATCACTTTTTTGTGAGTCTGGGAGATACTTACATAACCAAGAGTGACATCATTTTCATTTTTGCTGGAATAGCCTTTGTTTGCTAAGTGCTTGAATAGGCAGTAGGTGTGTACCTTGTTTGCTGTCTGGGGTAATTAAATATGGCGTTGGCCTCATGGCACATACCATACATTGGCCTGAGGTAGAATGCAAGCTTCCAGGGCTCATTTGGTGTGAGATGAATGTATTGGTGAGCTAGACTGAGAAGGGGCCAAGGCAACAACCAGTTCTTGTGAGAGCTTTATAGGACAGGACACTAAAACATAGGCAGTGGTGGCCTAGTGGATAAGGACTAGGGTCTCAGGTTAAGGTCTCAACCCAGGTACCACTCAAGTATTCCTGAGCAATGTACCTTACCCCAACACTGCTGTTGATAGCTAACCACTGCTCCACGTGTGGATGGGTTAAATGCAGAGGTCACATTTCATTGCGGTGTGGTTTATATGATGGGGTGTGTTCACAATGACAATTTCTTTCATTGGGTAAATGGAGCTGATAAAAATGGACATTGTCATTGTGAAGACACTCAAGCACCACAACAAAATGTAACCTCTGTAGTGCCCGGGGAGCAGCGTAACAGTCAGGTGCATTGTCCAAGAGTACCTGTGTGGACGGTACCTTGCTCAAGGGTAACCTCAGTGGTGCCCAGACCTGGACTCGATCCTGCAACCTTCTGTTCCCAAGGGCAAGGTCCCAACCACTAGGCCACCACTGCCCAGTGATGTCCTAATACAAGGTAAGTGTACCTAATAAAGCCCATGCAGTTGAATTAACACCTTGCATTATGTGCATTGATGCCTTTTTACCTCCCTTCCCCTCCCCCCGCGTGTGTTAGTATATCTTGCATTGTTTAAGTCTACTTAAGAGCCTTTGATTTGGGTCTGTGTCTGCACACAATGCTATCTATAAATCCTTAAGTACTGATTAGCCTCTCTCTTAAAGCCCTCGCTCCTTTCTGGACATATTGAGTTGCAGAAGAGCTCTCAGTTAATTCCAGCACCCTTGCTCAGCTTGCTCAAGAGATGCTAATCGCTAATCTCATTAGGAAGCGCGCTAAACTCATTAGAGCGATAACCCGCTTTAGCCTTGCGACCCTCCTCGGCCGTGAGGAGGAAGCTGGAGGATGAAGGTCAAGCTGAAGAGCTCTGCCCCCTGCTTGCCAGACCAGACGCCTGTTTCCATCTCCCTTCCATTAGCTTGTAATGGGAGACGCTGCAGAGATGGGCAGCTTGTAATTTGCCGTATTGTATTTGGCGTAAGTGGTCTGTAATGGCTTTGGGCATGGTCCTGCGTGAAGCTCAGGCCGAAGCCAGTCTTCACGCGCGCTCTCTGGATTCATCATGTTTTTCGAGCACTCCTCCAGCGTGGCCCTGGCTGTCCCGCGGTCCGTCACGCTGAAGCGCCATTCGTCAACAGCCGAGACGGTCAAGAAGATCTTCAGGGTAAGTGGGCCGGTGATCCGTTACCATGTTTAACCCTTCGAGGTCTAGTGTACGGCTGTTCTGCCATGCTGTTAGAATGTGATTGCATGATGGTGGTCACATGATTGTCAATAAGTTACATTTACAATAAATCTGCATTCTGTACAGACAGTTGCTGACATTTCTAAAACAAATGTGATCGATTTTGATTTTGATATGAAATATGATTTTTCTGTAATATTCACTGTATTCAATCTACAGTAAAATGTATCCATGGAAGCATAGCTGTGGTATGGATGAAACGTGTAGAACCTGCACTTGTTTGACAGAAAACACATTTTTTCAATTATTTTTAAATGATTTGTATCCAATTTCACCAAGCTTTCGTGATTGCCATGACTACGGAGGGTTAAGCGGTATGAATTATCTTGCCTTTTCTCTCTTTGCGTTGCTTATCAGCTTGTTGCTTAAGTGCCGTTAAGCTGTGTAATTATTTCCAACAGTAAAGCCTATGTATGTTAATGCTCAGCCCCAGGGCTGTTATTGACTTTTAGCTTGGGTCTTACCTTGAAGTGAATCTGCGGTCATATACTATTCATGGTAGTGTGTAAGATCTTATTCTGGGTGATTAAAGGTTAATGCTGTGAGTCTGAGAAGTCTGAGTGAAAGCTGGGGGCCTGTGTTTGGTGCTCGGTGTCAGACTTCTGCTGTTTGGTTTGAGGAGGAATTCTCTGAGGATTCGGGCAGCCGTCTTCAGGCCTCTGGCCGGGTTTGGGGGGGGGGGGGGGGGGGGCGGTTCCCTCTCCCCCACCCACACACCCACACCCTTAAAAGGAAAGGGTGGACCTTCCCGCCGCCCCCACCCCCCCCCCCCCCCCCCCCCCCCCCCCCCTCTCCCCCCCCCCCCCCCCCCAACATCACATACACACACACATACACACTTAAAAGGAAAGGGTGGACCTTCTCGCAGCCTCCACATGGAGACAAGGAGGCGGCTTCCGCATACAAATGTTCTCCGTCGGTGAGGGGATGTGAGTATGTATGTCTGACAGTAGCATTACGCATGTTCAGGTATGATGAAACGTAACAGTGGGGTTCTTTAACTGATTGATCTTTATTAAACCAGTGCTTCTGGATAGACCTTGAACACTATTCTTGCCATTTGAATGTTTAAATGACACTTTTCCTGGTTAAATTGTTCTCTATTATAGAGAACCTGTTGCATAGAGTTCGAAAAAGAACATTTTAGTTCTTTTATGAGTTGAAACATGCTTTTTGAGTGCTATGTTGAAACCCAAAGAATGCAATGATTTGCAAATCTCGTAAACTCATATTTTATTGGCTACTGACCTGTTGCCAGATTAACACAATTGGCTGCAAAATCTTCCTTCAGCTGTTTCTTTTTAGATCCACTTACTTTTCCAGTTTTTTGTTGCCCCGTTCCAACTTTTTAAAGATGTGTTGCTGCATAATGTTCAAAATAAGATAGTATTTTAAAATGTAATAGTAATGTCTTTAACATTTGATATGTTTGTGATTCTGTTGATATGTGTTCTATTGTGAATAAAATGTTGGTTTATGAGATTTACAAATTGTTGCATTCTGTTTTTTATTGACAATTTACACTCACAACTTTTTTAAACGTGGGGTTGTATTTACAAACCCTATTTTCTGATAAGGTGGGATATTTTCCAAAATGCAATAAAAACAAAAATCAGTTGTTATTGCGTCTTGGAAAATATTTCAACTTTTCTGGAAATAGGGTTTGCAAATTAATATAAATGTGTGAGGACCAGTGGAGTAACCGTTTGGATTAAGGACGACTAATTGACCAGGAAAGTCTTTCAGCTTAGCCATAATTGTGAAGAAGGCAGGCAGAACAAGCCTCAACCAATTAAATTGTGCTGTCGGAAAGAAGCACTGTCTAAAGTATTAATAAATAGCTGTTGATGCTAAAAAAAAACCTTACTTACAGAGAGAAAATTCAGATTTCAGAAGGCCACAAGATGTACCTGAACCTATAGGCTTTGTCTCCCCACCACTTCAGTTCTGTTCTCGCTTGGTCAAGAGACGTCTCTCTGTTTGCCTAAAGTACCTTCCCTCAGTTCCGTCTCCATTAAGCATCGGTCTGCGCGTCCCTCTTTGTTGACCTCCGTGCTGTTCTCTTTCACTCCCTCCATCTCCAGCTCTCTTTACTCAACCTCCTACTGTGTCAGTCAAGGATGTTTAGATGCTCCAACTCAGGCTGAATCGCTCTCGTTCTTTTCAAATCCTGCTATTGAGCTGTCAGATGGAATCTCTCTCTGGTCCATTGGGCTGTTTGCCTTGCTGCTTCATTCTTCAATTCGACCCGATGCTCTTGCGCTGCATGTGGCGCTCCGCAGCCCACTGTGACTTCATTAAAGGTGAAGTATCTGTAATGTTCTTGAAGAAGGCGGCCGCAAACGTGAAGAGTGTTAGCGACCCCCATTAGTCACTGTTGTTGCTGTAGATCTTTATGGAGTGTGCCTTCTTCGATGCACTCCACATTTGTTCTGATGGTAAAGGATGAGGCGATGAGCACTTCTTCAGCGAGGTATGCGCTGATGGAGGACATGGAATAACCAGGATATACGGTGTAGTACAAGAAAAATCACTAAGTGCACCTAACCGTTTCTACGAGGAAGCTGCATTAATCATCTGGCATGAATTATGCCATAGGTTCAGAAAGGAGGCTTAGAAGAGGGTTCCTTGTGTATTACAGTGCCTGTAATTGATTGTTTGTCATTGTGAACACAGCACACAGTGCACCACAGCGAGATGCAACCTCTGCATTTAACCCATCCTTGAAAATTTCCCTTGGGGGCGGTACCTTGCTCACAGGTGCCTCAGTAGTACTTTTATTGGTCATGGATTTGAACCAGTGACCTTGAGTTCACAGGGGCAACTCCCTACCCTCCCTACCCACTGCCTCTAGAGATCACGAGAGTTCTGCACAGGTATGCAATTAAAGCCCAATGCCTGGACCCAACCACTCCCCACTGGTGGTGTTCAATCTGAAACTCAACTCAAACCCATTTGCACAGGATGGTTTGTAAAGACACACTTGCAGCGCTTCACTTTGTTGCTAAACAGATGTAAGTGCCGTGATGGGACCGATTGGTATTTTACACGTCTATATACTGTACACTCTACACACTCACTATACAGTCTTTATTATCAGGACAGTGGTGGCCTAGTGAGTAGGACCTTGCCCTTTTGAACAGAAGAACCTGTGACCTGGGAATCACAAGGGCAAGTCACTAACCACTAGGCTACCACTGCCCACCAGTCATTGAGTCAATGTCAGTCACTGTACCATCCCTCTTTTATGCCATATGTTGTTTTTTATATTTTAGAATAGCGTAAGTTTTATTTTCTGTACATTTTTCTAAAGGGGGACCTCCAGGATGCCCCCTTCACCCCTCACCAAGGCAGATTTGTTCCCCCCATTGCAGACTCCATGACTATGGGCGGTGAGGTACCTTTAAGCAAGGTATCGTCCCGCTACACTGCTCCCTGGGAGCTTCTCATAGCTGCCTGCTGCTCCATGTGTGATGACTTAAATGCAGAGGCAATCAATTCTCTAGCATCATCGTCATCATCATCACTAGTGTTGTTTTTGTTTTGTGTGTGCATGTACTGTAAGGAGAAGAAATTGACTAATTTCCAAAGTAATTCTTATTTAAAATGACTATTTGTCATTGTGAACACACTCAGCCACCTCAAGCAGGAAATAGGACCTCTGCATTTAGCCCTTCACACATAAAGCAGCGGGCAGCTATCAACAGCACCCGGGAAGCAGTGGGGCGGTACCTTGCTCAAGGGTACCTCAGTAGTGCCTGGGCCGGGATTTTAACCTGTAACTTTCAGGTCTGCCCACTGCCCAATCTAAATCCCACTCAGTAATTTTGTCTTCTGCTGAGCTGTATCTTGGCAGCTTTCCCTGAAATCTAAACCTTTCTGTTAAAACCGGTTTGTCTTTGGTGAAGAGGTCCCTCCATGGGTTCAGGTTGCTTATTGCTTTCAGTGTGAAGTGTTTATGAGGAGATGTGGCTGTGATGACTCTGGAGATTAGCCCCCTAAAACCCCCACCCCCAGCCATCCCATCCCATCCCCCCCAATCACACTACTGTGGTGAAAAGGGTTCAGGAGCTGTGTCTCAGTAGATTAGCACTGACCTCCCCCTGCTCCCCTATCTGCTGGATGTGGGACTACAAAATTGTCCTGTCCTCCTTCCCTATAATTTATACTGCTCTCTTACAAGTGTCTCTTTCTCTCTCTCTCTCTCTCTCTCTCTCTATCTCTCTGTCTCTCTCTTTCTCTCTCTCTAGCTCTCTCTCTCTCTCTTTCTCTCTCTGTCTCTGTCTCTTTCTTTCTCTCTCTCTCTCTTTCTCTCTCTCTCTCTGTCTCTCTCTGTCTCTCTCTTTCTCTCTCTCTCTCTCTCTCTCTCTCTCTCTTTCTCTCTCTCTCTCTCTGTTTCTCTCTTTCTCTCTCTGTCTCTGTCTCTCTCTGTCTCTGGCTCTCTCTCTTTCTCTCTTTCTCTCTCTCTCTCTCTCTCTTTCTTTCTCTCTCACTCTCTCTCTCTGTCTCTCTCTCCTTCTCTCTCTCTCTCTCTCTCTCTCTCTCTCTCTCTCTCTCTCTCTCTCTCTCTCTGCATCTCTCTCTCTCTCTCTCTCTCTCTCTCTCTCTCTCTCTCTCTCTCTCTCTCTCTGTGTTTTGACCGAAGCATGACTGACCATCTGCTACCAGCCATTCTGTGATTTTACCCCCTACTGGAGACATGGATACACATGAGCACTTGCCCTTTGAGGATTTTCTTTTAGGTGTGTTTTTGGTCCTGAATGGAGGTAAACCAGGAAGCAGACTCAGGATACCTATATATAATACATACGGGAGGCATTATTATAACATACATATATATACACACACACTGCCCGTCACTGCCTCTCCAATCAGCCATAACATTAACACCACTGACAGGGGAACCGAAGATGCCCACTCTTCTCCAGGGGCTCAGGAATGGTACGAGGACCAGAACAGTCTGGTTACGTTCTACTACTGGATCTTCCACTAAGAGCAGGAACAGCATCAGGGCCTGGGAGGATTCTCACTGTGGGAAGTGGATTTGGGAGTTGAAGGTGCTTCGCATGACGGTCAGTGACGTTCTGGTGCACATTAGTCCATTAAACTGCCCCAGAGACGACGTCACTGATCACACAGTGCTGCTAGCGGCGCCGCGCGCGGGCTAATGGGACCATAATGTTCCGTATTCACAGACTGATTGTGATGTGCACGGTGAACAGGAGGCAGCAGCGCATCAGTGTGTAGTGCAGCTGTACAGTAAACACACACTGTACATATTCACACCAGGTCAGCCAGAACATTAGGACCACTGACAGGTGAAGTGAGTAGCATCGACTCTCTGGTTATTTCATTACAGTGGCCGGTGTCGGGGGTGGGATATAGGCAGCAAGTGAACAGTCAGTTCTGGAAGGTGATGTTTTAGACACTGAGTCAGAGCGTCTCCAGAACAGCAGGTTCTTGTGGAGGGTTCCAGGTGTGCAGTAGTTAGTACCTACCAACAGTGA
>JBBPDA010000009.1:494958-509277 GCA_037974385.1 Arnoldichthys spilopterus | reverse complement strand
GTGACTCTTTGTCACTGTGAACACACTCAAGCACCACAACGAAATGTGACCTCTGCATTTAACCCATCACATGTGCAGCAGCAGGCAGCTACCAACAGTGTAGTGGGACGATACCTTGCTCAAGGGTACCTCAGTAGTGCCTGGACCGGGACTCTAACCTGCAACCTTCAGGTCCCAAAGGCAGCATCCTAACCACTAGGCCCAAGTACAACCCGAGTACAACCTTTTTTTTTCTTAAAAAAATTGAAAAAATTATTTTTAAAAATGATCATATTGATCTTGCAGGTCGACAACACCATCTAGTGGACAGATTTGGAAAATGCAATCCTCAGAAAAGTTATTCAGTGGTCTAATGTGAAATTAGTTGGTCACAGTCATGGTGATAAGAACCATCTGAAATTGACATCTGAAAATTGTAAAGCCTCTTAAAGCTCCCATGAATATGATGTAAAGCCTGAGACATTCTTTTATAAAGGTTTGTGATTTTCACAAAAAAAAATCCATTCAAGGTGGAAGAATGTTGTAAGTCAAACGAGGCCCCAAAGAAAATGAATTTTTATTTTTTATTCACATTCATACCACTATCATTGCATATAGAAACTCCAGGCATGTGTAGGTTCACCGGTGGCTTTAGTATAGAATAATTGGGCAATACTTGCTTTGAGTGACTTCTGGTTCCCATCACTGTAAAGACATTGGAGTTCCTGCTGTGAACTCACATGACTTTCAGAAACAAATCTTGTATCATAGATTCCACTTCATCTGTTAGCACCTCAAAATCAGGCTGGCATACTGTGTGTGGCTGGCACACACCCTCTCTAAGGCACTTATACAGAGCTTTATGAATTTGTTCTTGCCCCCCAATACTGCCCAGGGCATGGAGCTGCTCCAGCGGATGATCTGGGACGTTGGTGCAGCGAAGAGCTTTAAGCACAGCCGGTGCAAACTTGGCATGGTGAGCGGTGGAGCACAGCACGAGAGGACACGTCCTGTCATGGACTCGGTCAGCCACCGCTTTGGCCACAGCCGTGTGGGTGTCCATTATATAGCCTGTGGTGGTGAACACTTGCTGAATGGTAGTCAGACACTGTTCCTCCGAGCACCAGCCGGCCTGCACATCCTGACGTATCCTACTTAATAAATCCTCTGACACCGTGAAGCACTGCTGCTTCTCGAGGCTTACAAACAAATCTTGGACAAGAGCACTGTTGCCTCCAGAGGCGTAATATATGAACCTCTCGAGATTTGAGGACTTAAGGATGTCGATAGCAGGAGAATATGACACAGTGAGCTTCCTGTCGCGGAGATCATACTGTCCAGTAGTGACAAAGTCAGAGATTATGCGGTTCTGATTGGATGCACAAATGACTTTCCTTATCGGAATGCCCATTTCTTTCACGTAGATGGCAGACATGGCATTGCCGAAGTTTCCAGTGGGGATGCAGACATCAATCGGCTCCCCGAATTTGACCACTCCATTTTTGAGCAGGTCCAGGTATGCAGAGCAGTGGTAAACAATCTGCGGAAGCAAGCGTGCCCAATTTATGGAGTTAGCCGTGCTAAGAATAGTAGCATACTCAACAGCCAGATGACCAGTCAGGCTAGAGTCTCCAAACATCCTCTTAATGCTCCTCTGGCAGAAGTCAAAGTCAGAAAGGACGCTGACAGACCGGACATTTTCTTCTCTAAAGCCGGTCATTTGCAGTTTCTGAATGAGGCTCACTCCTTTCTCCGGGAAAAACACCAGCAAACCAATCCGCCCCCTGTCACTCCCTCTGAGGCTGCTGAAGCCGCTGAGAACAGCACTGCCTGTATCTCCAGACGTGGCCACTAGGATCAAGTAGTTACACATCTGCGGGAGGCAGTGAGCAAACAGCTGTGGCATTAATTGCAAGGCTAGGTCTTTAAAGGATGCGGTCGGCCCATGGAAGAGCTCCAGCACATGCTGATCCTCAGACAGGTGTTTAACAGGTGCTACCGATTCACTGGCAAAATTCACCCCATAAGCTCGATCCACCATGGAACGAAGCTCTATAGGAGAGATGTCCATTGGATGTATACACTTTTCAAGTATGACTAGGACTCGCTCTGCATAAGGCATGTTGACTAATCGAAGCCATTGAGAAGGTTCCAGTTTTGGTAATCCGTTTCTGGGCACGTACAGGCCTCCATCTGGAGCCAGTCCCTCCACAACGACATCGCTGAAGAATTTTGGTTCACCAGATGTTTCATTTGCACAAGAACGTTTGCTCCTAGTTGAGGTGAAGGTCTCTGATTGGGAGTCCTGATATCTAGCCAGAGCTTGAAGGACCTTCTCTACCACTTCCTCCACACTGTCTTCTTTCCCACAGAACACTCTAGTGTCTAGCCACCTCTCATAAAACTGTTTCCTGTACTGCAATATCTCCCTCATGGACACACCAGCACCCTGACCCACAATCCTGTTGACCTTCATTCTGCAGAGCCTCTCGATGATGTCATCTGCATCAACGTCCATGTATACAGCGATTCCGGAATGTTTCAGGTGGAGCATGGTGTCCGAGTGGAGCGGATTGGATCCTGTCAGTGAGATCACACATCCTGAGGCAGCAAAGTTACACACAGCTTGGCCTTCTTCGGCCAAAAAACGCTCCCCTCCGACTTCGGCGAGCTTCTCTGCCACAGGCATCCCCCATGTCCTCTCCAGAACATCGTCGTCTATGTCGATGACAGACATGCCGAGTCTGTGAGCCAAAATTCGGCCCACAGTTGTCTTTCCTGCCCCAGGAGGACCCATTAAAAGAATATTCGTCTCCTGTGACTGAGGGCTCTGCGTAGACAGCCATCTGGTTACTGGGTATGGAGAAGAACCAACAGAAGAACAGGAGAGGTGATTATACCTCAGTCTTCCCATTTTTGCTAACAGACGCCACAAGTGTCTAGGGGTCATGTTGCAGTAGTGATCTCAGGAACGATCTGAGGAGGAAAAAATAATTTTATCTCAATCAATTAATGAATAAATTATATATAGCCTATTATATAAGCCATTTCCAGTTCATTACATGGATTTTCTCAGAAAATTAATGTAAAAATATAGTGAATTCATGGAATAGGGATAGACTTTTATTGTCATATACAAGCAACAATGGAATATCGTTACCAGCAATGAAATTCTTGGACTCTAAGCCTCCTATGAAATTGCACAGCAACATAAATAATATTAATTAAATAATAAAAGTAGAATAAAGTCCTTAAAAAAATAATATAAGGAAATTTAAAAACTATTATAATACAAAAGAAGATAAAGATACTCTTACACACAAAAAACGGTAATACTTAAAGTGACCAGTGTGTTGTTAAAGTGTTCAGCAGTTAAGTAGCCTGATGGCTCATGGGTAGAAACTGTCCCTGATTCTACTGGTGCAGGTTTGAATGCTCCTGTACCTCCTGCCGGCCAGCAGGAGTGTGATGCGATTGTGGCTGGGATGACTGGAATTCAAGAGGATCCTCCGTGTATTCTTTCTGCAGCGCTGACTGTAGAGGTCCTGCATGCCTGGCAGTTCAGACCACCCTCTGTAGAGCTTTGCAGTCTAGAGCATTACAGCTGCCATACCAGGTTGTGACATTTGTCTATATTTCATCATTTTTGTGATTTTGTACAAGCGTGTTTTTGTTTTTCTTCAAGAAAATCAATTGAAAAATACTACTGGAAATTCCGGTGGTCCAAATTTATTATTTACAATATTACAAAACAATATTTATTATTACAATATTCATACAGTGTAAAGACTAGACAGTGTTTTCAAATGATCAACAAACAAAGGTGAGGTAGATGCAGCATAGTCAGGTAGTTCCCCTCCTCAAACACACCCACTAAACCTGGAAATCACAGGTGAACTAGGTGTGTTCGAGCAGGGAAATCACCAACATGTGCTGGGCATTGGCCCTCCAGGTGCAGAACTGAAATTGCTGTTTTAGGTCATTTGATCAGTGTCGTGGTGAGGACATATCGATGTGGGACAGTCATTTAAAAATTAATTCGTTCATTTATTCATTTTTAATTAAAACAAACAGACAAAAGTGTTTATTTAAATAGTTCTGACACTGATAAAAAAAAAATCTGCCCTTCATGTTAAAAATGTAAACATACCTCTGGAAGTTTAGAAGGTTTAATGCTGGGAACATCCTCCTCGTCTATCTGTGTGCATCATAACTGGGGGATGCGGGTGTTACCCCACAATTCTACCAAAACAATATCTGTGGTTTTAAAGCTAAGATAATTGAATGTAATGGATTTCCCTGACTACAGACTAATCAAATACCAATACATATGCTGTTATGAAAAATATAATATAAAAATAAATACATATATTTTACGTAATATATCCATAACATTTTTTTAATGATTAAAGCAGAAAAAGTAGCTCAAAAACATCATATTATTCCGAAAAGACCGACAGAGTTCCTTATATATGTGTCTACTACTCCAGGACGTTAAGGTAGACCGCAACACCATGTGCATGTGAGTAAAAAACCTCCCCAGAATTTCGCTCCAACTGCCTGGACATAACGTCGCTGATGCTTTGGGCTGAGTAGAGGAAGCCAGGCAGTAGGAACAATCCTGAGGACATTCTTTAATGCGCGATTTCGTTCAAACAATGAACAAGTGTAGAAAAAGCAATCGAACACCTTTAACCAAAAAAGTCCACTACAACGTGACATTCATCGGCATAAAAGCAGAAAAAAACATTAACTTAGCAGCCGAACTAACTAACAGCTTTCCGGAACATACTGTGAAGAAAATGCGAGTGTAAAGATCGGATCGACGGTTAATATCTCTGATTTTACCTTAAATCTCCTAAAAAGGTGAGTTTAGCTTGGCTCTCACTCTGCTTCTACACCATGTGTAGGATGTAAACACTGATGACGTAGCACGGCTACGACAACTCCGAGTAGACATTTCCCTCGGTACGCGTGTGTTATTGACTCGCTACTTCTAATTCATAAAACGCGTTTGTGTCTGAAAGACGTGTGTTTTTGTTCATACTGTCTTATCCCCGCTCGAAATACAGCAATAAAAGAACGCTCAGCGATCCGAATAGCTTCTGTTTATTAATATGATTAATATAATTAGCAGAGCACATTTTTGTCGGAAATGGCATCGTGGCAACTGTTGTCCTGGAAACGTTTTGACAACAAAGCCATCGACTTCCGTCGCGCTTCTGCTTTCGGAACTAAAAAATATTGGACAGATAATTTGGGGGTTTGTCTTTCTAAACACCCTTTGTTTTGTTTTCTGCAAAGCAACATGTCCAAAACGGTATATCCCCTTGAAAGCATATACAATCTTATCCCCAAAGAAGAGGAGAAATTCCAGAAACCACCGAGGTATGTGAGGAGTAGAGTCGCTCCCAACGCTGCAGGGGATCCGCTCAACAGGCCCTGATAGAAGAGCAGTGTCCTCTAATGTGTTTCCAGTGTAGTATATGGGTCATACTCCAAACATAACACCAGTTTTCTTTTTTTAATGTACGTTTACTTTAAATAGAGCTGAAATATAATTTAGAGAAGCAGGACAGAGACTTGAACAGTGCACTTTAAACTGCACAGTTAATTGTTTATTTAATATGAATTTAAAAGTAAACTTAAAATAGTCAGAAAGTTGTGCTTATATATATAAAATATAGGTGTCATGAAATGAGGCTGCTGGAAGTATGTGCAAGTTGTAACGTTTTGCATATTTATTTTAGACAAACAAAACTAATATTAACAACTAGAAAAATCACTAAATACATGCAGACTAAGAAAATCAAACGAAGAAACAAACAAAAGGTAAACCTGACTAAGAAGACTAAGACTAAGAAAACAGGGAATCTGCAGTAGGGTACAAGATACAGGAACCATGAACCATGGGACACACAATAATGGACAAAACATGGACAAAAATACATTTTGTGAAATTGCTTTCATTTGGCCTCCTTGCGTTATGTGTTCTAAATATTTATACTAGTATATTAAAATACCATTTTACCACATAGCAGCTCTTTATCTTTCTTTATCTTTCAGGATCTTCTTCTAGTGTATTAAATCCATACATTACATTACATTATAACAACTTTAGGACATTAAATATTTGTAAAGCTGGGGAAAATAAACCTGATTAAAGTATGCTATAGATTGAGTCTGCTGACACATATTAATAACACTATGTTTCCACTACGGGTAGATTTATGATGATCCTTAACTACTAGGTGTGTGTCAAGTACTTGACTTCTGAATTAATATTGCGACCGAACGCAAGCTCCGAAAGCCCGTGCGAATTGCTCCAACATGCAGAAAAACGGTCAACGTTTGATTTGTGGAGCCACAAATGTCAGGGAAACGCTTAATTCAGACGTCTGAATCAAGCGCAACCTAAGGCCCTGTCCACACAGACGTCTGAATCATGCCCATGACCCTGGATTCACCTGTTGTACTTTCTTGGATTACTTTTCTACTGCACACCTGAAACACTCCACAAGACTTGCCGTGTTGGAGATGCTCTGACTTAGTCATCCTGTACAGGATAAACTCACACACAGACCTGGTTTAATTTTACACTAATCAGGCAATGCTCTTTAGAGAGGTTCTCTTTCCTTGTTCCCCTACTTGTGAAAAAATGCTGTGTACAGACCAGTAAGACTGTGCCAGCAGATATTTTTCTTTGGCATTATATGCTGTCTGGACCATAATATTGCTGTGTAATTACTGTATGCATACAGAGTAGTTATGTTGTACCTATGATTAATGATTTTTTTCTAGGTATGTCTCCAAATTTAGAGAGCAAGTAAAGCAGGAAAAGCAACTGAACAAAGCTTCCAGCAAGACCATGGGACCAGCAAAAGTAGACATGCCTTCTCCTGAGAAGTACCTGTTAAAACACTCCAAGGAGCACAAACTTCCAGAGAGTAAGCCTCAGTCATTCATGTTTTATCATTTTTAAAAAGTACATTAATGCATTTCTTGTGAAATATGACATGAGGATTATATTGTGGCTATTCCAAAATACTTGTTTATGCTGTAATACATTTTGAGAATCCACTGACTTAGAGTTTGCAAACATACAAGAATGAATGTACAGAAATGATTTCATGTGAGTTTACATTTACATTTATTCATTTGGCTGACGCTTTTATCCAAAGCGACTTCCAAGACGTGGAGCAGAGGGACGGTACCTTGCTCAAGGGTACCTCAGTAGTGCCTCAGTCGGGACTTGAACCTGTGACCTTCAGGTCCCCAGTGCAATGTCCTAACCACTAGGCCACCACTGCCCACCACTGAGTTCCTTATTATAATAATAGAAACACACTATGGGCCAGTTTCTTTGACTCAGACTAAAGGGAAATTTCTCCAAAGTTTCTTTCAAAATTTTCTTTCCAAAATTCAGTCATTAAGATGCAAACAAAGTGATCCAAAGTGACTTAATGTAAAATGTTCTCTTTGAGAGAATCTACAGAGTACAGAATTGTTGACAGTGGTGGTGATAGAAACCAGAAGTCTGAAGAGTTTAATACCTTCCTCATCAACAAGAGACTTTTGTTGGCCATGTTCACCATTGTTGGCCATGATCACTATTACATACAAACATAAAAAATACATAAAACACTTAGAGCAGATGTGTTGATTCACTATTGGGTTTGACAAGTGAATAAAATGGCCATATTTGTGCCGTAGCCATCATGACCTCTAGTTACAATCTGCCGCTGAATTATTTCCAATTTTTCATAAATTCCTCTTTAAGCCTAAACTGAAAGCAATTCACAATTGTGATTCACCATTGGCACTGGAATTTAGTCCAGGACTAAAAGCTTACTCCATGTCCAGGAAACTGACTTTGACCAATCCAAAACACTGCTTTCAGACCAAACAGTTCTAGGGACTTTTTGAGAGGAGCTGCCAACGGTGGAGCTCCCCTTGAAAACTACACACCTTCAGGGATGTTTTTTTGTTTGCTTTTACACTGCCAGTAGAATCACTAAAGTGAAACAGAAAAAACTACCAGCTGATGGCTGGTACACTGACTGCAAAGGAGATGATGTAGCATGACATGATCAGAGAGCTTAAACATGTCAAAACCACACTACATCCCCTCTATTACATATCAACTCCTATTACTGTTATGGCTTATTAGTTACCAGTACAGCTGATGTTTTTCTGTTATTCCTTCAGAGAAGCCTTTCTCATATGGAGATGAGGGCCATCCTAAAAAGCCTCAGATTCCTGCTAAAACGGACCTTCCGCCCAAGGGCATCCACACCCAGAAAAACTTTGTGAAAACCAATGCGATCACAAACATCATGGGTGTGCCACATAAACCGCAGCCAGCTTACACTGACACCAAGAACGGAGATAAACAGCTGCTGGAAGACTCCGGCCTGGTCCCAAAGTACATCAAGAAAAAGGTAAGTGAGGGAAGTTACCAGGGTTTTTGACTTTGTGTTTGTATGTGTGAGGACCTAAGGTTTACACAATAGACTGTATGCATGTGACATGTGACAAAGAGCTGTTGTATGATTGACTGTACAAATACATTGGACAAGAAATCGAGATCTTTTTCTAGACTGACAAAAACAATTCAGAGTAGCAGGTCTTCTTTGTTTGTATTGGCTCTAGCCAGTGACACAGTAATTAAGTGCAAAATCTACTTAAGGCATTTGTATCCTAGTGGTTATGGCATTGCTATTTAAGTCCCACCCTGCTACACTGCTCCCCGGAAGCTGTTAATAGCTGCCTGCTGCTCCATGTATGCATGTGTAAGGGGTTTAATGCAGAGGTCACATTTAGCTGTGGTTCACAATGACAAATTTTTACTTTCACTTCTTTACATATCTTCACTCAGGACATAACTTCAAATTGTTGTTGCATGAGAACTTGTCTCTCCAAGTCCTGCCATACATGTACAATGGGCTGTCCAAAATTTCTAATAAGTTTTAATGGGGGCTTGTTTTCTCTGTACAACCCTGTCCACATATAACCAGAATATTTAACAGTGTCCTTGTTACTTTAATTTTGCCAACAAATTCCTCTCTAATGTACGACCAAGCAACAAGATTTATTTATACCTTTAAATGCTTGCTTTTTGTGTATTCTCCCCACATCAAAACCAGTTTGTGTGTGTGTATGTGTTTGTGTAGGACTATGGTCAGACTCCAGAGTATCTGCAGCAGAGGTGTGAGGAGGTGCAGAGAGCGCAGGACGAGTATAACAACTATGTGAGGGAGAGAATGAAAGCAGGGGCTATGAAGCAGCTGCCAGAGGAGGAACGCCAAAGCATCCTGCAGGTCAGCCTCCAAAACACAACACACACACACACACCTGCGTTTAGTTTCTTACAGCCGACACACAACCTGCACATGTGAGCCTCCCAAGTGGTGCAACTGTCTAAGCATTTACCTAAGTAGATCACGAGTTTGAACCCTGGTGGTGCCACAGGAATCTGATGGCCTTACTTTCCCAGGGTGGGTAGGATGGCCCTCCACCTCCACATACTGCTCCATTATTCAGTGTCAGCACTAGCAACTGTTCGCTGAATTATTCTCTTCCAAGTGATGTTACACTGGCAGCAATTGAAAAAGATGTAGGGGCACTTCACACGAGGAAGCACAAGCTCTGCTTCACCCTCCCAGTGTTGGTGGTATGGTGTGATTGGGGGAGTCTTAGATAGTGGGTGGAGTTGGAATTGACAAAATTGTCAGAAACTCTGGAAAATCTCATAAAAATAACACTCACGTCAAATGTTTTCTATCACATTTTGAACTGTTGAATAAAAGGTTCATTTAAGCACTAATTTGTGAACAGAAAGTGCTGTTTTTGTAAATTGTACAGCTCCTCCCAGTATACACCAATCAGACATAACATTAACACCACTGACTGGTAACGTGAATAACATTGACTATCTAGTTATTTTATTACAGTGCAAGCTGTCAAGGGGTGGGAAATATTATGCAGCAAGTGAACAGTCAGTTCTTGAAGTTGATGTGCTAAAAGCAGAAAAAATGAGTGAGCAGAAGAATCTGATCCACTTTGACAAGTCTTGTGGGGTGTTCCACGTGTGCAGTAGTTAGTACCTATCAAAAGGGCAACTGGTAAATCTGTGACAGGGTCAGTGGCACCCAGTGTTCACTGATGCAAGTGAGGAGTGAAAGCTTAACTATCTGGTCTGATCCCACAGAAGAGCTACTGTGGTTTAAAAAGTGAGGCTGACTCTGATAGAAAGGGGTCAGAACACACAGTGCACCACAGTCAGAGCTGCTCCAGCAGGATGAGGGACCTTCTCAATATTAGGCAGGTGGTGTCTGTCTAACCTTAATTTCACAGAAACACCTCCAAAAGTTCCTAAAGGTTCTGTCTGTTTCTTCTTTGGTTTTTTCTTTCCACATGTTTGTTTTTGCAAGTAGTTCAGTGGGTGAACTGTTTCATTGTGTGTGGCTTTTCCCTGCAGGGTCTAAAGAAGAACTGGGATGAACTCCACCATCAGTTCCAGGGGCTCTCTGTTGTCACAGATACTGCCTCTAAAAAGTACAGGAAGGAGCATCTGGAGATGAAGATGAAGCAGCTGGAGAAGGACATTGACCTGATGGAGCGATACAAAATCATCTACATCGCCAACAACTGACCGCCACACTGATAACACTGTATTCCAGGGCTGCAAAAGCATGAAAAGACATGAAAAACCTATTTAGTGTGAATAGCATCAGCTCAGTCTTTTAGGGTTTATGTGGTCTTTATTTATTGGCTGATAAAACTCAGATGATGGGAATTTTTTCCTTTTGCTCTATAGAAATAAACCAGCAGCACTGATGAACTGACCTGTAGCCTCATAGTGAAAATTTGTTCAAGTTCAATTTTTCTTTTCTCTCTCTCTCTCTCTCTCTCTCTCTCTCTCTATCTATCTCTCAGAAACGTCTCATCATTTCTTCATACAGGGTCAATTTTCTGTTCTCCTATTCCTTCACTGTGGGGTGTGTTTTTTTTAATCCTACCAGTAGTAAAAATGATGCTCTAAGCAAAAATACCTGACTGGTTTCAAAGCATAAAAATCACACCTCTAAATCATACTTTCTGTCAAAATGTATAAAAAGAGAGCAGAAGGCTCCAGTAACTGTACTGTACCTGTTTTCATTTTTACATTGATGGATTACGGTTGCCACAGTGAAATGAGACAGGTTGGGCTGCACACGCTGACCTGTTTCCTCTCATGGTTTAGTCATGATTGATGACATGGTCAGCTACTGTAGCCCCAATCTCGTTTGAGACCATTCGTCGCCTTGGAGGAGCCCTTCCTTCTGCTCCTGCTTGTCCTCTTCCTGGTGCATGTCATCCAGTGTGATTCCCTTCAAATTTCTCATGGTGGTTTGGAGCTGGGAGATTTTCCACACTGCTATTTCCCTGTTTTGTTGAATTCCCATGTCCTGCTGAACACTGAAAGAAGGTGCTGCCCCTCTTGCACCTTCAGTCAGATCATCCATCATAACTGCCTCCTGCTCACCTGTCCCAGACTCGTGCAGGTGCCACAGACCATCTCCATAGGCTCATATGCATGTACTCGATATGTTGCTCCATGCTATAGGCTTTTAGCTGATGCCGCCTCTGTAAACTTGGATTTGTTTTGCCTTTCCTTTTGTTAATTTTTGTTAACTCTGTCGAGCAGTGGAGGATGGGTTTCCCTTTTGAGTTTGGGTTCTTCCCAAGGTTTCTTTCTCCAGCTTAGGGAGTTTAGCCTCTGTCGCCTCATTGGAGGCTCGGACCTGGAATCTGTAATGCTGCTTTGTGACAGTGTCAGTAGTAGAAAGAGCTGTATTGTCATGAATTAGATAAATTAACCAAATGACAATACAAACCAATAAAACAAACGAGGATGAACAGAAAGACTAACATAACTTACGATGGAAGTTTAACATGACAGGATTCCAAAACAGGGTCTAAGGCAACACGGAGGAACATAAACGTAATAGACTAAAACATGGAAACATAGACTAATGACGAAGAAACACTTAACACAGCAGGAAACTAGGACACCGATAACAGGATCAGAAGAAACTCAATAATCAACAAGGACTAAGACAAACGCACAAGACTAAATAGGAACACTAAACAAGGAACACCTGAGGCAGGGAGGAGACAGGAACGAGAAACAGGTGATGAGGGCAGCAACAAGGCAGGGATAAGTCAAAATATGAGGACATGAAGGTAGCACGTGGGGAACCAAAACAAACATGAACAAAAGCACATGGCTAGGGAAAACATAACCAGAACAGGACAAGACGAAACCTCACATATATAAATAAAATTCACCACAGTTTTGGTAGGACATTTTCATGGGTAAGAAAAATCTGTCTGGGATTTGAACCAACGACCTTGAGGTCAACTCCCTAATTGGGTTCAAAGGAGGATTGGGTGTAAAAGGAGTATTTAGGCTGATTTGTGGAAACATTAGAAATCTTTTCTTTGAACTTTAATCAGCTTTGTTAAGACACTTAACAAATCACACATTCTTCTTAGTTTTGCATTTAATGTAAAATCCCAACTTTTCCAGAAATGGGGTTTGTACAACACTTATAGCAATTATAATATTGCTGGTGAGTCTGGGGAATGGTATGGGATATGGGAACGGATTCTGTGATATCTTAACGGGGTAAGGCTGTAAGAGAGTCACCAGCCGGACGTGTCCATTCACTGCATATCTGTCCTCTATTGTGCATAATGACTTCAGCATGACTTGTGGTCCATGCTCTTCCAGGGACTAATTCAGTTAACAAGGCTGAGCATGTGCTTCAGGATGAGCTGCTAATCGAGCAGACTGTTGGGCATTTAGTTCCATGTGAATTCTTTGCCTTGTCTGTTCGTGAGCTCCAAGCCTTGCATAGGATTTCGGCATAATTTCAGCATTTCATACATTACATCCAGACTGTAACATTCAAAGTGGAACAGGAAACTCCAATAAGGAGCTATTGGTTCTAAATCCTTCTTAGCAGGCACCAACATTGATCCATAGACAATATAAACTGCTCTTGGAGGTGTGTGCCCTGTGTCTTCTGCTGTTTCTCATTCGTTTGTCCAATTCAGGAGTGAAGATGACGGACAGACTGGTTGGATCTGGACAGGAGGAGCAAGGTGTCGTGGTAAATATGCAGCTTCTGATGAATTACGTGCATGTGACATGCTGATGTGTTGTAACTGGGGATTTAATGGGAAAGGGCAGCTCTAAAGCGAAAAATGACGTGTTTCAATTCATTTCGATGGTCTACTGTACGTGCTTTGCAGATGCTCATCTTCTCTTTAAAGTTAAATTCCACAAATTTCTTGTAGTTTGCATAATTTAGTCATTAACATGTAAATAGAGTCATTCAGAGTACATTTGGTGTGAAATGCTCTAATCTAGTAACTAACACATTTAGAATTGTTTACAGTGGGGTGTATGGAACCAGGCCTCTGCCTCTAAAAGCTCCTTCACATGAAGTTAGTACATGCATGTGTTATGACGCCTGATGCCTGAAACATTGTTTTACCAGAGTTTAGATAAGCTTTTGGCATAAAGAAATATTTTAAAATCCATTTATGATGGAGGGGTACATGCAAGGCAAATCTGGGACGCTACCTTAGTGGAATCCAGGTCGGGACTTGAACTTTTGGCCCTCTGATCACATGGGCAAGTCCCTAACCACAAGTCCCTTTCAACTAGGCCACAACCGCCCCCATTTAGAACCATTTATTTCTATGTCAAATCACGACACTTTGCTCAGTGTGTATTAGTGAATGGGGCAATCCACCCTACATAGGGTGCTGTAGGCAATTTAAGGGGCTGTGAGGCATGAAGCCATTAGCAACATGACCAAAATGCATCACCATTGTTAACATGCCATCACATAGTGTGTGTGTTGATTGGTGGTGTGGGGGCAGGTGAGAGCATATTGACACTGCTTAGGGACCCTTTGAAAGGAAAAACAGCTAATGTCTCTGGCATCAAGCAGTGTATTCAGAACCATTGTTTTGTTCTGCGAGGGAACTTTTAGGGGTATTTAACACAACATTATAATTAAGCAGACATCTAACGATATTCTCCCTTTAACCCTTGACTTTAACCATAAACCTAATGCTTACCCAGAACTAACACTAGCCCTGATCCTAATTCATACCTGCACTGCTGATGATCAACCTTATCAGTACATAATCTTTTATAGTAGGTAGTTTAGGATCTTGCCGTGTTTATCTATTGCAGTAGTTCAGAATCTTGGTGTATCTATTTATTACAGCTGTTTAGGATCTTGGTGTGGTTCTTTACTGCAGTAGTTTAGGATCTTG
>JBBPDA010000009.1:477611-494858 GCA_037974385.1 Arnoldichthys spilopterus | reverse complement strand
TACAGATCTGTCCGTCCGTCTGTCTGTCTGTATCTATCCATCTACAGATCTGTCCGTCCGTCTGTCTGTCTGTATCTCTGTCTACAGATCTGTCCGTCCGTCTGTCTGTCTGTATCTATCCATCTACAGATCTGTCCGTCCGTCTGTCTGTCTGTATCTATCCATCTACAGATCTGTCCGTCTGTCTGTCTGTATCTCTGTCTACAGATCTGTCCGTCCGTCTGTCTGTCTGTATTTATCCATCTACAGATCTGTCCGTCTGTATCTGTCTGTCTATCATCAGCTGGGGAAACGAGCACAGCAGGAGCTGATGATCACTTCTTATCCGTCTGTCTGTGTAAACAGCACCAGTGTTCTGAACGTCCTGAAACAGTAGAAACGTGTTTAATCTCGTGCGTTGCGTTGGCGTGTGGGCGTCTACACTATGGTGCAGTAACCTACGCTCAGCGTTTCACGTTCTCTGCTATTTTGAAACTCAGGGGGTCTCAGAAGAGCGCTGGTGTCGGACGATACCTCGGGCTTGTGTTCTGGAATCTTCATCAGGCGTTTGGTTGCATGGAGTTTTACTGTTAATCTGTAAGTTTTGATTTGAATGTTTTAAAAAATTTAAAATGAATTTAAAGCGCGAGCGCCAAGCTGAAGCGCGTTTTTTACATCTCGGGCTCTGTAGCATCAAGGCATTTTTAGCACAAAAAGCATCGGAAATGAAGCCGAATCTTAAGCTCTGGACCAAACGATGATGCTGAATCTGGGTCACGCCCCGAGGTATCGACGCAGGCCCGATGCCGATGGTGAAGTTGGTCCAAGGGACGTAATCCGGTGGGGACCTCTGGTTCCGGGCGGACTGCTGTCCTGCACGGTTTGGTGGTTCTCCTCCTCGCTGGGGTGGTCCCAAACCATTCTTTTTCAGATTAAGCAACCAATCGATTATTGTTATTAGGGCAATAATGCTAATCCCTGCAGGTCAGTGTCTCATCACTAAAAAAAAGCGTCGACTTCGATGACCGCAGTAAAAAGGCGGCATGGCCTGTTAGCACGGTTTATTTCAGGGACGTTCGGAGCAGTTGCTAACGCAACATCGTCTGAGCGATGTCCACGACCGCGTGAGCCTGAGCGAACAGAAGCTAGAGCCTCTAGCACGGCCGGACTGAGAACAGCGTCAGTTAGAGCCGTGCGTTTATAACCGATAAAGCGACTAATGCAGCGCTTCGCTACAGCTAACATCACATTGTGCCTCGTTGTCTGATAATCTGACGTTCCTGGGAGGCAAAAGGACGAAGTTACCAGAACTGACCTGTAGCAGCTTCACGCTCGGCTCCAGGACGTTTTCTTCTCAAGTGTTTCGCGCGTAGCCGTCGTTAGCTGCTGTGCTAAGCTAACTGCACAGCCCTAGTACGCTAACATGCTCCCTAACCCTGGCGGTGAACAGGTGAGCGTAACCCGGAAAATCCCCAACCTGTGTTGGACAGCTCCCCCTCCAGGAGCTCAGTTGCCCACCCCCTGCTCTAGAAGGTCCCCCCTCGGCCCCTGTGACTCTGTGTGCTTGTGGTTCCCCAGGCTCTGGACGGTAACAAATCGTCGGACGACTCGGGCTCCAGGCGAGATTCCTCGTCCGACGTTTTCGGCGACTCCTCCAAAGAGGGTTGGCTCCACTTCCGGCAGCTCAACACGGAGAAGAGCAAAGTACGATGAGCGACAGCGGCTTCGAGAAAGTAAGTGCGGAAACCCCTGCGTTCACCGTCTGACCCGTGTCTCGTTCCCTCTCTAGCGCGTGGGCGGAGGCATGCGGCCGTGGAAGCAGATGTACGCGGTGCTGCGAGGCCACGCCCTCTACCTGTACAAGGACAAGAAGGAGGGGCTTGCTCACGCCAACTCCCAGCTTGAAGACGAGCCTCAGCCGGTGAGCGTCAAGGCCTGTCTGATCGACATCTCCTACAGCGACACCAAGCGCAAGAACGTCCTGCGGCTCACCACGTCCGACTGCGAGTACCTCTTCCAGGCGGAGGGGCGGGACGACATGCTGTCCTGGATCCGAGTCATTCAGCAGAACAGCAACCTGGACGAGGAGGTGGGCCGACCGCTCGCGTGATTTCTGTTGGCCTGGTGAAAAGGGACAGTAGGGAATGGAGCTCGCTGGTGGTAGTGGCTCGCTTGGCTTTGGGCCGAGCTCTGGCCCGAGACCGCGCTGGTTTCTGATCACGTTTTAGGCAGCTCTAGATTAAATTAGCTCTTGATTAAATTAGCTCTAGATTAAATTAGCTCTTGATTAAATTAGCTCTAGATTACATTAGCTCTAGATTACATTAGCTCTAGATTACATTAGCTCTAGATTACATTAGCTCTAGATTAAATTAGCTCTAGATTAAATTAGCTCTAGATTACATTAGCTCTAGATTACATTAGCTCTAGCTTAAATTAGCTCTAGATTACATTAGCTCTAGCTTAAATTAGCTCTAGATTACATTAGCTCTAGATTAAATTAGCTCTAGATTAAATTAGCTCTAGATTACATTAGCTCTAGATTACATTAGCTCTAGATTAAATGTGTTCTAGCTTTAAATGAGCTCTAGATTACATTAGCTCTAGATTACATTAGCTCTAGATTAAATGTGTTCTAGCTTTAAATGAGCTCTAGATTACATTAGCTCTAGATTAAATCAGTTCTAGCTTAAATGCTGTTTTAAATTGGTTCTAGCTTAAATTAGCTCTAGCTTGCTCTAGATTCTGCAGATCTGTCTAGCTGTGTAGAGATCTGTCTGTCTGTCTGTCTCTCAGTCGTAATTGTAACCTTCCTCTGTGTAGTTCCGTCTTTTTTGTGCTCGTTCTGTCTGAATCAGGCCTGATGTTCAGGAACCGGATCATGTTTACTGTAGAAACACTGCAGACTTTCAGCTTCTTCCTCCCTGACTTTACACCAGGGTTCGGCCATGAGATCCTCGCGCTGGCTGAGCCCGAACACAGCGGAACGCTGTTCTCATGTGTGGAAATGTGGGTAAAGGTTGAGAAGGAGCTTGTTTGCTGAGGGTGTGAGTAAGTGCAGGCCTTTTGTCGTGCTTCTGTTGCCCCGTGTGCCTGCGGGGGCAGGTCCGGCGTCGTCGCCCTCGGCAGGTATTTGTGCGATAGCAAAACAAAAGAGTTTCTTACTTTCCCTCTTCTGTGTGTGTGTCTCTGCAGAACGGGGCCGTGACGAGCACCGACCTGATCAACAGGAAGATCAAAGAGTACATTTCCATGAGGTGGGATTGTGGTCTCAGTAGCTTGGGGGGGGCTAGAGGGGCTTTACGTTGCCGTTCCGGCAGTTTTACGCATAAAACCGGCAACCTTCGGTTCCCAAGGGCAACATCCTCACCACTAGGCCTCCACTGCCCCAAACATGTTTAAACGTGTTCACTAGGCCGGACACCAGCTTGGGTCCCTGACATCCCTCCCACTGACCGCAGTGACCACCACCCAGAACACGCGAGGCTGACAAACACACACTGGCTGTTTGTCCCGCAGCGCTGTACAACAAATCTCTCTGTCACACACACTCCACACGCGTCACAGCCAAACCGACAAGCCAAGCACTTTCACAACAGCGCCCCCCAGTGTCCAGCAGGGCACCAACACTGTACTGGGTTCTTCAGTGGCTCTAGGAGAATTTTTAACGCTTCGTGTCCGACGCTCACGGTCTTTATCCTCACTGCCGCTCTGGGGCTCCGCAGTCGCACAGGCCGGTTCTAGAGTGTCCGAGCACGAGCAAAGCGTCCCACCGCTACGGGGTTAACGCTTCTACGTGGCCCCCTAACGACGGGTTAATGTGGAACGAGTCACCGAACTCAGACTGAAGTCGTGAGGCTGAAGTTGGCTTCTCCTTAATAGGCGTCTGTTTCAGTGGAGTATCCTCTTCATCTCCGTCTTCCTCTTAAACCCTCGCGTGCTTTTGTCTGGTTCTCGTCTCTCTCTAGTTTTGGTGCTACATTTCTATATATTAGGGGTGGACGATATGGCCAAAATATCTTATCGCCATGTTTTGGGAAAGTTCTCCGATATGTTGCGATGTGTATTCAAGGGAAAAGAGCCAAACGGTGCCGTTTTTTCTAAAAAAAAAAAAATAATAATTTTTTTAAATTATTCGTTAAACATGAAGTTTGACAGTGTTTTTAAGTTGTAGCGATATCGAGAGATGCTCAGAAAAGCGTATTGTGACCAGTTTATCACGATAAGTATCATGTTGCCCAGATCTCATATACACACGTACAGGGTTTCTGCCCGATCCTCTCAGTCTTAAAGTGTCTAAACTTTCAATTTAAGGCCTTAAAACGTCTTCAAAACGTGAGGGTTTCATGCACGAGGTGTTAAATGGCTCGTGTTTTGGTCTAAAATGTCATTGAGGGCTATTTGAAGCACCACTGAGGTTCCTTTGACCAAGGTTCTGCTCCCCGGGGGCTGTTGATAGCTGCCCACTGCTGCATGCGTGGGACCCTGCTCAATGCTGGAACCTGGTTCGAGACCATTAGGCCGCTACCGCCCACCAGCGTGAACACGGTTAATGTGGGTAAATGTGTTTTGTTAGTGAGTCTAAGACTCTCCGATTTTCTTTCACGTCCAAATGTTGTCCTAAAAAGTCTTAAATGTGCGGAAACCCCCGAAATATACGTCAAATATTCTGAAACGTTTGCTTCGTTTACTCACATTGTGTTCAGCCTTCGCTTTGCTGTGTGCGCAGCTGTGGGTCTTATCTCACATTCTTCATTGTGTGTGTGTGTGTGTGTGTGTGTGTGTGTGTGTGTGTGTGTGTGTGTGTGTGTGTGTGTGTGTGTGTGTGTGTAGTGCTCCACCCAGCAAGACGGAACCGTCTCCGAAAGCGGCGCGACAGTCTCTCAGCATCAGACACACGCTGCTCGGGGTCACAGGCGGCAAAGGCCAAAGTCCACACTCGCCCAGGACCGAGCAGGAGAGAAGCAGCAAAGGTACTTGTGCCCACACACACACACGGTTTACAATCTACAGTAAAAGTCCCTCAGGCTGTTAAAAGCGTGTCATCCCTCCAGTCCCCACAACTCGCTCTCCAACATACACCCATCAGCCATAACATTAAGACCACCTCGGGCGCCTGTGACCCACCACTCGTCCTTCCTGGGAACACTTCTGGCCGACACTGACAGCTGCCCACCTGCCCGACTCCGTCGTCTAGAACGTCACCCGTCATAGAGGCCCAGATCGTTACGCTCCTGCTTCCAGCACATCGACTTCGAGAACTGACTGTTCCCTCGCTGCCTCATATGCCCCACCCCCCGACACGTGCCGCTGTAATGAGATAACTAGAGTCAGTGTTCGCGTCACTGCTCAGTGGTGCTAATGTTATGGCTGATGGGCGTGACCGTTTTCACCACTCCGCTCTCCGTTCCCCGTTGTGGGCGGGGCTGCAGATGGCCCAGTGTCGTGTGGAGGCGTGAGGGTAATGTGTGACTTGTCCTGTGTCCCAGATGACTCCAGTCCGCCGCGGGACAAGGCCGCGTGGAAGAGGGGGATACCCGGGCTGAAGAAGAAGCCCCTGGAGAAGAAACCCGCCGCCGGGGTCACGTTCGGAGTGCGCCTCGACAACTGTCCCCCCGCACGCGACCACCGAGTAAGAGTTCGGCGCCTCCGTGACGGACGGGGCGATGCGCGTTACCCCTGTCGTGCGATACAGGGTTTAGATCAAGTTAAAGCCACCTGGGGGACACAGTAAGAGGAATTTAACGTCCTCCAGGACCAAGGGTGCAGCTTACACACAGCAGGACAGCAGCACAGTAAGACAACAGGACAGACAGATCACGAGAGGACGAATGGAGGGGAGGAGGAAATAATATCCATACATATTTTCTAAATACACCTATACACTCTAGCAGGACACGGACTGTAGACTAAGGACAGTAGGCAATATGGCCAAGAATTAGTAGATGAACGATAGCTCAAATTTCTTCATTCCAGTCACAAGCTCCTTGCGTCATGTTGCAGTAAAAAAAAAAAAAAACTAATTTAAAATGTATGAAATAAATAAATAGAAAACAAACAAACAATAAAGTAAATAAAAATAAACAAGTAAACAAATAAATTAAAAGCAATTAAATAAATATAAAGTAAATAAACAATTAAATAAATAAAAAACAAGTAAACAAATACATAAAAATCAATTAAAAGTAAACAAATAAAATTAAATTAGAAGTAAACAAACAAATAAACCTAAATTAGAAGTAAACAAATAAAATTAAATTAGAAGTAAATAAATTAGAAATAAACAAATAAATGTAAATAAATTAGAAATAAATAAAAAATAAATATAAAGCAATTAAATACATATAAAGCAAATAAACGATTTAATAATTTAAATTAAACAAGTAAACAAATAAATAAAAAGCAATTAAATAAATAAAAATAGAATAAATAATCAAATAAGTTAGTAGATAAAGAAAGATGAATAAATTCAGGGTAATTACATTTAAAACGTGGCTGAGGGTCGGGGAATAGGGAAATAAGGGAGATTTAAATTCTGGTGGAATATTTAGAATCTTTTTTAAACTCTCTCTGTTGTGAGGAACTTGACAAATTATGTTTATTATAAATGCACATTAGAACAAGGATCTAATATTTTTTTTATGACCACTGTATTTATTGAGATGGTTTAGCAGTTATAGACGCTCATTTTCACACTGTTTTTCTGCGTGTGCGAACGTGTGTGTGTGTGTGTGTGTGTGTGTGTGTGTGTGTGTGTTTGTAGTTTGTGCCTTTGATAGTGGAGGTGTGTTGTAAGCTGGTAGAAGAAAGAGGTCTGGAGTACACAGGCATCTACAGAGTCCCGGGAAACAATGCTGCCATCTCCAGCATGCAGGAGGAACTCGACACCAAGGGGATGACTGACATCGACATAGAGGATGATGTGAGTGAACCTCGATTAGTCGGCTAGAGGAAAATGAAACTTTGCCCAGAGCATAATTCTGTGTGTTTACCTGTGGGGGGCAGTAATCAGACAGTCCAGACTGTAATTCTGTGTGTTTACCTGTGGGGGGCAGTAATCAGACAGTCCAGACTGTAATTCTGTGTGTTTACCTGTGGGGGACAGTAATCAGTAGTCAGCATTAGATCCGCTCTCACCTGACGCCACAAACACTCATTTCACATATAATTGGCAACTTCAATCATTGCATTTTTATTTTTTATCTGTATTTTCAATAGTTATACATTAGCTTTACCTTTATTAAATATGTCAACAGTAGTTTTGCCTTTTACACTCACCTTCAAAAAATAAAACTTTTTTAACATGAATAAAATAACCTGTTAATCTTTATATGTATTTACAACCATTTTCAGTTTAATCTGAGTATCTGCTCCTGTTCTACAGCACAACGATGTGCAACGCGGCATGGACATCAATGTTACAGGGGTGTGGGAGCGTAATATCACCGGCGCAGGCGTCACCGTGGTTGTAGTGGACGACGGGGTGCAGCACACATTAGAAGATATTCAGCCGAACTATGTAAGTGGACTGCGATTTCTTCGTCCATATTTGGACGTTATCCTGATTATTTTGTCACATTTTGGGATTGCAGCCCAATCATAAACACTGCCGCCGTCTGTCATATCCATATTGTGAAGGCCAGTGTCACAGCGACGCTGTGCAGCTTTGCATAACTAGCATGTTGTCCCTATAACAAAAACACGCCTACTCATCGTACTCTGTGCCGTCGTAGAGTCCAGAGGGCAGTTACGATTTGAACTCCAATGACCCAGATCCCATGCCTCACCCGGACGCCCGCAGCGACAACCACCACGGAACCCGCTGTGCGGGCGAGATCGCCGCGGTGTCCAACAACAGCTTCTGCGCCGTGGGAGTCGCGTACGGCAGCAGAGTGGCAGGTTGGTAACGTGCTGCCGTCATCTCCTCAGTGGAGCTCTTACACATTTCAGAAGTTCTCCTGCGGACGAGGGCAGGGCGAGAGGTTTGTCTTGCCAGGGAATCAGTTGCAGGGAGATGACCGATGACAAAAGCATGTTTTTATGGTGCAATTAGGGTTAAATAAATAAAAAAATGAGCAAAAGACTCCCATTCTACTGAAACTGCAGTCATGTAGTTGTAATTATGCTGCCATGTTTGGTATAAGCTGTTTCTTTCCAGGAAAATATAGATATATAGACATATTCTGATCATTTTCGTCGATACCCAATGAAAGGCTCACCTGCGCTTGGCTTTACTTCTCAGGTATCCGGGTTCTGGACGGCCCCCTCACAGACAGCATGGAGGCGGTGGCTTTCAATAAACATTACCAGATCAACGACGTTTACAGCTGCAGGTACTTATGGGTCGTTAGTTTTTTTGCTTTGACAAGGTTGCTGATTCTGTGTGATCAGAAGACAATATGAGATCACAGATTTTTTTATTTAAAAAGTTTTTTTTGTTCTACGGTTTTTATTTTGCATTTTACAGAAGAGTCGAACTTTTTTGGAGTAATTTAGTGACTGATTTCTGTTGTAGTTGGGGCCCAGATGATGATGGAAAAACTGTTGATGGACCACATCCCTTGGGCAAGGTCAGTGCTAAGTTTCTGATGTTTTGTGCTAGCCGTGTGGAACGTATGAATCGTTTATCCACAATATGTGGACCGACTTGTACTTCCTCATGCTTCCTGCAGAGGGCAGCATCATTAAGCTCTACCTGTTTTCTTATTACTGGTCAAATACATCGATGGACACTGCTAGCCAGTGTGTCTCAAACGTATTAGGTGGTACGTTAAATAAAATGTGTATTTATCTTAATTTATGTTTTTAAAATGTATATATTACAGGTTTTCTTAAATCTGCAGGCGTTTTAATTTAAATATAGGTGGACGTCTTGGTTTTGTTTGCATTTTTAATTACACAACGTTACACAGTTTTTGTTTCTGGCTTCTAAGTGTCCTATTTTAACCGCTCGTCGCAAACTTTGATTTTATGACCACAGCCCACTGATGTTTCTTATTTATAGTTGTGAAAGTTGAGATTTTTATCACTTCACTCATGCAGTCAGAGAGGGAACAGTTCTACGGGTGCAAGCAGCCTTGGTTCCATCTAAATTAAATATCGCTATTCGCTGCTCTCTTACTCCGCAGTAACATGGACTGAAATGTTGGTTTAAGGCACCTGTGCTGTTCTAAAGTGAAAGTGACTGTCATTGTGAACACACTCAAGCACCACAACGAAATGCAACCTCTGCATTTAACCCGACCACAAATGAGGCGGACCGGTTGCAGAATGTTTAGATTGTAGAATGTATAAGAGGCAAGGCAAGTTTATTTATATAACACATGATCATACACCGAGGTCGTTCAGTGTGCTTTACAGCGATAAGCATTAAAAGAATAAAATCTTTAAAAAGGTAAATAAGCATGTAAAAGTAACTTATAAAAACAAATAAACATGAATAAAGAGAAAATAGAATTTTAAGTAAAGACCGTCAAAAGTGAGGCAGTTTTTAGTTCAGGATAAAGAAGCTGACTCTACCTTTCTTGGTATATTTATGCATTTAGTTTGTTTTTTTGGAATCTTTTAGAGTTTTATGTACAAAAACGGTCATATTTCGTTTTTACACGGCCATTTAGAACCACGTTTATTCCCTTGGAATAGAACAAGCCGTTGGGCAGTGGAGGCCTAGTGGTTAGGACATTACCCTTGTGAACTGAAGATCGCAGGTTCGAGTCCCTGGGCACCACTGAGGTTCTCTTGAGTAAGGTACCGTCCCGCTACACTGCTCCCCGGGTGCTGTTGGTAGCTGCCCACAGCTCCACGTGTGCACGTGTGATGAGTTAAATGCAGAGGTCACATTTGGTTGTGGTGCTTAAGTGTGTTCACAATGAAGAATAGTGAATGACCTCTGTTCTTATTGGCTGCCTGTGTTCCGCATTGAGAAAGTACACTTCTAATAGGTCTAAGCTCTATAGCAAATGCATAAATGTCCACATCACCAGAACAACACTTTTCTTCTCCTACTTCCTCCTCTTCTTAAAGTTTTTTTTTTTTTTTTCCTCCCTAGCTAGCGCATGTGTAAATTGTCCTTGGGTTTGGGAAAGGCGCTATATAAATGTTACCTTTTATTATTATTATTATTATTATTATTATTATTATTATTATTATCAACACGTTTAAAATGGTCTGTATTTGCAGTATTATTATTATTATTATTATTATTATTATTATTATTAATATTATTATTATTTTTATTAACACGTTTAAAACGGCCTGTATTTTCATTATTATTATTATTCTTATTAATATTATTATTATTATTATTATTAACATGTTTAAAATGGTCTGTATTCACGGTATTATTATTATTATTATTAACACTTTTAAAAAAGTTTTTGTATTTGCAGTATTATTATTATTAATATTATTAACACTTTTAAAGTGGTCTGTATTTGCAGTATCATTATCATTATTATTATTATTATTATTATTATTATTATTATTATTATTATTATTAACACTTAAAATGGTCTGTATTTGCAGCTAAAACAGTATTACAGACTGTATAACCTGGAAAATCAAGTGTATATTTTACACACCACATGAGACTCTTTTTATTAACAAAAAAATAGAGGAATTTGTATTTTAATCAAAATTTCCATCAATAGCCAGGGTTTTTTTTAAATATTTTTTTTACATGTATATTTTTACATTTACAGCATTTATCAGATGCCCTTATCCAGGGTAACGAACAACAGTGCTTTCCAACAAATTCGTTTTTGCAAACTTTGTTTCTGAGTGAGTCTATTCCAGAAATCTTTTTTTTCCTCTCTTGTTTTGTTGTTACTGGCTGTGTCGAGCCTCTGAGGAGGGATCTTATTGCTGTCAGTCAAGAATGTTTGGATCCTCATGGATCTCGTGCTGTTGAGAAGTCCTCAGATTCCTGCCCACTCAGTTACTCCGTGAAATTAGAGCCCATCCAGATGGCTTTTTTTGGGTGCAGATGACAAGATTTGATACTTTGGAGGAAATTTAGAAGGAGATGTTTGCGAGGAATATGTTTAGTTTCACGTTGAGAGTTTAGAGCATTAGGTCCACTTGCTAATGTATGTGGCTAGAACAAACCCCATATTCTCCCCATATTCTCCCCATATTCTCCCCATATTCACCCCATATTCACCCCATATTCACACCATATTCACCCCATATTCACACCATATTCACCCCATATTCGCCCCATATTCACACCATATTCACACCATATTCATACCATATTCACACCATATTCCCCTCATATTCACACCATATTCACACCATATTCACACCATATTCACACCATATTCGCACCATATTCGCACCATATTCGCCCCATATTCGCCCCATATTCACCCCATATTCACACCATATTCCCCTCATATTCACCCCATATTCACACCATATTCCCCTCATATTCACACCATATTCACACCATATTCACACCATATTCACACCATATTCTCACCATATTCCCCTCATATTCCCCTCATATTCACACCATATTCCCCTCATATTCCCCTCATATTCACACCATATTCACACCATATTCACACCATATTCACACCATATTCTCACCATATTCTCACCATATTCCCCTCATATTCACACCATATTCACACCATATTCACACCATATTCTCACCATATTCTCGCCCTATATTCACCCCATATTCAGCCCATATTCAGCCCATATTCAGCCCATATTCAGCCCATATTCAGCCCATATTCAGCCCATATTCGCCCTATATTCAGCCCATATTCAGCCCATATTCAGCCCATATTCAGCCCATATTCAGCCCATATTCGCCCCATATTCACACCATACTCGCCCCATATTCACCCCATACTTGCCCCATATTCGCCCAATATTCGCCCAATACTACCCCCATATTCGCCCCATATTCGCCCCATACTCGCCCCATACTCGCCCCATACTCGCCCCATACTCGCCCCATACTCGCCCCATACTCGCCCCATATTCACCCCATATTCACCCCATATTCACCTCATATTCGCCCCATATTCGGGGTTAAGCTTTTAATGAGTCTTTAGAGTTTGAGCAATACGTCTGTCTAGAGATTGGCGAGAGATTCGAGGCCACGGTGTCTGTGTTTGTTTCCACACATTTCCATCACGTGTCATATCTTTGCTTTGCTTGAACGCGAGGGCTTTGATCTTTTCTCTTCTGATTCACCACATCCCTGTTCCACCAAATGAGCCCAATGTGTTGGTAAAACACAAAAATCAGGAGAATTGTAAGTCTGTTTTAACATATACTTATAATAAACGGCTTATAATAATATTTACACCAATCAAGAGGCCACAAGAAGTTTTTCCCCCAGGTTTAAGCTTAATTTGTTGACCGTGTCAACACGTCCTGTCGAAGTTGGATGTCAGGGTTTCAACACACCATCTGTACTCGTATATGCTATGTAGTTCCTCCTGCATCCTTTCATCCGCTTGGCATACGCTCTGGAAACTTCAGTTTAGTAACAGTTATTTTAGTCGCTCTCAATGGCCCGATTAGCTTAATCCCAGTAGCTGCTGCACTCCCATTACAGAGCTGCCGGCTCTTCCACCAACAGCATGGTTTATAAGGAGCTTGAGGTTAGAAACGAAGGGTCAAGATGCATTTGTATGTGAAGTGGGTCAATGCATCGTGTGGACCGAGAAGAGCCAGCGGTCAGGGATGTTTAATAAAGCAGGACTTGATTCATTTGTGACCGAATATATGAACTAAAGATGTCTTAAAAAAAATATTTGGAGTGAAATCTAAGAAGAAAACGCAGAAAGAAATTCAGCATTGAGTCCAAAACTGAGACTGAAGCTCTAAACCAGTTTCTCGTCAAAGCCCAGTTTTATTTGTGCAACAGTGGAACTGATCTGACACTGCAGGCGCTTTTTTTAAATTAAAGTGACATGTTACAGTCATTTCATCATGGTTAATGAGGAGTTTTTTTCCACTAGCTTACTCATTGGCATTTGGTTTGAGGCCCTGGTTTCATGTGGGTGAGCGCAATGATGAATAGCGGCTGACTAAAAAAATCCTTATTCTGATATCCGTCAGAATTTTGCTTTGGAACGTTTGCCAGCAGTGTTACTGAGGCTAGCTAACACAATAATAGATAGAAAATAAAAGATTTAAAGGTAAAATAGCCCATTCAGTTACTGCAGGGAAACTTGAAAAAAGACACCTTGAAGAAACGTTGGGATATTTTCCAAAATTCAGTAAGAAAAAGTGATTTTTGATCGTTTTACCGACCAACTTAATTGTATTTTGTAAATAAACACGATTTAAAAATTTGATGCTGCAGCATCAAACAACAAGGGTACGACTTGGCAGTAATAAGATTTTTAAAAAGTGCAGAGGATATTTAATAAGCATTCCCTCCAGGATTTCGCAGGCATTTTTTTATATTTTTGTGGCCTAAAATGCCTAAATTTCATGACCACTTTTCCAAAAAATTGCAATAAAAGTTCTGGTATTTGTGGGATTGTTGTGGGGATGAAACTTCAGGAGGAAGTGAAAGTTGCAAAAAACATTCTCAGTTTTCCTTCTTTATAATTATATTTGAATAATTTCGAGGTTCCACCTCGACAATGTTCTAAATACACCGGCCAATAGGATTAAAGTGAATCAGGTTACCTCATAGACACAGAGTGGATGTGATTGGCTGTCTTGCTGCGAGTCCTGGTCTGTTTCCAGTATGGTACATCATGAAGAGGAGAAGCCGACAACGTTAACCATGGACTATTGAGCAGCTGAAGTCTTATATCAAGCACGAACTAACACAATCCATTTGCAAAACTGCTACAATTAGTCTCCTCAGTTCCTAACCCATTAAAAAAAAGTGATATTAAATGGAAAGATGAAAGTGACTATTTGTCATTGTGAACACACTCAAGCAACGACCTCTGCATTTAACCCATCACACGTGGAGCAGTGGGCAGCTACCAACAGCACAGGGGAGCGGTGTAGCGGGACGGTATCTTACTCAAGGGAACCTCAGTGGTGCCCATGCCGGGACTCGAACCTGCAACCATGCAACATTCTAAATTTCTATGTATTTATGACATACGATGATGTTGGTCAGTTAAACTACTTAAAATCTCATGATACTTTTGTCATATTTTTTGTTTTTATTGCATTTTTCGAGGTTCATAAATCTACTCTAAAGAATGGAAATTCCTCAGCAGAATGAGAGGAAAATCACTTCCAGAACTGTTCAGCGCTGCCACCGCACCTCCTCGAAAAAAGCACAGGACATATTCCAAGGAAAAGGGAAAACCAGGAAATCATCAGGGAATTCCTCTGTAATATGGCAACGTTACTAATGAGCTTTCGCTGGCGTACGAGGGGTTTTGTGCCGGTCTCATATGTCTGGCACCGCACCCACCATTCAGGAGACCGTTCAGGCAGGGAAGCGCATTGTGCAACAATGAGATAAACAAACGTCGTCGAACCGTCGGCATGTTTGTTCGCTTTGAAGCAAGTCTCTGTGTTCGTTTCTGTGATATTAGAGTCAACACAGTGTGAATGAGCTCCAGCCTTCAATGTCTGCTGGTCTGATTCGACCGAAGTTATTCTTTTTTGAGCCAAACGGCACATTTTGAAGATGAGAAGAACTTCATTAATCCCGAGGGAAATTCCAGCGCCGTGTTCATGCTCAGTGCAACAAATATAGAAACAGAGCAGAAACACCGTAGTTATGAAAAACTATAAAAAAAATAGAGGAACCGATAGAAAGAGCAGATAAAAAGCAGTTTAACTTCTGAAACTCTGTGCAGATATGAACATTCGTGGTGTTCATGTATTAAATAGTAGAATTAATAGTTAAAAATCAGATAATAGGACGAGGTAGTAAGGTAGGATCAGTAAATTATGAAATATTATTAATATCTATAATAAGTGTAGTAAGGTTGTGGTGAAGTGTTTGTAACTTTTTGCCCTCTCTCTTCACAGGCAGCTCTACAACATGGAGTTATAGCAGGCCGAAAAGGCTTTGGAAGCATTTTTGTTGTTGCTAGCGGCAACGGTGGACAGTTTAATGACAACTGCAACTATGATGGCTATGCTAACTCCATCTACACGGTCACTATTGGTAAGAGAAGTGCACTTTTTATTACTCTGACCGTTTTTCAGAGTCCTGTTTTTTATATTTGGTATTGATAGATATTATTATTAATGTTACACTGAATACATTTGGATTCTCATGGGCCAAGAATGACCAACAGTTGTTCAGTAAGTTTGAAGTTAAAGAGGTATTTTCACTATGTGCGTTGGCATAACTACTTTAATATACTTCATTATTTTTTGGTGTTATTTAGCAAAAATATATATATATATATATATATATTTATTATTTTTTCCCATTAAATAATATATTACATTTTCATACAATTTTCATTTAAATGCTTGCCAATCATGCGAGCTCTCCCCGTGTTGGTTGCCGTGTGTTTCCTCCGGGTTCTCCGGTTCCCTCCCACAGTCCAAAGGCTGCAGTAGGTTGAATGGATGCTCTAAATTGCCCGTAGGTGTGAGTGTGTGTATGAATGGTTGTCTGTCTATGTGTTGCCTTGTGATGGGTTGAGCCTCCTCTCCTGGGTGAACCCCGCCTTAGGCCCGCAGTCAGCTGGGATTGGCTCCAGCTTCCCCACGACCCGGAAATGGAAGAAGTGGTTTAGAAAATGTAAGGATGGATGCTTGCCAATCAAACAAGTGTATCAGTTTAAAATTCTGCTAATTTATCTAGTTCAGTTAGACAGCACTGTAATGGTTACATATTGAAGGTCACTGGTTCAAATCCCAGACCGGTACAAGTTCCACTGTGGTTCCCATGAGCAAGGTTTAATAATGTGGTGATTTGCTTATCGTATAAATCATATTTGATTGAAAACTGATCAAATGTTGAGAAATGTTACTTTTTTATGACAAATTCATTTAGAAGTTTATGCCAGTAATAGGTTTCCAAAAATGTGGAATGGGGCAACACAAGAGTGGAAAAGTGCAGTGTTGTCCTATTGGGACCTGAGTTAAGACTCCAGCTGCTCCAGCACCTCCTTTCCATGTTTTTTGTTTCATGACGTGCTAAATGTTTTTAGTGGGTGACTGATCTGGACGGCAGGCAGGCCAGTTTAGGTTGTAATACATGCACAATGCAGTTTGGCTTGGTCTTGCTGAGGTAAGCCAGGTCTTTGCTAAATAAGAAGGCATCTGGATGAGCATATGTTGCCCAAACCCTGAATGTACCATTCAGCATTAATTCTGCCAACCTAGATGTGCAAGCTACCCATAAGCATATCTGGGTCATGTCTATACAGTGTTGCTTGGAAGTTTGATGACCATTTAGAATTTTCTATATTTCTAAAGTAAAAGTGACTATTTGTCATTGTGAACACACTCAGGTACCACAACGAAATGTGACCTCTGCATTTAACCCGTCACATGTGCACATGTGGAGCAGCGAGCAGGTATCAACATCGCCCGGGGAGCAGTGTAGTGGAACGGTACCTTGCTCAAGGGAACCTCAATGGTGCCTGGACTGGGACTTGAACCTGCAACCTTCAGGTCCCAAGGGCAGCGTCCTGACCACTGGCCACATTTCTGCATACATATGACCCAAAACATCCCAACTTTTTTGGAACCAGAGTTGCATTACCCTCACGTTCCTAAAAGTAACTGGCACATTTCTGTGTTGTCGTGCGTCAGGAGCAGTAGATGAGAACGGGAGAAAACCTTTCTATGCAGAGGAGTGTGCTTCAATGCTGGCTGTTACTTTCAGCAGTGGGGGAAGGCAACTACGCAGCATCGTGAGTAACTACGACCTTTTATTGAATCACTGGTCAGAAATGCTCTGGGCTGATTTTTCTATCTACCTATCTACCTATCTATCTGTCTGTCTACCTATCTATCTGTCTATCTACCTATCTATTTGTCTGTCTATCTGTCTATCTATCTGTCTACCTGTCTATCTACCTATCTATCTGTCTGTCTATCTGTCTATCTATCTGTCTACCTACCTATCTATCTGTCTATCTGTCTGTCTACCTGTCTATCTACCTATCTATCTGTCTATCTACCTGTCTATCTACCTGTCTATCTACCTGTCTGTCTGCCTATCTGTCTACCTATCTCTCTGCCTATCTGTCTCTCTGCCTATCTGTCTCTCTGCCTATCTGTCTATCTACCTCTCTGTCTATCTACCTCTCTGTCTATCTACCTCTCTGTCTATCTACCTCTCTGCCTATCTAC
>JBBPDA010000009.1:458845-473961 GCA_037974385.1 Arnoldichthys spilopterus | reverse complement strand
AATGTAGAAACACAATGAATACTTTGTGAATGAATACTTATTTACAGAAACAGTGCAAAGAGTGCAAACAGTGCAAACAGTGCAAAGAGTGCAAATAGCGGTGAGTGTAAATTATTGTAAGTGGTTATTATTGGAATGAGACCAATAAGTGTCTTTCATCCACAGTCTTATAAGTCTTGGCACACCACCCTAAACATTACCCATAAAACACCAACATCCTCATTCCGACAGTTTGGCTTTCGCTAAAAGAACCAGCAGTCCACATGAACCTGTGTGGGAAAACATTCTAGAACATTGTGATTGATGGGAGCATATAGTAAAACAGTGACTGGTGAGAGAACATTCTAGAACATTGCAAATTAAGGGTAATATTCAAGAGCAGTGAGAGTGTGTAAAAACTATCTAGAACAGTATGAATGGTGGGTAAACATTCTAGAACATTGTGAATGGAGGGTAATATTCAAGAGCAGTGAGAGTGTGTGAAAACTTTCTGGAACAGTGAATGGTGGTAGAACATTCTAGAACATTGCGAATGGAGGGTAATATTCAAGAGCAATGAGTGTGTGAAAACGTTCTGGAACAGTGAATGGTGGTAGAACATTCTAGAACATTGCGAATGGAGGGTAATATTCAAGAGCAATGAGTGTGTGAAAACGTTCTAGAACAGTGAATGGTGGGAGAACATTCTAGAACATTGCGAATGGAGGGTAATATTCAAGAGCAGTGAGAGTGTGTGAAAACTTTCTAGAACAGTATGAATGGTGGGAGAACATTCTAGAATATTGTGAATGGAGAGTAATATTCAAGAGCAGTTAGAGTGTGTGAAAACTTTCTAGAACAGTGTGAATGGTGGGAGAACATTCTACAACAGTGTGATTGTGTTCCAGGCTGTGGACAGATCTTCCGAAGACTCCGGCTCCAGGAGAGACTCTTCGTCGGACGTCTTCAGTGATGCTACAAAGGAAGGACTTCTGCATTTCCGCCAGCTCAACTCTGATAAGGGCAAGGTAACACACACACACATTTAAGGCCAAAGTGCACTGACTAAACAATCTGTTGCATTGTGTTCTCTTTAGAATAATATAGAAAAACAATTCAATATATTTTAATATAATTTGCATTTTATCCTCCAGTGTCCACTATAGTGCCTTTACTTTATTGCTTAAATGTGAACATGCATGCAGTGGTGAGATCCTGCTGGTGTGGGATTCATCTCTCTCTTTAATGTACTGGGCAGTAGTGGCCTTGTGGTTAGGACTTTGTCCTTGTGAACTGAAGGTCATGGGTTCCAACATGGGTACTACTAAGGTTCCCTTGAGCACCCTTGTGCTGGGTGAAGGGCAGGTCATGTTTCATTGTGTTGTTCTTTGTGTGCAATTGAGTGTGTTCACAATGACAAATAGTCACTCTTTCTATAATGCTTACATAAGTAATTTAAGTGCTGATAGCGCCCTCTTGTGGTGAATGTTGAGACTGCTATATTGAGCAGTCTGAAGATGGCTTTATAATGACCTGTGTATACCCTCATCAATCACATTTCAAACTAACCACAGTTCAGCGATTCATCTGAAACATATTATTTTAATTGATTAATCGATTAACTTCTTCATAGAAGATCATTTAAATAAAAAACTGGCTTTTCAGCCATAGAACTTCAACATCTCTTTTGCTTGCAGCGTGTTGGCAGTGGCATGCGGCCGTGGAAGCAGATGTACGTCGTGCTCCAGGGCCATTCACTTTGTTTATATAAGGATAAGAAGGAGGCTCAAGCCCACGCCAGCTCGCAGACTGAGGATGACCCTCTGCCAATCAGCATCAGAGCCTGTCTCATCGACATCTCCTATAGTGAGACAAAGCGTAAAAATGTTCTGCGGCTGACCACATCGGACTGCGAGTACCTCTTCCAGGCGGAAGACAGGGAGGACATGCTGTCCTGGATCAGAGCCATTCAGGAAAACGGCAACCTGGACGAGGAGGTGAGACACACCTTCACATACCTGTTTACATGCACAAGAGAGAATTTTTTTTCTCAAGAGAGAAAAATGAGGAAGGAGATCACCCTTGGTAGAAATGAGGAACAGAAGCTACAGTCAGGGAGCATTTTACTAATTGGCATCTTAGGGAAGTGGTGCGCTGGAGCTAGATCCTATCCCAGTTCTATTAGGTCGAAAAGGTGGAGAAACACCCTGACAGGTCACCAGTCCATCGCATGGCACACACACACAGACAAACACACACGCTGTGACACTTAGGGGCCAATTCAGCATCTCCAATGCACCTGATGGAAATCGCCCAGGGAAAACCCACACAGACAGATGCCAGTGAACTTGAGAACAGCTTAGGGTTTCTGTTCGTACCATTAAAGCTAAACTAAAACTGTGTTTAAATATGAAGCCTGTTCAAAGCCTAAGGCAGGCCATTCATGCCAGGCCTAGTTCTTATCACTTGATATCTTTTTATGTCTGATTTTTCTGTGCTGACTTGCTGCCAGGCTGTGGGAAATGATATTGTAGTGCTGAACCCTGTGTGAGGCCACAGTGTTTATACTGGCCTGGAATAACCACCATATAATACACAGTGTCTGCAAAGTTACATCTCCTCTTCTGACGCTTCCTTTGACTAAAATTCTGTTTCCTCATGTTTTTGTAGAATGCAGTAATTACAAGTACAGACCTTATCAATCGCAAAATAAAGGAGTACAACACTCTGATGAGGTAAGTAGGGGATGAGCCATGCTCACTTTACCCACATATTGAGTTATATAGTAAATACAATACTGTGCAAAAGTCTTAGGCCCCTGAGAAAATGATCAATAAAAGCTGTTTCTCTGGGCAGTGAGTGTTTCTAGTTTCTCAAAAATCACTAATATTAGAATAAATACAAATAACAGTAAAAGAGTAAACAGTGATTTGATGGGTCAGTGTGTTGGCTTGACCATTCCCAGAGCTCTTCTAGTGGACACCCAGTATTACTTGTTGTTTTCATCATATTGCTGGTTTGTCAATCAGTCTTTCATTAGATGAAATCAGGTGCTGATGGAGCTTCACACACATCCATGCAGTGATTGGAGGCCTGGAGGAGAAATCTGGAGTCGAACCGGTGTCTTCTAACCAGTTCACACACCATCAACTACTGTATACACACAAATGCTCATTCTTTTCACTGCTTTCCTGTTTGTTTGCATTGGTTGTAATGTTCACTTGTGTTTTTGCTGCAGAAAGAAACTCACTGCTCAGATAAACAGCTTTAAACTATTAACAGAGGGGCCTAAGACTTTTGCACACTACTGTGTGTAGAACAGCTACTGAGACTAGATTTATATTGTGAATTCCAATTCTTCTCACTTTTGTCTGCAAGTCTTTTAATGAGTCAGTGTGTGTGTTTGTGTGCGTTTGTTCATGTTCCAGTCCACCCAGCAGTAAGACAGAGCCGTCTCCAAAGGCCTCTCGTCAGTCTCTGAGCATCAGACACACTCTGCTGGGAGGAAAAGGAGAGGGCAAAAGCCAGAGCCCACACTCACCCAACAAAGAGCACGACAGGAAAGCCATACACAAAGGTAACACTGCTCCGGAGAAAATATTCACGAATAGACCATGTCTCCAGTTCATTGACCCTGTTAAAGGGCTTGCTAACTAACACCATCCCTGCTTCTGGGGATCTGCCACTCTGTAGAGTTTGTGTAACTAGATCTGGCTTCTGTTCATTATTTCTCATCGCTGCTTACTGAAAGTCTTTACACTGGTGACGTTCCGAAATGAAAATCCTTGGCCGAAACTCGAATTAAAGACATATTAGACACAAAACTAAAAGAGATGGCAATGAATAAAAATGAACGCACTAAAATTACTGTATATATGGCATGAAATCCAGTGCCCTCTAAAGTGGAGACCAGTTGTTCTTCTGAAGCAATGAATTCTGTAATGTTTTTGTTCACAGAAAACAAATTTTTGGTCCAGCTAGATTTTAGCTTTTTTCTTTTGGGGCTGAACATCCAAAGTGTTTCTTACCATTTTTAGCCTAAAATATCCATTGGCTGAAATTCATCCTGAAATTCCTGAATCTGGCTAACTAACTCTAGGACTTAACAATTAAATTAATTAACCCACAGTTTCATTAACTGACTTTTTCACTCACATTTAATAGAGTGAAGATTCTCCACAAGGGGGAGCTTTTTACACTAAGAATCAGTAACAAATATGTGTATGTTTTATTATATACAGGAGTTTCTGCCTGCATGAGTATTTGTATGTCAGAGAATTTAGATATGGATGCAGAACTTTCTAGTTTAAACAATTGTTTGGAGTGAGATTACTTCCATTAGGGGTGGAGCCATTAAAAAAGTAATGGTTCAGTAGCCTTTTGGCCCCATCTCTTTTTTTTTGGACTGCATCAAAAATAATTTGGCTATATTCCCCAACCTCACCTTTCACTATTTAATCATAGGCAAGTGATTTCATTCAGAAGTCATAAAATGAACGGGTTACCTTTCACATTCCTTGGATCTTGCACTTCCATTTACACCTTGTCTCCATACCATGTGTGTGTGCGCTTCTATATTGGCTACTGCAATGAAGCTGATTTGTTAGTTGTGTAGTTCCAAGAGTGAAAAAATTAGATGCATGTGTTGGATTCCAGGGGCTAATGTGCATGAGAGGACTGATGACTGAGGGGGCTGGAGCAGGATTGGGTCACAACATGCATTAGCACATTTGTAAATTTTCACTTCTCCATTGATCTACTGTGCTCATATGATATCATTCAGATGACACAAGCCCACCCAAGGACAAGGCGACATGGAGGAAGGGAATCCCTGGGCTGATGAGGAAGCCGTTTGAGAAGAAGGCCTCTCCTGGAGTGACGTTTGGGGTTAGACTGGATGACTGCCCTCCTGCTCATACCAACAAAGTAAGAACACTGGCCATCTTCAAGCTTCACTATAGGGCTGGACGATGTATCATCAGTACCAGAATATACCTGAAGTGTCACGACTTATTGCTTTTCAGCATAAATAACGAGCGTTATGTCCATGATGCCTGTTCTCTGCAGTGTATGTTATGTGCTGGATGCTTCAGGCTGTTTTGGAGAACATGTTTAAAGTCATAAGGAGTGAATAATTACATCAGCTGGCCTAGAGAGCGCAACTGACCATGGACAGTGTCCCTCTTTATCCTCAGCATCATGCTAGTCAATGTAGGCGTCTTTTAGCAGAATTGACAGTTAGTTCCCTCCTCCAAGCGTGTTGAACTGTCCAGTGATATTGTGTTAGTGTCAGTTCTGAAGGATCCATGCGAGCCCTCCCAGCTTGGTAGCACTGTGTGATGAGTAGGAAGCCTAGGTCACCTATTCGGTGTCGACCAGAAGAGGATGGGTTCTTCTTCTGAGTCTTGGTTCCTCTCGAGATTTCTTTCTCCAGCTTAGAGAGTTTTTCCTTACCTCTGTCACTAGTTGCTCACTCATTTGGGATGTAGATGTGACTGCATCTGTTGTAAAAAGTGCTATACAGATGAAATTGTGACTTGACAGTGACCTAATCTGGGGAATAAATTGTGCAGAAATTCCCCCAAAATGTGAACAAATAGTAGGTTTTCTTTCTGCCTTGTTAATGTTTACAGTAGTGTGTTATGTTCCCTTTGTGTTAATATTAAAAGAAAACAGAATCAAAACAACCTTTATCAGGTTAATATGGCTTTTATAGAGTATAGAGGCGTTCAGGAAACATGGGTTCATTCATCAGCTGGGTCATTTAGGTGGAGAGTTCCTTTTTGTTTTTCAGACTGTAATGCAGGCTAATGAACCTCTGTTTGCTCGTTATGTTTGGGCACTGATACCATTTAGAGCACCTGTGAATATACGGAGTGTTTATAGGGAATTTAGATAACTGTGTTTTTCCTTATTGCTGATTATGAAGTTCTGTTTGCCTGTGCAAGGATCAGGAAGTGTTTTTAGTGTACACTGATCAGCCATAACATTAACACCACTGACAGCTTAAGTGAATAACATTGACTCCCTGGTTATTTCATTACAATGGCACCTGTTTTGGGGAAGGGGCAGGTTGAGGTGGGATATACTAGATAGCAAGTGTCTTGAACAGTCAGTTCTTGAAGTTGATGTGGTGAAAGCAGGACAAATGGGCAAGAGTAAGGATCTGAGCCAAAAAATTATTCCTAGATGATGGAGTCTGTGTGTGTGTGTGTGTGTGTGTGTGTGTGTGTGTGTGTGTGTGTGTGATAGTATGTGCCTCTGATCGTGGAAGTTTGCTGTAACCTGGTGGAAGAGCGGGGACTGGAGTACACAGGCATTTACCGAGTGCCAGGCAACAACGCAGCCATATCCAGCATGCAGGAGGAGCTGAACAGAGGCGTGGGAGACATTGACGTCCAGGAAGATGTGAGTGCTCTCACACACACCAGCAGAAACTATAATAATAATAATAATAATACATATACATAATAAGGACAAAATGTCAATGTGCATTTAGTGCTGCCACATACAATAAAAATGTATTAAAATGTACTTTCTCAGTCATTGTCCCCATTGTCACAGCCATCCATAGCAGAATGGGCAGCCACGGTTACCTCCAAGCGTGTTTAGCTGTTCAAAGAGGTTGATCCTGGGGACAGTTTGAATAAAAGTTGTGACATGTCTTGTGTCTCAAAGGTAGCACATTTGGCTCTGAGCTGCATTGTTTGAGAGACATAGTTAGCATGGAATTACACAACTGGGGCAGCTGTGGCCTAAAGGTTAAAGAAGTGGGTCTGTGACTGAAGGGAACCAGCAGACACCCATGGCTGCAGTGCCCTTGAGCAACGCACCTAACACCCAACTGCTACCTGAGCACCATAGCTGTGTGGCTGCCCACTGCTCTGGGTGTGTGTGCGCTCACTACTGTAGATGGATAAAATGCAGAGACAAATTTCCACTTAGGGATGAATAAAGTATACAAAATAATAATAATAATAATAATAATAAAGTATTTTCTTCATGAAACAGTAAAGATTAGTGAAAGTGACTATTTGTTAATGTGAACACACTCAGGCACCACAACAAAATGTGACCTCTGCATTTAACCCATCACATGTGCACATGTGGAGCAGTGGGCAGCTACCAACAGCACCTGGGGAGCAGTGTAGAGGGACGGTACCTTGCTCAAGGGAACCCCAGTGGTGCCGAGGCCGGGACTTGCAACCTACAATCTTCAGTTCACAAGGGCAACGTCCTAACCACTAGGCCACCACTGCCCACAGTTGGCAATGCTGATAAATGGTTACAATCTGATAAAAGCAAACTGCTGTATAAGATTGTGTTGGCATTTGCAGTGTTAACCCTGTGCTGAACAGTTGATGTGACGTTATTAAAGATTTAGGCAAAAATGATGTGCATTGGTTGAATCACGTGCCTCAAATCATTGAACCACAAACAGAAACTCACCTGGAGCATCTGAGCATCAAGTTGTGACTTAACTGTAACCGTATGCCTTTACAGAAATGGAAGGACCTGAATGTGATCAGCAGTTTACTAAAATCCTTCTTTCGGAAGCTGCCGGAGCCTCTCTTCACTAACGGTAAGAGACGCTGAATCTTTCTGAACCAGTCCTGTAGTCTCCTGTAGGTGTTCACCTGGTGTGCTTGTGTGCTGAGTGAGGCTGTGCTCATGTCCTGTTGTGCCCTGTAGAAAGGTACGCTGACTTCATTGAGGCCAATAGAACTGAGGATCCAGTGGAGCGGCTGAAAGTGTTGAAGAGGCTGGTGAGTAGAAGTCTTATTTTTGGTTTCAGTCTGGATAAGGCTCTGGCCCATAACATCATCATAAATGAGATCATAAAAGGAGGGATCATTCTTTCTGGGAGGACAGTTAAATGAAGTTGTGAAGCTAATTTGTGCATTTCTGCTTTTGAAACTGTCGAATATTCTTATACATACATATGTTTATAGATTAGTGCCTCTCTGAAATGTCTTTTTTGCTAAATAAGACATTTTTAATAATGATAAATAATTAATTGATTAATTAATTATTTAATTAATTAATTAATTATGATTTTTCATATTTAGCATCTTTAGCTAATTTTTTTTTTGAATAGTTTATTTTGTTTTCAGTTTTCAGGTATTTTATGTTATTTATGCCTGTTGTTAGTTTTAAGGGGCCATATAATTAATGTTATTATTTAATTATTATGTAATGGATTTTTTTTACTTGTTTCAGCTTCATGAGTTGCCAGATCATCACTTTGAGACCCTGAAATTCCTCTCAGCACATCTCAAAACAGTGGCAGAAAACTCAGAGAAGAACAAGGTACAGGTCCTTTAATACACTTTCTACAAGGTTTCTTACATATCTTTTAAAATAAAATAAAGAAAAAAAATTAATGTAAATAAATATATAAAGATTTTAATATTTAATATTTTTATTTTATAGTAATTTTGTGTATTTTTTAATATTTAAATAATAAAAAAACAGAAGGATGTCTCAGGACTAAACCAATCTGTTATATATGAATAAAATTTAAGGGCCAAATATTTTTGTCTGTAGTTCACCTTCAGCATTTGTTTAGTGTAAGTTTATTTTTATTTATTTTTATGTGACTAATTGTTCCTTCTTAGTTCATCATACAGTAAATGGACAAGGCTTTACTGACATACGCTGTATAGTATTTGTACCATACTGTACAACATTATGATACAAATATGTAAATGTTTGTCTTTGCAATGAATTTATAGCAAGCTGTGTTTTGTAACTTAGTTTCCGTATATGGGTTGAACTACAGAGTGAGTGGTATGCTTTGCAACTTTAGCCGTGTTTATGTAATATATAGAACTCAAAAAAAAAAAGTTATGGCCGTTTATCAGTTTGGTGGAAATGGTTTTTTCATGTCTTTTGGTTTTTTACAAGACATTAAAAGGCTTTGAATTTGGCCCTGTGTTGCTCAGGCTGTTGCATGCTGTGTTGGAAACACACTGATCTAGTTAGTGACGTGTGTTTTGTTCATGCTCTACCCCCCTGTCAGATGGAGCCACGCAACCTGGCCATCGTTTTTGGACCCACACTAGTGCGGACGTCTGATGACAACATGACTCACATGGTCACACACATGCCCGACCAGTACAAGATAGTAGAGACTCTCATTCAGCACGTAAGAGTTTTTACAGTTCTACAGTTGTTTTTCATTTACAGTCTGTACGAGCAGGTCCAGGTCTGCACAGCTGATGTTATTCCGTTTGCTTTGAGGCCCAGAACGAGCAGAAAAAGACAGCACAGTACACAGCAGTAATTTTCAGTTCAACTCAAATCACATCTCTTCACACACAATGTGAACATTTCTTAAAAATTTATCTCACAATTGTTCAACAGGAATTAAACAGAAGTAGATACGTTGCTGTTGTCTTAACTCTAACCTCCGATTGGTCGTTTTTTTTTCACAGTATGACTGGTTCTTCACTGAAGAGGGCGATGAGGAGCCAGTGGTGGGTATTAAACCCAATCTGCCAGCTTATTCTCTCTCTCTAGCTCTACTTCTTTGTCTCTCTATCTTTTTCAATCTGACACAACGTCAAAACACCGTCAGGTGACATGAATAACATTGATGATCTCATTACAATGGCACCTGTCAGGGGGGATATATTAGGCAGCAAGTGAACAGTCAGTTTTTAAATTTGATGTATTGGAAGCAGGACAACCGGGCGAGCATTAGAATCTGAGAGCCGAATTGTGATGGCTAGATGTCAGAGCATCTCCAAAGCAGCAGGTCTTGTGGAGTGTTCCAAGTATGCAGTAGTTAGTACCTACCAAAAGTGATGCAAGGCAGGACAACTGGTGAAACCTGCGACAGAGCTATATTCACCTGCTGTCTTTTGTTCTCTGCTCCCCCCAGACAACAGTCCAGACGGACAGTGCAGTGGAGACTCAGCCGGTGCCCAACATTGACCACCTGCTGACCAACATCGGCCGCACGGGCACATCTCCAGGGGAAGTGTCAGGTAACATCTGTTCGAGGGCGGAGCCTCTCAGGAGGCAGGGTCAGGACAGTTGTCTTTTTGTACAGAGCTTGTTAATGAGTGTAGCAGGTGTGTGTAGTGTAGCGTAGCCAATGTTGAGACACCTGGTAAAAGTTGCTTTATTGTAGTGATACATAATTGCTTCTCCTGTCATTTTCTTAACCATGAGTAGAAAAGTGCAATGGCTCAGTCAGACTGCCTGTGTGAGTTTGTACGGCAAACTATCGTACCTGTGATAGTTTGCCTGGCTAAATTTGGATTTTTCATTTGGATTTTCAGTATGCATTTACTGTATCCATGTGCTTTTAGTTGAATCCCTTCATTGTGAGTTTTGTGTTTTCCTCTCTTGTCGTTTCTGTCCAGTAGTGCACGTCTCTTTCTCTGTGTCCAAACTCCGCTGGGCTGTCTCTGTATACTCTCTGCTAATAGTCACACTAACATGGCATGGTCTTTCCCTTATAAACAGTAAAGCGAAACGAATAATGACACAGAAACCTCAAAACATGAGCCAAAGTGAAGAGCAAGCTTGCCAAACTCTGATCCCTCTGTCTCTAGCCCCCGCGTGTCGCGTCTCCTAAGGCCTTTCCCAGCATTCACACATACTGATCTTGACCACAGGCCAAGTGGGCGGAGTCTATCACACTGTGATGTCACTGATGGACTCTATAATGTCCATGATGGACAGCTGGAGCTGTCGGAAGAAAGAGGACTGTTGCCCGCAGTGTAGCTGTCTAATCTGCAGGAACCCTCGCTTTCTGTGAACAAAAAAAAAAAAAAAAAAAAGTCGAGGCAGTGAAAAACAAGTGCAGAGGAGGCGAGGCCGGGGTGGTTTTGTGAGTGAATCTCACACCGGGCAGTGCTGCTGTCTCAAAGGCTGTCCCGCTGTCTCTCGCCCCTTCCTTCCTCCTCCTCCTCCCCCTCTTCTCTCTCTCTCTCTCTCTCTCTGAACGCTGGCACCAACGGAGAGACAGCATGGTAATGCCAATCCGCTCCGAATCTCACTCGCTCATACCATCCGTCACAAGCATGAGGGGTGTGCAAGGGGGGCTCGGCTCACCAGTGAAGGAACGCTGCTCCAAATTTGAGAGCGCAACAATGCATACAACTAAGTAAAGACAGCAGTGGATTGATTCCTTAGGCTTTTCCTTGCTGACATTCTGTCTTTCTGTAGTGTAGTTTTCTTCATAGCTAGCCCCTCTCTGACCCCCCCCACCCCTTCACTCCGTCTCTCACTTCACTCCATAGCCACGTATTTGTCTTTGTCGTGTTTCTGTAATCATGGCAGCACATAACACCACATAACACCACCTATACACCATCGTATTTTCGACTTGTAACATTGTATTTCTTCACTTAATTATAGAGCAGTATTGTGTGTGTGTGTGTGTGTGTGTGTGTGTGTGTGTGTGTGTGTATGGTAGGTCTGAACAATTCATTTGTTTAGCCAGGGCTGCAATTTGAACTGTATCCTATATTATAATATTCACATGTTTAATTTGGGGGAGTTTAAAAATAATGATAATTATAATGAATTCTCAGGGCGGTACGGTGGCGCAGTGGTTAGCACTGTCGCCTCACAACAAGAGGTCCTGGGTTCGATCCCTGGGTCGGTCACGGTTGCCTTTCTGTGTTTGCAAGCTCTCCCTGTGTTCGCGTGTGTTTCCTCCCACTGTGCAAAGGCTGCAATAGGTTGACTGGATGTCCGTAGGTGTGAGTGTGTTTGAAGGGGGTGTCTCTCTCTGTGTTGCCCTGGGATGGGTTGGCCTCCTGTCCTGGTTGAACCCCTCCTTGGACCCGTAGTCATCTGGGATTGGCTTCAGCTTCCCCACGACCTGAAATGGAAGAAACGTCTTAGAAAATGGATGGATGAAAACTCATTATGCTGAGCTTCAGAAGTGCCACTTTGGCACATGACCTAAAACACTCGAGCCTCAAGTCCCACAACTTATTTTTTATATTAAATAAAAGGACCTTGGTGGGAAAAAATGTCAATTAAATGAAAACAAATTAATGATACATAAAAATCACACACATATGTGTGTATATTCTCCAGATTGTTCAGCCCTGCTGTTTGGTGTTTATCGGCAGGCAGTGCAGTACAGTAGATTATGTTACTCAGTCTAACCGCAGTATTTTATACTCTAAAGTCTAGTTCTGAGATGCATGATGCTGCAGTGCAGAACTGTCACTCTTAGATGTCAGTAATCTTTTATTCAAATCATTCCTCCTCACATTTTCTCTGTCAGTCATTAATGTAGTGATGCAGTCGACTTATGATTCGGTTCGATAGACAGTTCAAGGCTCAAGGTTCGATATACTCATCATTATTCAGCAAAATGATACTGAACAACTATAATCTCTTATTGATTCCTCCTAAGGAACAGTAAAAGCTATTTAATAACTATTTTTACTTTAGTTTTAATTAAAATTTTCCCTTCTTCTGCATACACTAATTCCATGATTCGATTTGATTCCCAATGATTCACAGTTCAACATGTTCACAGTATTCAGAATGAAAATTGAATAAAGAAAGATGGCGACTGGCGACCATTGTGTTTCACTTAGGACTAGAGCTGGAAAGCAGGGAGAGGGGGACGGTGACATAGGACATGAATGTGTTGGACTGGGCCGTTGTTTGGTGCAGGTTGAACATTATGAACAATGCAGTTGCATTTGCAGTTATAATTAATAGAATGTTTATTTTCCTCAATGCATTGGCACAAGGTCGTAATACACATTGTCACATTTATGCATTGTGATATAACAGTATTTCAATGCAGTTATGATGCACTTATTTGGAGATGGTTTCATTCCACTTTTACTTTTCTGATACTGTACGACTACTAAATGCCGTTTTAGTCAGCTGCCTCAGGTTTAACCAAACTCCAGATTTAATTGTGAATAAAAGTATGAAAATTATATGTAGTCAAACAAGTTATAGTTTTTTATCCAGTCTGTAACTATACAACATATAATTACTGTAAACTGAACCACAGCCCTTAGCGAGAAGAAGCCTTAAAGCCTTTTTGGCCTTCAGAGAACGTCTAAAGATTTCCAGGAACTAAAGAATGTCTGTAATGTTCATTTTTAATAGAATTATTTTTGCACAAAATACTGCAGTATTGTACTGTTTTGTTTGCCAAATACAGGGTTATATTTCTGAAACACCCAACAGAAGGAAATTACACCACAATTTTTTTTCTCTGTGGTATCTAAGTAGGTATAGCTAAGTGAGTTCTCCTATTGGTGAGGCCTTCAGGAGCTGGACTGAAGTCCTGTTGGGTCAGATTAAGCGCAGGCATTTTATGGAACTGACAGTGGAACTAACCAACCTTGTTGGGATTTAAAGTGGGTGGCATCAGTTTAGTGAGAATGTGATAGGCCTCCTGGAAATTCTAGATACGTCACTGACTGTGAAAATGAGTAGCAGCCTTAGTAGTGAGCAGCAGCTCTCTGCCAGGACTCTTTACTCAAGAAGTCATTAAGGGAATGCTTTTAATAAGGTCATATATATGTTTTAAGCTTCAGATAAAATATGGAACGGGTTTCACAAGCTTCAGATGCTTACGTTTAATCTAGAACAGCCAAAAACCTGTTCATATGCAATGGTACTAGCTTGGCAGTAAAATACTCCTGTAATCTTATATAGGAGCTGTAATTAGTTTTGTAGTATTGGTGTTTTTTTTTGTTTTTTTTTAACCATGTTTTGATATGCATGGATGTATGACTCGAATTGAAGGCCTGGCACTAACTTCATAGTTTGCCACCGATTCTGTTGCATTTGTCTTGATCATACTGTCATAGTTGTTGAACAGGGATGGGTAACACGCTCTCTGTGGTTTTATGACGATCATGACTTTCAGTTGAGCTCAGGCTTTATATAGTAAATGCCGTCTTCATATTCACACTGCATGGCAAGCTCCGTCTCACCGGCTCTTTGTGTCGTGATGTGAAGTTCCTCGTCTCTACAGCTACACTCAGTACCATACTAATTTATCCCAGTTAACCTCCTTTGCTTTCATGAGAGCTGCCTGGCTCTGCCATGAAAGGCTAGTGCATTTTTTTTCTTAAGTCAACCTGTTTTTATTTATTTTTGTCTTAATCTAACCTGCATTATCTGTTGTAGTGGGGAAGGTCGCCACCTGCTGGTGGATATGGACCTGAGTGTAACACGCTGTAGTGCTCACTCGTTCATCTGCATGCCCTCTTTCCACTTGTCCTGTTTTTTTGTCATGCACAACGTGTTCTCATGGTGGTCATTCTCTCTCTCTCTCTCTCTCTCTCTCTCTCTCTCTCTCTCTGTTGCTTTCTCTCTCTCTCTCTCTCTCTCTCTTTCTCTCTCTCACTCTCTCTGCTTTTTTCTGTTCCATGGTCATGAATGTTTTACCTCATTGCAGAAGTGTGACTTTACCTGCCATTGGTTTTGTGTAGTTCCTCACATATCTCTCTCTTTCTGCCTCCACAGATTCGCCCACTAGCGACTCAGCTAAGTCTAAGGTAAGTGCAAGTCTGGGCCAGAAGCTCTCTTGATTTCTTATAACACACAGTGGGGTGAGTTAGACCAAACTAAAACCACCCCTCCCCTCACCCAATGCAGCATTTCATTTCGACCATTCAAACCTGCAGCTTTGACAGAAGGATCAGAGTTCACTGCAGTTTTTTATATGTATTGACATGCATCTCTGATGATAACTTTTTTTAAATCATGTGTGCTGATTGTCACAGTATCTTGGCTTGTCTTCTGTTTACATGCTATATTTGCACTGGTGAATGAGAATGCTGCTTTAGAGGTGGTGGGGTGGGGGGTGGGGGTCACATAGAAATCCTTTTTGGCATTTAATATATTAACTTCTATAAATATTAACTTATTTTAGTGGCAGAGTTTGTTGTATGCATCCCTAGGCAAATGAAACACACAGAACACAGTTCTGCACATGTTACTCTCCATTTAATCAATATATTCAATAAAAACAAAACTTAAATTCATGATTCAAGAGTTTGTCATGTGCAAAGTAGAACAACATTTTGCATTTACATTTATTCATTTGGTTGATGCTTTTATCCAAAGCGACTTCCAGGACAGAGGAAACAATCAAGCGTTCGCATTGCATAGAGTAACACTGAGAG
>JBBPDA010000009.1:448695-458745 GCA_037974385.1 Arnoldichthys spilopterus | reverse complement strand
AACACAGTGTTGGATGGAGCCACGTACAGGTTACAGATCCACACTGTGGATAATAGCCGGTAGTAGGTGCAGCATTATTAAAGTGCAATGTGTATTATTGCAATATATGAACATGACAGTGCAATTAAATGAAAGACCAGTCACATTACGCATCACTGTGAGCAGCAGGTCGATGGTAAGAAAAAACCAGATAATTAACATTTAATGTTGTAATAGAGTTAAATGTAACCAAGATGGTCCTAAAGTGCAATGTGCATCACTGTAACCCAAGATAGACCCAAACTGCAGAGTGCATTAATGTAAACAATGGACAGACAATGTGATAATGAGGTGGTGTGTGACAGTTCACATTTGTGTTAATGGTCAATGCATTAGGTTGTTCACAAGCCTGATTGCCTGTGGAAAGAAGCTTGTGTCCTGTGCAAAGGTTGTGGCACATTTTGTCCCTTTTTAAACATAATTTGACTGGGGGTGTTCAAACCTTTGCACAAACATGAAGTGAAACTGACTAAGCAATCAAATCACGTGTTTAATTAATGATTTGCTGGCCGGTCAGATGAATGGGAAACAGACTTTCTGACTATATAAACCTGAATCCTGTGGCAAAAAATTTATATAAACTTTTGTGTGGAGCAAAAAGCAGGAGGCTTAGTGTCCTATATTAGCTGCTGGTCATTTATAGATGACTTATATAGGGCAGTTCTCCCAGCCCTAGCCCCCTACCCTGCACATTTTAGTGTTTCCCTTTCTAGGGAAAACAAGAAAGATCATGAGAGAATGTGGTATGACCCCCCTCCCCCTTTTCCGCATACACATTGCTATCATTTCACCAGCTTTGGGCAGGGCATCATGCAGCTTTCCCCTGTGCTACTGCTGCTGTAGCTGGTGTGTGTTTTTTTTAGCTGTACCTCGATCCCTGAGGCTGTTTCTCAATTTGACTCTGTCTTATTTCAGCGCAGCAGGTGTGGTGCTGCACTTCCACCTGCCTGGCCAGCGGTTAGGCCTTCAGTTTTCTGCAATAATGCTGCTACTACAGCTGTCAGTCACTGGTAGTGAGTTAAGTGGTTTCTCACCTCTTTCTGTTTTTATCTTTGTCATATTTCTCTCTCTCTCTTCCTCTCTGTCTTTCTCTCTTTCTCTCTCTCTCTCTCTCTTTCTCTCTCTCTCGCTCTCTGCAGGGGTCCTGGGGGTCAGGGAAGGATCAGTGCAGTCGCGAGCTAGTCTCCTCCATCTTTGCTGCGGCCAACCGCAAACGAAAGAAGCACAAGGAGAAGCTGCAGCCTAGCAGCTCTGACGATGACCTGGATGCTGTCTTTCCTAAGAAAGACCTTCCTGTCCAGGGGCAGGAGGCTGCAGAAGGAGACACCAGCCCCTTACCGGCTGGAGAGAAGCGTCTCGGGAAAGAAACCGAAGAAACGGTGACGACGCCCAAGAGCCGAAAAGAGCACAGAAACTCTTTCTTCTTAAGAGACAAGCCCTCAGCCTCTCCAAAACACTCAGTCTCGCCCAACATCAGCTGCCGAACCAAGGCCCACCCTAAAAGCTCCCTGTCTGACCCGCCTTCTCAGATAGACGAGGCTACCTCAGACTTGGGTACCATGAGTTCCGGAGCCTCTGTCCCTAGAAGCAGGTCCAGGAGATGGGGCACCGCAACCCCATCAGCCATGGAGCTTTCTCCAGCGGGGCCTCTAGGAGCCTCAGCCACCGCTGAGGTGAGCTCCATCACTTCGGATTATTCCACCACGTCCTCCAACACTTTCCTGACGGGGGCAGGAGAGTTGGGTGCACTCAGCCCGGAGGTACATTCAATGGCTGAGAGCCGGGCCGGGGACGAGGCTGATGATGAAAGAAGTGAACTAATCAGTGAGGGAAGACCAATGGAGACAGACAGCGAGAGTGATTTCCCTGTTTTCACCGGCGGGGCCTCTGTAACCCCTGCTTTGGACTCCACACAAAGCAAAACCCAACCTTGCAAAACTGAGCCCTCTGTGGTTCGGGATAAAGCAGAAAGCCGACGTCTCTTGCCTTCCCATAGGCTAATCGAATGCGACTCGTTGTCCAGGAAGAGGTCAGTAAGGCAAAAGACGGACAGCGAGTCCTCAGTGGAAGGTGGAGCTGGAGGTGGGGATCAAGGGGTCAGCCGGAGCGAACCAAATCGCCTGTCCCGTGTCTTGGACGCCATGAAGAAAGGCCGTTCTACTGGCAGCCTGAGCTCTTCCTCGTCCCGCAGTGAATCAGAGCGCAATGAGCCGTCCAGGCGACTCAGAATCACAGAGAGGCTGAAATTCCGTCTCCGATCATCTGCAGACGACATGTTTGGCTTTGGGGATCGAAAGAGCCGCACACCCGATGACTCAAAGAAGAAAAGTATCCGTAGGCGCCACACCATGGGGGGGCAGCAGGACTTTGGAGAACTTGCGGTTATTAATGACTGGCGTGAGCAGGGTGGAGGGGATCAGGGGGCTGAACTGTCTGCCATTGATCAGCTCAAAACCCAAGAAGTCTCATTAAAGGACTGGATAGCCTGTGACCGCTGGAAGGCCAGCAGTTCCCAGGCTAGCAAAGAAACAGACCGGGTAGCAGGGTCCGAGGTCAAGGCTGGGGAAAGTGATGAGCCAAGTAACCCCGTTTCTACCCCAGTAAACCTAGTTTCTACCCCTACTCACCCTGTTTCTAACACAAGCCAGTCCACCACGGAGCAGGTGAATGGAGGTGGGCCACAGGGCAAAGGCAAAGCCAGCCTCAACCTAGGCACTGACGCGCACCCACACAAACTATCTGGGGCGCAAGTCGTCCGCTCCCGATTTTATCAGTGTCTATGAAATGACAGTAGTCATCTGTCTGTCAGTGTGTCTTCTTGTTTGTGTGTTGTTTGTGTGTTTATGGCCCTGTTTACACCTGGCATTTACACTTGGCATTTAAATGAGTCTCTGGTGACCACTTGTGATTGGATTCTGTACATAATTTCCACTGGAGAAAGCTGCATGCACATTTACAATGTTATTCACCCACTGCAGATGTTTTGAGACAAACATGTCATGTTTCATTATGTTTCATTTGAATAACAGACAAAAAAAAGTTTCAAACAGTGTCACAGTAACAAATTGTTAAGGTGCTTTTTTCCAGTTCACACTTGGACTGGCTACTTATGATCGGATCACCAAAAACACATGATAATGCCAGGTATAAAAGGGCCAGTGTGGGTGTATATCAGTGTTTCCCAGTCCTGCCCCTAGAGTACTCCTGTACTGTACATTTATCTTGCTCTGACACAGCAAATACAATTAATTAGCTACAGACATTGAAAGAAATACAAAACATGGGAAAGTACATCCAATGGAAATTATAGATACATTCTAGAACATTTCACCCTCTTTGATACAGTGCCTACAGATAAAGGTTATATACTTGAACAGTACTACATGGAAAAATAGCTTCACTTATCACTTATTCAACAACATCATCAGTCTCTGACTTTGCATGACTCTTCGTCTTTGAGGGTTTTCTTTCATGTGCCGCCCTTTTCCAATTCCCCCGCAACAGATTTCAAATCTGGACTTTGACAAGGCCAATCCATAGCCCTCCATTTCTTCATTTGGAGCCATTCTTTCATGGATTTGCTATTGTGCTTAGGAGCATTATCTTGTTGAAATGTTCACTGATTCAAATGACAAATTAAATGTTTTATTATTTTATTATTACATTTTAATTTTACTCATATTATCTTCAAGAGCTATTTGACCTTAAGCAGAATTCATAGTTTATTAACAATTGCTAACTATAACATTTCTACCACCACGTTTCACAGTTGGCATGAGGTTCTTCTCCTGAATATCTGTTTGAAAATGTGTCTGTACAGAGCTTGTTATTCCAAAAGGACGATCTTCACCCATGTTTTTCTAAACCGTAGTCTTGCTCTAATGTTCTTTTTGGAAAGCAAAAGCTTTTTCCTGGCACACATGCAGGTTAAATTTGTCCAGTCACACTATCAGTGAGGAAATTCTGGGGTTCTTTGAGACTTTTTTACCATATCAAAAAGCTCTCAAGTTGAATTTCCTGGGGCAGCCAGTCCTGGACAAATCATCAGTCTTTAAAATCTTCACCACTTGTTGATGATTTTCCTTACAGTGGAATGATTCAAATAATGTTGAGATCGTTTACATTTCTGAAAGCGTTGTGAGATCTTGACATGACGATGCCACACACCTTAACACCCAAGAGAACTCCAGACCCTACATGTCCGGGATAAATAAGACTAGGTGATAAGGTTCCATCTGTGGGAGGTTCTCAAGGTGTAATATATGCAAGTGTACTTACTTTTTCCATGTGAATGTTCTGTTCTATCAAAGAGGGTGAATGTTTGCTTGTGCAAATACCTTTTTAAACAAATCTGCATTTTCCATGGGCTGTACTTTTTTCACATCGCTGTATTTAGTAGGCCTTTCCTGAAATAAAGTGGGTGTGTCAGAGCAGGAAAAGTACTATGTGCACAACAACTCCACTCCAGGACCAGGATTGGAAACTACTGGAAGTATGCGTAAGAAATGACAGATCAGAGTGAGTGAATAGAGTTACGGTTACTGCACAATATTTTATTCTTTTAATCCTTTCTCCCCTTATTTTTTATCAAAGAATATATAAATATATACATATATATATATATATATAAATATAAATTGTATATGTCTATATGTGTATAGGCTCATAGAAAAATAACTGGAGTAAAATGCATCAAGCTCACTTTAACAGACAGTACTGGAATAGACGTAGTAGTCGAGCTCTTCTCCTGAAACCCCGATAATATGAAGGCACTCCAGCATAAGGAGATTCGTATGAAAGACGTTTACCTTCGATTTCTTGACTGACATGAGAACTTACTCTCTCTTGTCTCGGAGCATCTGAGCGGCCGTCGCTAAGGAACACTAACCTTAAGAAACGAAAGTCAAAAAAAATAAATCCTGTTACTCATATGAAGAATGTATATGCTTGCTGTGCTGTCATACTAACATACAGGTAGTTGCTTGTTACAGAAGCTAAAGTGTACATATTTTTTTTTCTGTACTTGAGACTTTTTTTATATAATTATGCTGATGTCGAGTCCACGCCTGGGCTTTTTTTTCTGTGCTGTGTGCTGTGGGAAGCTCTTTTTACAGTGCGTTGGAGCAGCCAGACATTAAAATGGACAAAGCCTGAATGAAGTTTTATATTTCTACCGGATTGCGTAGCAGAAGGGGGCTGCACTACACAGCTCGATCCTTTGTACTGGTACCACACTAAATGCTAACTTCCTTCTGCATGACTGGAATGCAAGCATTGTGGGAGGGGGAGAACCAACAAATCACACAGTCCTGTTTGCTTACAAAGAAGTGCCTCATTCAGCTGATCTCGGGAACAGGAAAGGGTGCCATTTTTTTGTTGCTGTCATCAGTTATGTGGAACGATACATTCACGACGGACCGAATTTTATCACCAGGCCCCACTGGAAGCGCATTTTTATACGAAACATTTCAGCCCAAGAAACAGTGCTTCCGCTACTTGAGCTTTCCAGTCTTAAGTTGTTGTACGGGCTGCAGCTCGTCCACTTTATTATTTTCATTCTCACTCTGGAGATTTATTAAGATGGTTAATTAACCGTATATATGTACGTTGTTTTCCCCCTCCCCCTCCCGTTCCCTTGGTCCAAAGTTGAATGTGACCAGTGCAGCGAGCTTGGAGAGGCTGGGACAGAGTGTGCATGATGTCATGCTTTTTTTTTTAAAGCAAGTTCCATCTTTCCTGTATGACAACCAAATGCAAAACAAAAAGGAAGAAAAAAGAACACTGGAAATAAATCCTCTTTTTATGAGACTGTGTTTCCGTTACTGTTTCCTTTAGATTCGTTTATGCCAAAAGAAACTAGGGCGGCACAGTGGTTATCGCTGTCATCTCATAGCAAGAAGGTCCTGGGTTCGATCCCCGGGTCAGCCTCGGGTGCCTTTTTGTGTGGAGTTTGCAAACTCTCCCCGTGTTCGTGTGAGTTTCCTCCAGGGGCTCCGGTTTCCTCCCACTGTCCAAAGGTTTACAATAGATTGACTGGATTCTCTAAATTGCCCATAGGTGTGTGTGTGTGTGTGACTGGCTGTCCTTCTCGGTCTTGCCCTGCGATGGGTTGGCCTCCTGTCCTGGGTGAACCCCGCCTTGGACTTGTAGTCAGCTGGGATTGGCTCCAGCTTCCCCACGACCCGAATTGGAAGAAGCGTTTAGAAAATGAATGAAAAAGAGAAGAGAAACTGCAGTGACATGATCAGGCTTATATTAAGTAAAATAATCACCCAGTGGGGTCAGCAAGATTTAAATCACATACATGAGGTTGTATTGTAGTAGTGGGGATGAATTTTAGATCTTTTGAGAAGTGGCAGGAACAAAATGGCCCTCAAAAAACATTGGTATAACATACAGGATACCTAAACCTTAAATTTTGTAAGATAATATTGGAAATGTTTTCCTTTAAATTCAAACTCTCAGATTAAGAACTATACAGTACATACAATTACATAAAACCAGCTCATATGGAGTCTCTGACTCTAACTGTTGACTCTAAGATGCGTATTTCACATTTAAAATACCATATTTACACTTTTTCACTAATTTTAATATATGTAAGGTTATGAACTAGTTGCTTATTCTTTGTTGTATCAGTGCCATTGATTGTACATATCTCTGCAGTAAGACAGTGCACACAGAGTCTTTATCTTGAACATTTCTGCTCTGGCCACATCCTACAGGTAACATCACCTGCCCTTATCTTGTAATGGCCCATCTGTTCCAGCCACTAGATGGAGTTGACCCAACAAAAGTAAAGAACTTGTCAGTGATGGTTCTTCATTTTTTATACAAACACAATGTTACACAAAGCAATAAAAACAAAAAAAAGAAATAAAAACAATTACAATCCCCTTGCCCCGCCCCCACAGGTAGTAACTTATAATAAAAATAAAACTCAGTTAAAAGCCATTGAGTCTTCTTTTAAAAATATGAACATTCTCTCCGACCCTCAGGTCTTGTAAAGACCAGAACATGGCACATTCACACAACGAATGACTAAAAACCAGTAAAAACACAAGTCTTAGCAGCAAAGCCATGACTCACCAAGCAACAGGCAGTATAGGCTACTCGCGTCACTCTCTAGAGAGACTGGGCCTGAATTTCTAGGCAGTCTACAATGGAAGATGATTAAGTCTGTTTTACTGAGTGGATGCTCCTCCTGAACCTCCTCATGCAATTTAAGATCTTGTACCAGCAGGCTGAAGTCCTGGCTATCAACAGCAAGTCTGGTGCATTTTATCACTCAACGCAGTGAAAAAACTTTGACCTCTGGCAATGGTCAAGAACACACAAACACACCTGCTAATATTTATTATGTTAATAAGCAGCAAGTGAACAGTCAGTTCTTGAAGTTGATGTGCTAGAAGCAGGAAAAATGAATGAGTGTAATCTGAGCCACTTTGACAATTGTTATGGCTTGACGACTCCGTCAGAGTATCTCCAAAACAGCAGGTATTGTGGAGCGTTCCAGGTATGCAGTAGTTAGTACCTACCAAAAGTGATCCAGGGAAGGACAAGTGATAAACCAACGACACAAGGTTCAGAAATGTGTTTGGTGGTGGAAGGCCACCTTATCTGGTATGATACAGAAGAGCACAACTAACCGTCATGGACAGGGACGGACCAGCTACATCACTCGTTGATCTGATTTAATGTTTGTTGCTGACTAATTGGGCCTGTTTAATTGGCTTTATTTTGGTGCTGGATTTGTCCTGAATAAAGGTGTGCTCTTTCAAATCCACCCCTAGATTCCACTAGTTTGTTTACTTTCTGCCCAGAGTATGATCACTGAGCTCAAATGCAAATCATATAACACAGGGCACTGGTGGCTTAGCGGTTAGGATGCTGCCTTTGAGATCTGAAGGTTGCAGGTTCGAATCCCGGCCCGGGTGCTACTGAGGTTACCTTGAGTAAGGTATCGTCCCACTATACTGCTCCACGGGCGCTGTTGGTAGCTGCCCACTGCTCCACGTGTGCACATGTGATGGGGTAAATGCAGAGGTTGCATTTCGTGGTGGTGCTTGAGTGTGTTCACAATGACAAATAGTCACTTTCAGTTTCAACAGTGTTACACAGTTTGTGTTCCTGGCTTCTATGTGTATTTCACCTGTGTAAATCATATGTAAAAACATCTCTATTCATCACACACTTTGATTTTATGACCACAGCCCACAAAAGTTTGTATTTATAGTGGGAAAACAGGTAAATTTTTATCTTTTCTGAACAGTCCCAAAAAGTTCTAGAACGTTCTAAAAAATTCCAGAAAATTATAGAAAATTCTGGACAGTTCTCACAGCTGCAGAATATTCTGGAAGTACACTTAGCGTTTAAAGTGAATGAAGAATGTTCTTGAAAACAGATGTCATTGTGTTGAGCACAGAAGCAGTATGCTGGGGAACAGCCATATTCTATTTATTTTAGGCATAAGGGAAACAAATGTTGCGCCCAGGAACAAAAATAACATAGAACTCTGTTACATTGTGTTAGCTTTCATGTTTTGAATTTTTTGGAAAAAAACGTTTCTTCCCATTTCTTCCCTTTTAATGTTCAAAACACAACTAAAAACCTTCAAAAAATCTTTTCTCTGAGTACTGCACCTCTTCTTCCTGCTCCCGACTCCTGCTCCTGTATTCCTTGTGATTTTGTACTTCTTGTTGGTGTTTTGTGTTATTGATCTTCCGATGTAAAGTGACCTTGGGTTTGAGGGTTATTTTATATAAACAAAAATTATTATTATTATTATTATTATTATTACTATCATTATTATTATTATTGTTACTATTATTATCATTATATTATTATTATTATTATTATTATTATTACTATTATTAGTAGTAGTATTATTATTATTACTATCATTATTATTATTATTATTATTATTATTATTATTATTATTATTATTATTATTATTATTATTATTATTATCTGGTTTGGGCTTGAGGCTTAAGTGCTACATATAATGTGCCAGAGTGAAAATTCTCAGACTCTGCATGATCAGATTCCTTCATTATATTATTAAACAGTTAAAATTCCTCAATATCGCATCATATATGATACGTTTAAAACTTTTCAAATTGTGATTTCGATATTAAAAAAACAATTGTTCAGCCCTGGAGCAGAGTTTGGGTTGAGCTGAAGTGGCTTTAATGTTCAGAGCTACTCCTGCATCATCAGTACCTGATCTCAGTGATGCTTATGTGGCTGAATGCAGACCAAATCCCCCTCCACCACCTGCTGGATCAACTTGACTGGTGAATCAGTGAATCGGTTAAATCGATTCGATTCACACTGGACACGCGTCTGCATTGCACGAGCACCTGGCAGCCGGGGGGAGGAGACAGCGCGCCCCCGTGGAGGCCAAACTTTTTTTGCGCGAGGCGTTTGCAGCTCGTGCGGAGTTTTTGACGATGTTAAAGTGTTCAGGCGCGTGTGTGAGGTGTGTGCGGATTTAAGCAGGACTCGGCTGAGGTTCCCGGGACCCCGTGGAAGGAAGGATGGAGAGGCGTACGGCGGAGGAAGAGGAGGAGGAGGACGGAGGTGAACCGGGGGAGAGTGTGGAGCGCGTGACCGGCTCTCCGGAGCTCTACGCGGCGGCCAAGTTCAGCCTGGCTGCTTACGTGCTCTGCTGGACTCTCCTCACACTCTTTCAGGTTGGTCCTACGTCACACTGTCAGCAGGAGGTTTTAGGGTCCGGGTTCGGTTCGGGCGCGTCGTTGTAATACACGCAGTGATAACAATACCAGCCTGTGTGTGTGTGTGTGAGAGTGTGTGAGAGTGTGATTGTGTGTGTGTGTATGTGAGTGAGTGGGTGTGTGTGAGTGAGTGTGTGAGTGAGTGTGTGAGTGAGTGTGTGTGTGAGTGTGTGTGTGAGTGTGTGTGTGAGTGAGTGTGTGCGTGCGTGTGTGTGTGTGTGCGTATGTGTGTGTGAGTATGTGTGTGTGCGTATGTGTGTGTGAGTGTGTGTGT
>JBBPDA010000009.1:427813-448595 GCA_037974385.1 Arnoldichthys spilopterus | reverse complement strand
CTCTCTCTCTCTCTCTCTCTCTCTCTCTCTCTCTCTCTCTCTCTCTCTCTCTCTCTCTCTCTCACTCTCTCTCCCTCTCTCTCTCTCTCTCTCTCTCTCTCATTGACTCATTCAGTGTGACGTAAGCCAACCTGCTCTTTCACATTCATCCCTAAACATGTCAACATATTTACACCTGGACCATAACTGTCAATGGTTTTGCACTTGAATGGGTTGTGCTGAATGTTCTTGTACCTGTTCGAGGTTCCGCAGGCATAAAGAGCTTGCAGATTGCTCACTGGAGTTTAATGCATTTGCTCAGTGTGTGAGTATGAAGGGAACTTGAGCACTGTTCAGAATGCAGCCCGACAGGCCGGACACAGTTTACTCTGCTGGTGCCACTGGAGGTGACTCATTTCACACCACAGCAACGAAGCCCATAATGACCTGATCCCTCACCCCAACCCATCCCCCCTCACCCCAGCCAATCCCATCTCATTTTGTACAGCACATTCAGCTGCGGGAAGCTCTCTGAGACTAACCAATTATTTTATTTTTTCCTGCTCAGCCCTTCACTGTATACATTCCTATGTACTGTATGTATACAGTCATGTGCAGACGTTTGCGTATCTCTGATGAAATTACATGTTTTTTTGCTTTTCTGCGTAAAAAATACGTTTACAAATTGGTTACAGGAAACTATGCTGAGAAGGCGGTATTTATAAAAGGCAGATTTATTTAAATTAAGGTGTTTATTTGTAACAGTGTACAGTTAAGCAGGTTATATACTAAGAACTAATACAAGTAGATATGACTTATTTACTGAAAGGTTGAATTTACACTATATGTAAATGATTAAATACTTTTTAAATCATGTGAATTCATTAATTCTACAAGTTTTATTTATTATTTAAATAACAAATTAAAATCACTTGACACTCATGACACGTTTCTGTACATTTGTTGCAAAATTTCTCTTTGTTGAATTTAACATTTTTATTAATTTGTTTTTTGGAAAATAATGCCTTTTGTATAGGCCACGTTTTGTTATGTTGTAATAGTTTCCAGCAAAATATTAGATTTACCAAATAAACAGCAGCTAAGTCTTACAATGTGCAGATGCCTGTAGAGGTTAAGTACTTATAGTGCTTAGAACATAAACAAAACACAATTTGACCAGGGGTGCCCAAACCTCTGCAAACAACTCTACATGATAGAAACCAGACATATGATTTTTATTTAGCCATTTTGCTTCTCTCTAATAATACATATTCTATTACAGTGCTGCTTGAATGTTTAGAAAACCTTTATACGTTTCAGAATTTTGCATTAACACCTAAAACCTCAGATTTTCACACAAGTAGATAATGAGATCCCAGTTTAAAAATGAGACAAAAGGCAGTTGTGAGGAGAACGTTTCCAAAAAGAATATTACTGCCCAGCTACAGTTATCAAAATGATCACATAGACAAGCCAGAAGGCTACAGGAACGATCTTTTGTGGACAGATGAGACCAAAATAGAACCTTGATATCCGGAGCATATATAATTGCAGCATATGTCTCTCTAAAATCCCAGTGTAAGTCTCAATGTCACTGGTACTTGCTTGAATATGCTAATCAGACCCAGACCATGATAAATGATTGCTTTTGTGCTGTTCACTGTCAACAGCCTGGATGTTCTATTTTGTTGCTGGCCCCTAGAACCCTGTCTGTTTTTTTTTCCTCAAAAAAGCGGGATTAATCTCCTCTGTCTTTTGGTCCACCTGAGATGAATTGTGCTCAGAGAACTCCACAACATTCCTGTAAGTAATTAAAGTCTGACTTTCTCTTCATGTAAAACAAAGGTTCAGGTTGCTTTTCTTGATGCAGCAGTGGACTGTGTTAAGTTACAGTGGTTTTCTGAAGTACTCCCGAGCTGATGATGCTGTATTTATCTCAGCAACATGTCGGTTTCCCATGCAGGGCCTTATCATAATATTATGTACTGTAGATGATGAAAGCTCTCAGTCCTTTGCAATATTGTGTTAATGTTCTTTTTAACCTGATACTTCATTTCTTTTAATACTTACCTGGCAAGGGCAACACCATGTTCACGAAGGTGGTTCACCCAAGGTGAGGCTCGGCCATTGCACTCTGGTCATGCTGACCCTTACAAATTCCCCATAATTTCTGGTTGTGGGGGACTGTGTTCGCACTCTCCCCTGATGTTTTACGTGGGCAGTGGTGGCCCAGTGGTTAGGACATTACTCTTGGGACCTGATGGTCGCAGGTTCAAGTCCCAGCTCGGACACTACTGAGGTTCCCTTGAGCAAGGTACCGTCCGATTACACTGCTCCCTGGATGCTGTTGATAGCTGCCCACTGCTCCACATGTGCACGTGTGATGGGTTAAATGCAGAGGTCACATTTTAATGTGGTGCTTGAGTGTGTTCACAATGACAAATAGTCACTTTCACTTCATAAAGGTTGGAGCAAAGCAGTGAGTCATGACCCATCTTTGCTTGCAAAGACTGAACCTTTGGTGGATGCTTCATCATGACCCCCTCACCTGTTATCACTTCACCTGCTTATTGTGAAATGTTTTAAAATGGTTTCGTAAATGTTCTAGGAATGTTTCGCTCTTAATTTACCCCCGTCCAATATTCAAATATGTTTAAATTTACCAAATGTAATCACGTTTCTCAGCCAAATCATTAAAAATCATTTATTTCATCAGTAAACGAAAGTTTTGCAAGAATTAACAAATTACATGTTTGTGTTTTTATTCTACTTTACAACATGTCTCTACTTTTCCACAAATGAGGTTTGTAGGTAATGATTCATTTATAGTAGAATAATGAATAATCAATAGTACTTACTGAACAATAAGATGTTTAATATCTGATAAGCCCACAGTTTGAGGAGTTAAGTGAGACAGGATCTCAGACTGTTGGTCGACAGCACAGATGCAATCTTGTCCTGGATTCCCTTACCCACCTCCTAACCCTGCTGGTATCTCTCAACCTCCTCACACTTGAACTTTTGAAGTGAAGTGAAGTGAGACAGAAGCAGCAGACCAGAGACAGGAGCGCAGCAGCTGGAGATGATCAGAGCGCTGCAGACACGCTCTGCATTGGCTGGCTACAAACAGTCTCTGAATAATTTATTTACACAGGAAAATTCGTTCAGACCTTTGACTCTTTCGAAGCATATGCTGTTTAAATGATGTCACTGTCCTATCAAAACCTCGTTACTCGTTTCTTTATTATTTACACATTTCTTTTTGATTTATAAAAACCTAGGGCTAAGGCGGTGGAGGCCTAGTGTTTAGGACATTCCCCTTGGGACCTAAAGGTCACAGGTTCAAATCCCAGCCCGGGCACCATTAAGGTACAGCAGGGTACTGTTACGCTACCTGCTCTCCGGGCACTGTTGATTGCTGCCCACTGCTCCACCTGTCCACGTGTGATAAGTTAAATGCAGATGTCACATTTCTTTGTGGTGCTTGAGTGTGTTCACAGTGACAAATAAGTCACTTTCACTTTCTTCGCTTTTCGAATCTGCCTATGCCTATTGCTCTAGTGTGTGCTTATTGTTGTTAGGGTGGGTAAAATGCAGAGGCTGCTTTTCTCTGCTCTTCATGTGTGTGTATGACGAATAAAGCTTTTGCGTCTTGTAAAACACCCCTGAGTTTAAGAAAAGAACTGCATGACCAAAGCGTACTAGTAAGGCCTAGTTTACAGAACTGCAGCTAAACGTCTTGCTACATCCAGTATCTATCAGTGCAGGGAGTGTAGTGTGAGTCTGTTCTCCGCTTTCTGGTCTAAAATAAAATGATAAACCTCAAAACTGAGAAGAGCATAAAGATGTTGTAGTGAATAATGAGAAGGTCATCAGTGTGCATCCACATCCGCGAAGAGACATTTACTAAACCTGCTGCTACAACAGAGCCAGTAACATAGTGAAAGAACATTTTCACCCATTATATAAATCGTCCTCTGTCGTTCTACTGTCAGGCAAACGGTGTCGAAGCTAGTTCTAGTTCACCAGGGGAACGGTGGCCTAGTGGTTAGGACATTGCGCTAGGGACCTGAAGGTTGCTGGTTCTAGTCCCGGCTCGGGCACTACTGAGGTACCCTTGAGCAAGGTACTTTCCCACTACACTGCTCCACGTCTTTGGATAAAAGCGTCAGCCAAATGAGTAAATGTAAATGTAGTTCTACACAACTGTGTAGCAGTTTCGTACTGTAGGCATTCAGAACTTTAAAAGCACACATACATGTAGCTCCTGTCTAACCAAGTGTCATTTAACTGTACTACCTCACTTGGTGCCTTAGATACTTCTCATATATCACTCTGGGCTTTTTTAGTAGCACTCACACTATACTTTATCTACTGCTGGCACACTGATGCTCTGTAATTTCATATTTTGCCTCTTTATAAATTTACCACCCATTCAGTGCTAGTTACATTACATCTCCTACTTATATTTTACCACTAACATGGTCATCTCACTATGTGCATGTACACAGCTGAGTGTGAGTGAGTGATTGTCACGGTAAACACATCACACCACATGGTGCACCACAAAGAAGTGGGGCCAAAAGTGGGCAGGACCTGGGGAGTAGTGCTTGGGAAAGGTACCTTGCTCATGGATACCTCAGTAGTACTTGTACCGGTCTAGGATTTGAACCAATGACCTTCAGATCACAGGAGCCATTCCCTGACCGTTACACCACCACTGTCCTGATGCTGCTGATAACAATACAGTAGATGGATGGATAGATAGATGGATAGATAGATAGATAGATAGATAGATAGATAGATAGATAGATAGATAGATAGATAGATAGATAGATACTTTATTGATCCTGAGGTAATTTTTTAACCTTGTTCTTTGAACCTAATGGAACAGAATGACATTAAACCCCACAAATAAACCAATAACATAAAATGAATCACTGAAATGGATCCTCTCCTCACACATATGCTGTGGATGTAAAAGCCTTAGTGATAAGTCATTAAATGACATGTTTGGTTGATTTTCTGCAGAGAACGCACTTTAAAATGGCATTAAAATATGTGGGGGCAGCACTAAAATATAATAACTTTTCCACATTTATATTTATTTTTTGTTTATTGCATTAAGTTCAGTAAATAACAGTAACTGTGAATTAAAGTAATTAAAGTAATCGTGTTCTTTGTAGAGAATGCCCTTATTCTCACCTCGACCTTTACACTTAAAAACACCTGTCATTTGACCAGGGGCACCCAAACTTTATCATGTGACTGTACATGGAACTGAGTAAGTGTAACCACTCACTACCCTCCTCCAGTCCTTAGGGTTGAAGGGGTTAACCCACAGCATGTGTATTATATTCTAGCCCCTACAGACTGGTCTTGTATTGAGCTGAACTCCTGACCTGCTCTCCTGGCTTAAAGGTGATCGGGTCACCTGCTGCTGTGTGCTGTCTCTTTTCTCTGGTGCAGCTGGTCACCGCTAATTGGCCTGAGCCTGCTGATCTGTGACTCTTGCTCATTTTGGGATTAGGAAAATCGTGCAGACCCCATGACACACAATTAATGTCGTCTACCCTCTCAAGAAAATGCAACATATGTCTATAGCCATGCGCGAGTCAGAGGGCAAGATGGCTCATCCGGGTTTTGACTGTATCTACAGATGTCAGCAGCCTGATACCCAGTATCACTATCGTGTTGAGCTCAGTTTCTTTAAAATTATAAGTTAGTAAGAGAAACCTGGACCTACTGACACATCTGGACATGCCAAGTCAAGTCAGCTTTTATTGCCATTTCAGCCATAAACAGTTCACACAGTACACAGTGAAACGAAACAACGTTCCTCCAGAACCACGGTGCTGCAGGAAACACAGGAACACAAACACTACACAACTAACAACATAAAGTGCATTGTGTGCAAAGATGTGTAAACATTGCAGGACAGTACAAAGACAGACAGGTACAAATGAAGACGACCAGAGCACAGTTCTGGATCTACCAGGTGCAAAGTAGCAGGATATGCAAAGATGCAATAATGTTATGTAAGCAATAACACCGGGAGCAGGAAGAGTGTAGCAGCATAAAGTTAAATGTCAGTAATAAATATAAAGTTAAATTTCCCTATTTAAGTAGTTAAAGGGAAAAATATTATCCTATAGGTGTGTGTTATCAGAACGTACTTAAGGTTTTGGGATCAATATCAGAAGGAATTTGCCCAACATTACAGCCTGCCAATTACATCCTAAGGGGTGTATCTTATTCATACTGGGGGTACTTGAGTTTGGCTGGGAGGGCCACGTAGCCTATATACTGGTAGGGGAAACACTGTATTTGATGAAGTCCACATGGATTTGTTTCATTGTGTGTGTGATCGCAATAATGCTAAATATAGATCATATTTTTTGTGTCTTTAGAGCAATTCTTAGCAATTTGCTTAGGGGTTTGCTACATTTGTGTGAATGAACCACGTTTAGATGAAAGCTTGAGTGGTAAAGGATCCATCCATTGCATTATTACATCTACGTTAAGAGAGAAATGATGAACCCAAATTACCCCCTGCATTTGATACTTCCAGACAGACTGAGCAGATGTAGTAGATCCATGAAGAGTAGCTCTGTTGTTTCTTTGCCATCTGCTAGATCTCTGCCAATGAAGTTGCATGAGAATGGAAAGAGTGTTATACTACAGCATATCAAGGCACATGAAGAATAAATAGAAGTTTTTTTAAGTCTTGATGACACACATGAACAAATAGTTGTTCAATGTTCAAAAGCTCCTTTAGATCCTATTAACAATGCCCCCGACTTGATGTTCCTTTTATACACACCTAGTACATGCATTCTTGCTTTTTATATGGATGAAATCTGAAATACCACACTCCCTATTAATAATTGTGGTGCTTGGTTCTTTAACTGCGCTAAAGACAACACTACATTCATTGTTCAGACATTTAGCAGAATCAACATGTTATAATTCATGTGTGATGTGCGTCATAAGAACCCCTGGAACCAGACAGAGCCCATGCTTTGACACCATCAACTGGTTCAATGCAAACCTCTGCCCACTCTTAACACAGCTAAACTTAGCATCAGGCTCAAGACGTTTCTTGTCTGTATGACTTCTGTTGAAGTTGGTTTTGCCACAGTTAACTCCTGCACACCAATAACCATGCTGTTCCTGAGGACCACTTTAGTCAACCTTCTAGATAAATATGCACACTGATACACTATGATACAATATGATACACTGCATGATAAACCGTCATGCTACCGCGCTAAATATCACAACATGGGCTCAGGAGGACTTTGGAGAACTGCTTTCTTTTAGCACAGTCTGTATCAGGACACCAACAAGGGCTGAAGGACAGTGGAAAGGTGTGGTGTGGTCAGACGAGTCCAGCTTTCCGCTTGTTGAAAAATGAACTTCAGTCTCTCCATGTCAAAGATGAATTGGACCATCCTGACTATTGGAAAATGGTCATGAAACAAATGTATTAGGACTGTTTTGGGCACAAAACAGCCAAATTGCTGGCTCCCAACAGTGCAGATGATTAAACGGGCTATGATTACCAAAGGGCACATAGAGGCACTGATGTAATGCCCTGGAAGCTATACAGTGGCTAATGGCACCTCCTTGTGGAACTTTTGGCAACCATAAGTGAGTGAGTGGATGAGTGGGAGGGTAAGCAGGCAAAGATGTAAAGGTTAGAGTGAGCTTCATATCAGAAAAACAGCTTGTTTTCTCCCAGGTGCAGCACGTGGACAATGTGTGCATGCTTCCGGCTTAACAGGCCCTGTTACATTTCCTTTAGCTGCAGGGCAGCACTGGTCCAGATTAGCCTGGGTGGCCTGCACCTAGGCTTCAGTCCAAAATGTTGGAAATTCACACTGTACCAGTCCCCTTTCTTTCTCTCTCTCTCTCTCTCTCTCTCTCTCTCTCTCTCTCTCTCTCTCTCTCTCTCTCTCTCTCTCTCTCTCTCATTCTCATTCTCCCTCTCCTTCTCTCTGGGTTGGGGGGGGTGAGACTAGTTGCTGCAGGAACTCTGTGGTAATTTAAGACTTTCTCTACAGGGACTCTCCACCGATACCCAGGAGGACGGGCAGTGCAAGATAAACAATGAGATGTGAGGGAGAGAGAGAGACATAAACCATGTGAAGTCAAGAGTTTTTAATGTGTGTGTGTGTGTGAGCATGGGAACAGTTTTAAGCTGGATCTCGACACTAATCAAGCGCACAGTGGTGGTCATCTTGTTTTTGACAGTAAGTTTCCCAGGGGGCTTGGTGGGGTGTGTGGAGGGGGGAGGGGTGGCGTCTCAAAAGAGCAGGCGAGAGAGTATTAATGGGTGATTGTGGATTTGTAAGTTTGAATATTCAGTGCAATTCTCTCTTTCTCTAACCCCTCTCTTTGTCTATTCTCCTCTTTTATCTTCCCTTTTAGTTCTCGTCTTTTCTTTGCCTTCACTCTGTGCGCTCTCTCTCTCTCTTTCTCTCTCTCTTTTTTTCTCTCTCTCTCTGTCTCTCTCTCTCTCTTTCTCTCTTTCTCTCTCTCTTTCTCTCTGTCTCTCTTTCTCTCTCCACTCTGTAGTGGGCATCTTGATGCTTTGGACAGTGAACAGTGAGTATTACCTTTCAGAGTGAGAGAGAGAGAGAGAGAGCGAGAGAGAGAGAGGTGTAGTATGGTGATGATTTGTGATTACCAAGCACTGCTTTTTGCTTGTGTTGGGTGTGCAGTGCCATTGCGTCATGGAGCGATCGGATCCAGTAGCTCTAAACAAAAGGCTAATCTCCCGTGTGTGACCTGTTTGTCTTTGCTCACCCTGAACGAGACTCAAGCTTCAAATCATAGGTTTGTCTTATGTTGCACAGTGCACTACAAGTGTAGCAAATATTTTAACTGAATGCCTCCTGGCAGACGTCAACAGTTAACGTGTAGTAAAAGTGTGTGTATTAATTCTCCGGGTTTTCGGAGGAAAGGAAAATTGGCTTTCGGTCACTGTTTGCATTGACAGGATGTTTGACTTTGTTTTACATGTTACAGACATTTCCCACCTAATACTGATGCAAATGTATTGCTCTGTTGTACACCGTAATATTAACACCACCTGTTTAATATTGAGTAGGTCCCTCGTGCTGCTGGAACAGCTCTGACTGTGGTTCACTGTGTTCTGGCCTCTTTCTATCAGTCAGCATCACTTTTTAAACCACAGTAGCTCTTCTGTGGGATCAGACCAGACGGGCTAGCCTCCACTCCCCACATGCATCAGTGAGCATTGGGTGCCCACTGCTAATACATCAGTTGTCTTTCCCGATCTACTGCATACCTGGAACACTCCACAAGACCTGCTGTTTTGGAGATGCTCTAACTCGTCTAGTCATTACAATAAGGCCCTTGTCAAAGTGGCTCAGATCCTTACGCTCACCTGTTTTTCCTGTTTCTAGCACATCAATTTTGAAAACTGACTGTTCACTTACTGCCTAATATATCCCCTGACAGGTGCCATTGTAATGAAATAACTCGATAGTCACTGTTATTCACTTTCTCAGTCAGTGGTGTTACTTTTATGGCAGATCTGTGTATATTCATAAGTATAAACAAAGACGTGTAAAAATGAAGTTGACAGAGGAAAAAAGTTTTCAGACACCACAAATGAAACACTGGTACTTTGTTGCAAAGCTGTTGTTGGCTTTTACAGCTTGGGGATGTCTCAAATCTTCACACATGAAACCCAGAACCTTTGTAGACATTACCCAGGGGAGTGCAAATGCAAAGACTCTTTAGATTTGTTTAACATACATACTGACAAATGAAAGGTTCGCAGCAGTGAATTCTGCCCATTAGAGTGTCAGATTCATGTACAAAGGCATGTACAATGTTAGAGTCAAAGTCTAAACTGCTACAAAATCTTCTACTGTGTCCAAGACCAGAGTGTGTGGGTATAATGCTGAAATTCCAGCCACTTTATGGCGCTATGAGGAGGTAATCTCACACTGCTTCATTCTTTACAGCATTAGTGTAAACTCACCTTTTCTTAGTGTTTTTCTCTTTCTACCTTTTGGCTGATCTTCAGAGGCATATTCTAAATATTTTACAATATTCAGGTCTCGCTATATACTAGCTATAGAAATCTTTGCAGCTGTGGGGGCTCCGGGTTGGCACAACTGTCCAAGCGCTGGCCCTGCAATGGGAAATTGTGAGGCCCTGGCGATGCCACAGCCATACATGGCCAAGAGCATTGAACCTTCTGGGAACCTTCTCTCCCCATTACGCACTGCAGTTGCAGTGATTATCACCCACTGTGCCACACAAACCACCTTTTTAACTCTTCCTTTAACTACATACTTAACCGAAAAGCTTGTATATTTATGTTGTTCTTTAAATATTTTTTTTATAAAATGTTTGCTGATTTTCTTCCACAGGTGCACGAAGCTCTCGAGGAGGCACCAAGTGACCCAGGCGGAGCAGGCGCGTGTGATTTAGGATCAGAGTCAAAAGAATGGAGGGAGCAGGCACTGGATGGTTCGGGCTGGTACCGTGACTCGTGGGACGGAGAGGACAGCTTTTCAGCTCTCCTGGGGGTGGAGCATCTTTACACTGGATGGCGTTTGGGGAACAGTTTGGAAGCAACGGAGCACAGAGCACAGCGAGGAGACAAAAACACATCCTCTGGAGAGACGGCAGAGGAAACACCGCACACTGACGAGCATGACGCAGAGAAACTGAACACGCCACACATAAAGACACACAGCACAGATACAGAGCACCTGTGTGCAGAACACCCCATCACATGCATAGCAGGGGAACTGAATACACATGACATAAGTGCACACAGCTCAGACACAGAGAGACCTTGTGAAGAACACACCATCACAGACAACACAGAGGACCTGGCAACACAAGTCAGAGGTGTACAGAGTATACACCCATCTGCCACTCAGAGTAAAGAACCCACGAGTCAGACCTTTGCGAGGTTGCCTAATAAAGAAAGCACAGTAGCACAGGAACACTGTGCACATAGCACATTATCCAAAAGCAGAGACTTTGTCTGTGCAAGCACAGCACAGGAAAAGGTGAAGGGCAGCAGTGATGCACCGATTGAAAGGCAAAGCTGTGAAGATCACATCAGCACTTGTTTACAGTCAACAGATGTGTGTATTTTGAGTGATTCTGAAAGGCACAGTTCCCACAGCACAGACATACCTAGCACAGAAATACATGAATGTACTGACAGTAACATTAATGAACAGTTGCACAAGGACAACAAATACACACCCCGATCAGGAACACACACATCCAACAGAACAGAGGTAGAAAATACACAAAGCACATGGACACACTGCTCTCGGAACTCAGAAGTATGCCACAAAGATGCACTAAGCACAGAGACAGCAGGCAACAATGAAGACAAACACTGTGTAAAAGCATTTAGCATCAAAGAGGAAGGTAATGCAGAACATAATACACACTGCCAGCCAAGCCATTCCCTCCACTCAGAAACAAACAGTGTAGAAACACACAATACCCGTCACAGAGCACAACCCTCTCAGGCCTGCCCTGATTCACATCACGGAAACAAAGTTGGCACAGTCCAAGAGCAAACCAGAGACAAAAAAGATGGGCTCAGTTTACAAAGCAACAGTTGTAGAGACAATTGCAGAGAAACGCCCAGCTTAGAGGTCACAGGAAATGGTGGCACACACACTTGCGTCTCAGAAAAGATTAACCATTCACAGGGACGCGAACCATGCTCTGTAATTAGACATTGCCCAGGTAGTCCCAGCACACAACCCAGCCAGAGTGAAAGGGGGCTAAGCACACGAGACACTTTACTTGTTTACACAACAGAAGCATCACAAGATGTAACAGGTTCTACAGAATGCTCAGATAGATCAGAGGAAGCAGAAACAAGTAACCTCAATAGTCATGATGCAGAGACACACCTGCAAGCCTATGTTAGCCTCACATGGACTTGTGACAAGGCATGTGTATCAAGCATACAGCCACAAGCTATGCCAGAGTGTTCAACCACTGAAAGAACACCCTCAGATCAGGTTGTGAAGGCTTTGGTGTTGTCTAAGGAGGCTGGATTTCCACCTACATCAATTCCTGACCTTGTCCACTGTGCAGCAACAGAGGATTCAGAATTAAATACGGACTATTGCATAACACACACTGGAACAGATTCTGTTGTTCTGCAAGAGGGGCAACAGCAGGGGCAGCAGTCGGACAACAAGATCCTGACAACATCCTGCTCTAGACGCTTTGAGGATGTTGCCCAGATCTTGCATGTGAATTCCCAGCTTACAGAGCAGCAAGGTCAGGTCACTCTGACGGAGAGAAATGGGTCAAAATTGTTCCTAGCTAAGGGGCTTGAACGTCCATTGACTGTGCAGGGAAGTGACAGAGGACTCTCCTCTGAGGACGGGGGAAGCAGTGAGGAAGTTTGTGTGGATACTCCCTCTTCTTGTAACCTACAAACCAGATCTCTGGAAAAACCTGCGGATCGCCTGGCCCTCCTACTCTTGACCCACAGTGACCTTGAGACCATCAACTCCCAGAGTTTAGAGCTTTTGCAGTCCTCCAATCCAACAGAAGAGAAGGACAGATCATGTTACTCCCTTTCTGCAGAGGAGAAGGTAGAGGATAGGAACCAGGTATCCACGTCAGTGAGGTCTGAGGAAAAGGACCGTAAACATGGACAGAGTGTAGAGGAGCAGCTCTGTTCACTCCAACCAGATATTCACTTAGTGGAGTCGTCTACTCACACTGAATGTTTAACTAGCACAGAGAAACTTGTCACGTCGAAACCTGTTAAAACATGTAATCCACTATTTATTGAACATGAGCTCAGTCAAATACAACCTGTAGACGTTTCAGAGAAACAGCTTATTGATCTGGAACACAAGACCGACATTGATTCTCCTAACTCAGATGTCACAGTGACCTTATGTCCAGAAAGCAGCACTGCTGAGGACACCATAGACCCTCACCAACCTTGTTTGCTAGACCAGTTGGATCAGCTGTGTCAAAACCTTCCGGTGTCCACTCACACCAACTTGGAATCCAAAGAAGCAGCCAGGATATCTTTCTCCGTAAGTTGTGATCGGTGGCTGGAGCCTTTTTCCGACAGTCCCGAGAGTGACTCTGAGGACAGCGACCAAACAGACTCGCTCCAGCAAGAAAAGCCTGATCAACCCATCTCTGGTCAAGGTTTGGCGGACTCAGAAGGTGCAAAGAAGTCTTTGGATCTGGTGTGCCACCTGGAATACGAGCCGTACTGGAGCAGCGAGGATTCGGCTGTTTCTGGGCTTGGGGAAGACTTAGATTCCTTCTTACAGGCAAAGGTGGAAAACCAGGAACAGCAGCACCCCCAAAAAGAGTGCCTTGATAAGAGCACATGTTTACATCCAGAAGGTGGCCTAGAGGCTGACCAAGACTTGTGCAGGGCTCAAAAGAATCAAATATACTGTACAGGCACATGTCTCGTACAGTTGGCTCATACTGGAGCAGATCCCTTGACACACACTGCGCGCTGCAAAGATAATCAACACAGACATACACACACTTCACTATGCACAGACTGTGTACAAGTGGCTGATTTTGACCCATCATGCTCTCCACCAAGCCAGCCATGGTCTGAGGTCCTTGGTCAAGAGACAAAGGTTCAGTTACAGCAGGACAAGGAGCAAGCAGAATCCTTTTCTGTACTACAGGACAACAGCAAAGACTGTATAGGACTTTGCATCCCAGTCACAGACACTGGTAATGCAGACCATGCTAGACACTGCCCACTGAGCCATTCTTGTAGCTCAGACGCCTACAGTGAGGACATACAAAATACAGGATTGTGCAATATATATGATCGATCACGGCCCGCTCATGTTGTAAGCCTAGATTTACATCCCAGAAATACAACCAGCACAGAAACACACAAGTCCTCAGGGAGGACGGCACGATACACACACACTGTGGAAGGCCCAGGCTTGCTCCGTTCCCGAAGCCTGGAGCCTATTCCAGAAACGGAGCGCTGCTTTGAGTACTGTGCTGCTCCTGAGGATGAGGCCGTTCTAAGTGAGAAGGAATCGGAATCGAAGCGGACAGGGAGTGCAAAGATGAAACCTGCCGAGTCGGACCAGGACATCTTTTTGGTTTCCTCAGACATGCCATCATCCAGCATCTGTGAAGGCTGTGAAGGTAAATTGTGGAGGAACGTGCTGGCTCAGATTCTGTAAGCTAGCTCTAAGCAGTAAGCTAGGTAGATATTAGCTGGAGAAAATAATATCCCATAACAGTGCACCCCTATATTTTTATTGTTCTTTCATACTGTTGTCACTGCAGTGTCAAGTGTCCAAAACTATGGATCCATGATCACATGGAAAGATCATCAACAGATATTTGGTTGAATGAATAATTTTGCAAACAGAGGTTTTAATCTGACCAATCTTTCAAACCGATATTTGATTATGTTTTCATCATGCTCTGCAGGAATAAAATGTCTAGGTCATGCTGCTAAAATGCTTGCGTCTTTCTCATTTTACCACATTTTAAGCTTATAGAAGTAAATATAAGTGATATGTAAGGTATATTTTTCCAATCCAGAAAGATGCGGCTCCAATTTCCAATGTTCACATGAGCCCTACATGAGTGCATCCCTAGAAATGATGCTTTTAAAATCCTGATGTCTTAATATTTTAATCATTGAATTATGCTTAATGCACTACATTTTGTAAAATCAATGGCAGTTTTCTTTTTCTTTTATATATTTTGCCAGATCTAAGTAAGTATATATGAATGTATTCTGGTGTAGATTGATGGTACAGTCTATTTCTTAATTAAAGAAACAAGAAAAAGACAATTTTTACCTATTTTCAAGATAAGAAAGATGCACAGAAACAGTAGAGGTGAATTATTAGGTAATTGTCTGCAGTTAGCATGTGGTATGTGTACATCTATATGAATCTCTTATTAAATTATATCATGGAATGAATCAGGTACTCAATTCAACTTCGTGCCCCCTCAGGTTTGCCTTTTACGATCATTTACATGATGTGTATTTCGTTTCGGAGCTGTTTACACATGGTCGATGTTACTAGATATGAGCCGGATGCTACTGCTCTCACTCTATCTGTGATGTATGGAACGATTGACACTTGATTTTCAGTGTCTAGCACACTTGGTTCCCTCTGGAATTCAGACCTATATAACGCCTAATGACCGGCAGCAAAGGAGGCTGTGGGTGAAAATTACCATATGATAATGAGAAGTTTAGCTCGACCTGGATCTCTGTTGCTATGCTAAGCTGCTATGCTAAGCACATTGTGTGTTGTGAGATTCTTTGGGGCCTCCTGCTCATCTGTCCTCAGTCTAGTTCAGTTATTATGGAACAACTTCCTTAAGATATTAATGTTATGCTATTTAGCTTATTTGATGCTGAACTTTAGGTCTTGTGTCGTGTGAGATTTTTGCAAAGTGACAGTTACTAACATAATGGAAATGTTTGCATGGCTAATTATTTTTAACAGGGAAAGTACGAAAGAGAATATAAATTGAATTTAAGATTATTACATAACTAATTATGTACTTAATTAATTATCAGCAAATACATGATCAGCAATCAGCCTATTAATCATTGGGATTTTGGCCCAGTGTGTGTGGTAATTTAATGAGGTAAATAGGCAGGTACAAGCACTTGCACTGTATCCGAATGCAGGACTCATTGTTCTAAATAATCAGTTATGTGTAGGCAGCAGACTTTTTGTTTATGAATAGAAAATGCTAGTTTGTCCCATTACAGAGCACAAAATGATATTTATACTGCAGCTTTGGCTAACAAAGTATTGAAAATATGCTCATGTCATTCATATTTTAATTTAATAGGACATTCTAAAAAGTTGCCGTTCTTTACAGTTCTCTGCCAATTTTGTTGTAAAACAACTTTAATCAGAATCACCCATAAAAATGTATAATCGATAATACAGATACCCCACAACAACAGGGTTTATGTAAAAAAGTCCATATTTAATACACTAAAAGTGTGTTATCTACACGTTAGACCATGAGCAGTGTTAGAGCAAGAAAGCACTGAACACTTTTTGCCTTTAAAACATTGTAAAGCTAACACTACCTTTTTTTAACTCCAGGAAAGTCTGAGGTCCAGCCGTGTCCTATTCCCTCAGGCCAGAATGGAATCATGTCCCCACAGCCTGATGACACTGTCCCAGCAGAAAGTCCAGCGACAGCACCTGTGGAGCTGGATACAAGCAGCATCAACAGTGAGGATCTGGAGGAGCAGCGCTCTCCTCCTGCAAGCAGTTCACAGAAATCCACAAAGACTAAGGCCAAGGCCTCCAAATTTTCAGTTTTTGCCAAAATGCCCTCCTTCAGGCGAGGAAAGAGTTTACCAAGAGACGGCAAAGGCAATAAAAGCAGTTCGCCTGAGGGAGGGGTCCTGGACCTTCTTGTCTACAGGAGTCACCTGATCCAAGCTCCAAATTTAGCACAGGAGGGACAAGCTGACAACTCGGACGATGAGGTCTTCTACAAAAGCGACGCCCTGAATCAGACGGTGAACCAGGCATCATCAGGCAGTCAGATAGACACTGAAGAGGAAGAAGAGGGAGACGATGAAGGCTTGGACTTTCTTCCCTCTACAGCATACGCATACCAGATACAAGATGTCTGTGACCAAAGAACAGTGGAGACAGAGGCGAGTGAAGTTACAGACACAGTCAACCTCAACTCAAGCAAAGGTAGTGAATGCTCGAACTACAGGAGGAGCAAGAGCACAGAGGGCCTGAGCCTCCGCTTGCGTTTTGCTCAGGCACACAAGTCCCTGTCCAGTCTTTTTGAGTCCCGCTCAATGGACAAAGACAATGAGGAGCGGGAAGCCCGACCAGAGGCAGAGGAAGGGCGTCCCAAGCCATCATGGAGGAAGCAGAAGCGGACAAAAGAGGCAGAGCTTCTGAGACGCACCATGTCTGTACCAGACACAGACGGAGGTGGACCTAAAGCTACTCGGACGATCCACAGTGATTATGCATCCCGGACAACACAAGAGCGGCTTGGCCAGCAGGGGGCAGCACAGTGCCACACTGATCCACTTAGCAAGCGTGGAGTCCCCCATGATGGTACTGAAGGTTCTCCACAAGGCTCTAAATCAGAAGGACGCCGAAGAAAATGCCCTCCAAACGGCCTGTCCATCTCTTTCTCTGACTCTGGCCGCCTGTCGTCTGATGACTCCTCTGAGGCCCCACCACCAGGTGACTCCAGTCTGCTTTCGCCCACAAGCCCTTTGACTCCATCCACACTGGCCAGTCAGCTCTCTCCATCTTGTTCCAAATCACCACCAGGCACCAATGACAGCCCAGAGTCTCCAATGAGGCCCATGAGCCCCAAACCCAACAGCCCAAGGTCCTCAGGGTCAAGGCGGGGTTTCCGATATCCTTCGTCTCGGGCTAACACCCTTTCTTTGATCCTCTTGGGACAATCTGTTGGTGTCCCAGATCCTCCAGAGAGACCCAGAACCCTTAAACCTAAAGTGGGGCGCCAGGGTTCACTCAGCCCCCTGGGTTCCAGCTGGCCGATGGAGGACAGCAGTGGAGACAGCCAGTCTCAGGTCAACTTGGTCACTGTCAGTGATTTTGAGGTGAGCAAAGACTCATTTACTCTCTGTACTTCTCATTCATGCCTTACTGTCTATGTGAATTAAAAGCTACCTGCAAACATCAAAAATGTTGTTGACCCATGACATAAACTGTGGGAACAGTGCTCTCTAGTGGCCCATCATTGGATCGCTACCGAACCTATGATTAGGCCACCATTTGGTATTTAAAGCCTATGCCTGTGGTTTTGTCATTGCAAACATGGGACATGAGCGTGATGCTTTGTGTAAGCTTGCTTGTAGCTCTAGAGCCATAATGCTACATTACTTCAAGATGCCTACACACTTTTTTTAAAGTGGTTTCCAGTTTTTACTTTCTGATGCAATAAAATTAAACCCTGCATTCTGGAACTTTTAAAATTATCAGCCAGTAAAACTAGAAGCTGCACTTTAAATGAGCAGAAGAGCCCAGTATCCCATGTCACCATGAGGGTTTTAATCTAGCCAGGGACTGGGCTGTCTGCTGGAACCACTTGGGCCAGCAGGGGTAGACACGTGGGAGTGACTGCCCAAAAATCACAGAGAATCGGCTCTGTGCCACCCCATGCTGGCCATCAAAATCACCTGTTAATTTCCAGGCGAGAATGAAAAGGTATGGTATGTGCTAGTCCCTTGGGTGTGTTCAGCTTCATGTTCATCAACGTGTCTTCCTTGGTTTGAAGCGCAGGTCTGGGCTAAATCTCGGTCACCATGGTTGCTTTACTTTGTTGATGAAGTTAGTAAAAGTGAAGAGGGCTGTAATGTTTTGTGTGAAACAGCCCTGTCCAATGATGAAGGCATCTCCAGGCAGCATTCGAGTCTCCGGTCTGTCTGCAGTGAAGCGGACGACTGACTGCTCTCAGAGTCCTGCTGGGCCCTCCAGCCCCAGCCCCAAACTCATGCCGGTATCCACAGGCCGCAAGTTTCCACGCAAGTGCTGCTGCTCGGATGACCTGTGGATAGAGGAGGAGAAAAGGCGGCAGAGGAGGCTGGCCAGAGCCGAACTGACCAGTCTTCGAGCCCGTCTTCCCAAGGAGGCGGAGAAAGTAAGAGCAGAAACAGGAGGACAGACTCCATACACCTCCTCCTTCACTCTTTCTTCCTTTTGTGTCTGAGTCTCGTCTTGAGTGATGAAGAATCTTCTGTCTTTGTTCTCACGTTTGTTCTGATTCTGTTTCTTCAACCTTCTCCTTTATGTTTTCACATTTTTAAAATGTTTTTCTTGTCTTCTTTTCAAGTCTTGTCTGCAAGGTTCTTTTGTGTTCTCCACTGTCAGTGCAAGATTGGAGCTGACCGTTGGGTCAGGGAGTTAAATATGAGAGGAAACTGTAGGACATCATGAATTAGGGGCTTTCAGTCCAGTCTAGGGTCTGCCAGCTATGCAGCACCTGACTGCAGGGCTTCATTTGGAAATGATGAGGTCTTGGAACATTAAGTAGGGATGGACTTTGTAGGGAGGAGGGAGGTCCTGAAACAAAAAGGAAACAAACACACAGTTCAGTGTTTGATGAACGACTGTATGGCCATTTTATTGACTCACCAGTGAAGCTCCACATGTATTCTGATTACTTATGTGAAATTCTGATGATTATAAAATGTAGATAAATCTAAAAAATGTTTATGTTAATATTGTTATTTTCCCTCACAATGTATTGTATGTACCCCTCCACCATGAGTAGATTTAGAAATGTATGTAATGGAGCTTTTAGAGGAACCAGGTGATCACCACTGTGAACAGGGCTGAGTATCTTCACATCTCACCCATTTATTTAAGCAAAATGAGAAATGAAATTATATTTTAAAATAATAAATCAGTGCCATAAGTCAGAGGTGGTGTTCAGTGTTGCTGAACTCTGGGGATGAACACAACAGTAGTGGGCGCATTTCCGATGAACAACATTGCTGTTGTTTTCACTTCTGTAAAACTACACGCCCACACAGATGCTGAAGCTGAAAGTGTGTGTGTGTGTGTGTGTGTAAGAGTTGCAGTTGGTGTAATACAGGGCTGCTCAGTCCTGGACCTGGAGATGTACTACTAAAATCAGGTTCAACACACCTGACTCCTGAAAGCCTTTGAAAGTGAAAGTGACTATTTATCATTGTGAACACACTCAAGCACCACAACGAAATGTGACCTCTGCATTTTACCCATCACACGTGCACAGGTGGAGCAGCAGGCAGCTACCAACAGCGCCCGGGGGAGCAGTGTAGTGGGACAGTACCTTGCTCAAGGGAACCTTAGTGGTGCCCAGGCCTTCAGGTCCCAAGGGCAATGTCCTAACCACTAGGCTGGAGATAATCTCTGCAGGGTGGTAGATGTTCAGGACCAGGACTGGGCCTCTTGCGCTTAATTGCCATTATCATATCATATCATAATGGCAATGTTGATAGATTTGGATGGTTCCAGACATATGATTCAGCCTGTGAACTAGATGAAATAACGGCTCCTGTGCAGCATCTGTAGGGCTGTTGGAGTCATTTACAATGTGTTCGCTCTCTCTCTTCCTCCCCAGGCGAGTATCTGTCTCTCACTCTCCACTGTGAACGTTTTTCCTGGGACCCCCCTTAGAGTGCTGAGCTTCTCACACAGCGCCCCCACCGGACTGGACCGCCTCAGCTGGAGACGGCACATGTCCTACCCTTGTAAGTACTGACCCCTCGCTGTGTGAACGTGTGTAGACTGGCCGGTTATCTGTCTGCGTGTCGCTGTGTGTTTTGAATGCTAAAAGCCTTGGTTATGGGCAACATGCAGATTATGAGCTATTTGTGAGACCTGCTTTTGTTACTTAAAATGATTTTTTCACAGCAATGCTTCTGTAAATCCAGGATTATGCTTTAAAATGATGCCAGGGACATCTGGCGCATGCAGGGCTGCTTTAGGTTTTGGAGCCAATTTTTGGACAGTTATTGTGGGACTGTGATATGACCAGCAGGTGGCAGCTGATCCGTGTACATGAGCTAGCGTGGTCTGTGCCTTCTTCTTGAGCACTGATGTGAAATAACTACAGTAATTGTTTTTCGAAACCTTCTCTCAGCCAGGAGCCACTGGTACCATGCAGCTTATAACATAGAATATATGCAACTGAGCACATGACATAAATGAGAAAATACATCACACAGCAGTGGTGGGAAGCTAATGGTATGGGTGGGTGGGGGTGTAACAATGGTTCT
>JBBPDA010000009.1:407766-420283 GCA_037974385.1 Arnoldichthys spilopterus | reverse complement strand
GGCAGCTACCAACAGCGCCCGGGGAGCAGTGTAGTGGGACGGTACCTTGCTCAAGGGAACCTCAGTAGTGCCCAGGGTGGGACTTGAACCTGCGACCTTCAGGTCTCAAAGGCAGTGTCCTAACCACTAGGCCACCACTGCCCAAAGGAGCAAGGAGTGTGCAAAGAGCATGGAAAACTCTAAAATGTGGATAATGAGGTGTCCAGGACCAAGGTTAGGAAACAGTGCTTGATAACTTAAAACTTTGCTAGCTGTCAGCATTAAGTCTGAATTTTGTCTGTATTTCTGTCCATGTTTATGGTGTGTTTTACGGTTATAGAAAACACATGAGTGAGAAATAACTGAGCAACATATAGTTTGAAGGGAGTGTGGATGATTTTGGCATGCAATTAGCACAATGCCAATCGTAACCAGTGACCATGGATTAGCACGTCAGCCTCTAGACAGCTGTTAACTTAGCAAGTCAACTATTCCTTTAAAGATGTTTTTCCAGTTTCTCAACATTTGTGTGTGGAGATACATTTGCTTCAAATTTGGCCAAGTTGCTTTTGTTCCAAAATGTGTTTTAATAGAAATGAAAGTGACTTTAAGATCTAGGCTTCAGTTTGGGCTACACTGAAGAAATAAGAGGAAACCTTAGCTTTTTTGAGATTGCACAACTTATAGGGTCCATATTGTGGATACAACTGGACACACCTGCTCATTCAATTAAAAAAAGTGTAGAAGATTGTACACTAGATGCTAACTCATTGATGTGAGAAATTGATTTTATTCACCCACAGGACCACTAGTAAGGTCAGAATGGAATATCTAGTATGTGTTTTCAACAGTTCTTGGATAATTTTGGGGTTTCTGAGGGCTGGATTGGGAAGCACTAGGCTGGAATGTCATTGTTTGCTCTGCCGTTAAGTTTTTTGCATCACTAGCACTAGAGGGCCTTGCCTGAACCATGCAAATACAGACCCATACCATTATTCTTCCTCCACCACTCACTCACTTTTAAATAATCACTCACTCACTTTAGTTTCCATTATGCACTGAGGCAAACAGCATTCTCTAGAGGACTGCCAAACCCCGACTCTTCGGTCAGACTTCCAGACAATGGGCCATGATTTATTGCCTCAGAGAAAACTTTCCAGTGCTCCACAGTCCAGTGGCACCGATCCATTTATACCATTCTGTCCAAAGCTTGACTTTGGGCTTGGTGAATTTAGGCTTGTGTGCAGTTGTTTAGCCATGGAAACCTGATGTCCAGCTCTTACTAGACCTCTTTATTGTCTGATGCTGTCAGTTTGTGTGCCCTGCCGCTTTGTGACTTGACTGGTGTTGCTTCTGGATGTTCCCCACAATATCACAAGGGCAGCTGTAGCGGTGCAGACATTTAAAGACCAGACTTGTTGGAAAGGTGGATTCCCTTGATGTTGTTGCAGTGAACATTTTGCTGAGCTCTTCCATTCTACTGCCAGTGTTAACCTCCTGGAAATTACACAGCTGTGTGTGCAATTTAGCACCTGTGTCAGCAAAGAGTATGCCTTGAATAACCAAATGCACTAATCAGACATGGGAACATTTGGACATGGAGTGTATTTCTGATGATCTCACTATGACTAGAATATATCGTAGCCAGGTATTTTAAGGAGTTAGGGCCTCAGACATCTTGAGTTACTGAGTATATACCTATTGCCCTTACTTGTATAACTATATAGTGCCAGGAACATCGTGTTGGGGCTGTCTGCTTAATTTTTATCTACATTTAGGCTATAGGCTCCTGCATAAATTCACTTTCAGACTTTCAGAAAATGAACAATGCTGTTCATTTTGGCAGTTTAGAGAGACCTTGACTAGTATGTGCTCACACACAAATGCAGGACACTGAAGAAAACTATATAAATTTATTAAGGTTAATACAAGAGTGTTTTCAGATATATAGTTGTTAAATGCACCAAACTCAGTTCTGTTAAAGTGAACCTGAAAAGGAACTAGCTACGAATCACCCCTGTGATGTTTGTGTTCACACTGTAATCATACTTAATGGGGACTTTCTTAAGGGAGATTGGTTTTATGGTCCTCTTTATCCCTAATGAGATCTCAGACCACTTGGTGTTCAACATCACAGCTTCTTAAAAGCTCAGATTGTTGCTCAAGTTCATAATATAACAGGTCTGATTGGTTGACTCCTGACCCGTTCAGCCCTATACACTCACTACACAAGTTTAGTGCCACACAAATAATGAAAAGGCCCTGCCTCTACCTCATGCAGGGTCTAAAGCAGGTGTCAATGCTTTCAATTATGATGAGATGATAAAGTGCAACTATCCTTTTGGTCATGAAATGAGAGAACCCAAAATAGTAATTTCTTGATTGTGTTCTGTGGCAAATGGGATTAGAGTGTTGGTGTTTGAGACCCTGAGCAAAGATATATTTGGAGGCCCCAAACCAAGATGTTTAATGCAAAAATACAATATTTACCTTGTGGAGCTTCTTAATGCATTCACAACTAAATCATCCTGGGTTTACCTCTGCAAATTCTTGATTGTGTTCTCCATGTTGGGCAGTGAGAAATTTTGGACAAAGTGCCAAACTGAAAGGAGTAAATAGTGGCTTACTACACTGATAACACTTAAGGCGTATTTTTCATTATTATTCAGAAACTATATATTGTGAAATTGTGTACATTCTGTAGTTTTGACATCCTCTGTTATTTTTGTGTGTGTAGTTGATCAGTGATGGCAGTGTGGTGTATGCCGAGGCACTGTGGGACCATGTCACCATGGATGATCAGGAGCTGGGCTTCAAGGCAGGCGACGTCATTGAAGTAGTGGATGCCACCAATAAGGAGTGGTGGTGGGGCCGCATCCTGGACAGCGAGGGCTGGTTTCCAGCCAGCTTTGTCAGGGTGAGGAGCTCACAATGATTATTCTTTGGGAAATAATTCATCATAAAACCCCAGATTTTACCGTAATTCAATTAAAATATTTTCATAATTCAATTTGATTATGCATAATATTTCACTGCATATATACACGTGGCTGGAGAAACTATTAACAAAGTGGAATGCAGCCAATAACAATGATGCAATTGAGCTGTTCAAAAATTTTGTTTTGGCCAAAAAATGCAAGCATACTTTTTTGAATAGTATTATATTATGGTAAACCATAACATTTCAAAATGTATGCTTGTTTTTTCAGTTTCCTAGGCTGTTTGACTAAAAAATCAATTCCTTACAATCTTTTAAAAAGAGTAAATATAATTCTATTATTATTTTATTATTTACATTTTTTAAATTTTAAGTTTAAATAAAACATTGTTTACACTGTAACATGGACCCTCTTACATTAATTAAGCTTATTCAGTAAATATGTGCGACTTTTTCTTAAAGGTTAAATTTACAGAAAATGTATTAATGTTTAAATAAAAAGCTTTGTTGGACCCTCCTGTCCCCTGTGCCCTCCCCCCTTAGTTGCGAGTGAATCAGGATGAGCCAATGGAGGAGTACCTAGCCCAGTTGGAGGAGGCTCAGGAGGAGAACAGTGCTGGCATGGGGCTGCTGCTGGGGCCTGGTCTGCCCTGCAAGGAGCAGATGAGAACCAACGTCATCAACGAAATTATGAGCACTGAGAGGGATTACATCAAACACCTCAAAGACATCTGTGAGGTCAGCTCCACGCTAACAGAATGCGTTTCATTAATGGGTCGAGTTTCAACAGAAAAGGAATGATCTCAGATACACAGTCAGTTTGCCAGTTCAGCTGTTCACTGTGGAAAACCACACTGATGTAGTTTTCACAAACCACCTGCTTTGACTGGAAAACACAGTCTGACTAACTGCAAAGCGACCAGTCACAGAGCATTTAGTGTGACCAAAAAGAACCAGTCCTTGCTACTAACAGCTTTCAGCTATTTCTTGCTCTGAATGACTCATTGTTCTTATTCTGTACTGGAATGACACATTGTTGCTAGTTTCTAGGAAGATGCATAATTGTTTCTTGGAAAATTGGAAAATTATGAAATGACGTTTTTTTTAACTAGTAAATAAATATGTAAATTCATAAACATCATTTACATGAAATAACTAAAGATCAATATACTTAACTTCCAAGTGCATGATTACTATTGATTGTTTCTATCATTACTGATATTATTCATTACATTGAATTGAGTTTTCAGGTTGTTTAAACATTTCACCCATATTTACAAGATGTATAGATCATATATATGCAACAAAAATGAAAGCATTCATAACTAAATTTACCATCAAAGTTTATGAATGGTAAGAGGTGATGCTAGCTAATCAATATCCGCTAGCTAATGTTTACTGTGGTGTTGTATTAGTGGCATTTGTCCTCACTGAAGGATGTTGGACCATATTGTGGATTTACTGCAGAGCAAATCAGATGAGCAGTGTTTAGAGCCATCCTCAAGCATGGACATCTTTACTGTAGTTTACATCTCTGGTCATATTAAGCAGAATTGGTTGTATATCATTTAAAAGACAAATGTCTTTCTTCCCTCTAAACCTACATCAATTTATGTAACAGCAGGTAGAGCAAAATAATATTAACCAGTAATATCATATCACACCTCTCCCTCCCACCACCTCCACTAGCAGTGGAGGGCAGTGTTGACCTAGTGGTTAGGACATTGCCCTTGGGACCTTGCAGGTTGCAGGTTCAAGTCCCAGCCCAGGCACCACGAGGGTCCCTTGAGCAAGGTACTGTCCTGCCACACTGCTCCCCGAGTGCTGTTGATAGCTGCCTGCTGCTCCACACATGCATGTGTGATGGGTTAAATGCAGAAGTCACATTTCATTGTGGTGCTTAAGAGTGTTCACAATGATAGTCACTTTCATCAAGAGACAACAGTCAGCTAGCACAGAGACCCTCCCTGATACCATGTTTTGCTCACAGATATGTCACAGTAGGGAAGGAGAATGCACCTGATTTCTGATTTACATTGACATCAGGAACATAATTAGGACTTTATTGAAACTAACAGGGTTCTCTGAGCTCGGATGGAGATGTTTCCTGCACTAAATCAAATACACAGAAGAGTCTCAAACCTCCCCTCATACTCGACAGTAACTTTGCTGCATCCCTTTATTGTTTCCAGTGACCCCTGTGGTACTAACTGACCCTTCATGCTCTCTGTAGGGTTACATAAAGCAGTGCCGGAAGCGCATGGACATGTTCACAGAGGAGCAGCTGTGCACCATTTTTGGAAACATTGAAGATATCTACCGCTTCCAGAAGAAGTTTCTAAAATGTCTGGAGAAAAAGTTCAACAAGGATGAGCCCCATCTCAGTGAGATCGGCTCCTGCTTCTTAGAGCACGTAAGAAAAAATAGTTTTTCCATTTGATTCAACTGAATGTTGCAATGTTGTTTCCCTCTTTAAGAATAAACACAGCCAGAGTTTTTGTTAAAGGCAAAACACTGCAAATGGACAAACCTTGCAGAGCCTTTCAACAACTCCACAACACTTAAAAAGATAGAAGAAAGCTTTTAGAACAGTTTCATTAAAAATATAAAGCATGTCGAGCTCTTCAGTGACATTGCATTAGTGGCTGTTTGAAATGAAGTGATGGCTAAGTTCACATGCTAGCGTTAACCGTCCCAGTGTTGGTGTTATTGTGCGAGTACCGGAGGCCTAGGTATTGGATATAAAATGGCATGACTAAGTTGGGGAGAAAAATATACACAAGGGAAACACATCAAGGAGGTGGAGGATGTGAGCTGTTTGGCACTTTTATGTATAATTATATATATTTAAATATAGAATTATATAATAACTTCCCAAACCCATATATTTTTATATATTTCCCAAATTACATAAACACACAGTTTACTATCTCTGCATTGTTTCTGTATTTTGGCATATTGAATATATTAAAAAAGAAACTTGGAAATATCATAATATCTAATAAAGTTTGTATGCTCACTTGAAGTGGATGAAGTTAAGATAAAAGGGAAACAAATGATAGATTTTAGTATGTAACAATAAATGATAAAAATATAGAATAAAATCATATAACCGATCATATGATCATATCTTCAGAAGGCAGCAGTAAAGTGATGAAAAAATTGAAACCTATTTTTAATCATTTAAAAACAATGTGTATTTGAGAGTATTTCTATATCGCTATATTAATGAGCCATTGTGTTAGAGACTGTACTTTGTGTTCATGCTATTTCAAAGGAAAATACAGCCACAACATTAAACAGAATAAGAAGCTGGTTATTATTAAACATTTCTCTCGAAAATCACTGCATATTTCTCTGAAATCTTTATGAATGTGAACTGTTCTCTTGTGTGCTCTTGAGTTGAAACCCATTATTTTTATGTGACATTTGGGTGTATATAAATGATGATATAAAAAGTAAGTATATGGTTATTACTCTGAGAGAGCAGTTGAACAATATGCATGCAAATATGTATGATCATAATGCTTATGGCCAACTTATCACTGCAGATCATTTTAAAAGATTGCTTAAATTAGTCGTGTTTGAGTTCTCATGATGTGATGTGACCTTCTCTCTGCAGCAAACAGACTTTCAGATCTACTCAGAGTACTGCAATAACCATCCCAACGCCTGTGTCCAGCTCTCCAAACTCATGAAGCTTAACAAGTACGTCTTCTTCTTCGAGGCATGCCGCCTGCTCCAGAAGATGATAGATATTTCTCTGGATGGCTTCCTCCTGACCCCTGTCCAGAAAATCTGCAAGTACCCTCTCCAGCTGGCCGAGTTACTAAAGTACACCAACCCCCAGCACAGGTGAGCTAGCATGCTGGTTAAGAGGTAATTAGCATTAACTGTGTTGATTGCACAACCAGTGCCCAGAACTAGATAGATAGATAGAGATAGATAGATAAATACTTTAATGATCCCGAGGGAAATTATTTTATAAGAACTATGAATTATGCAAGTTATTTCCAGCACATTACGGTACATCTGATTTCTTACAATCACTAATGGAAGAATTCTAATCAATGTACTGTTAATTACGGGAGCAAATGAGATGTTTCTTTACTTTTCAGTCTGATCGAATTATTTTAGACACCAGTTTGATCAATTTTGTTGCCTTAAATTTGGCAGCAATGCAGTCAGTATGAAATGTAAAGAAATTTCACACAATCTGTTACATTTCAATCAATTCACACATGCAAACACTTAATATGTTAACATTCATTTGATAATGCGCAATTTTGGTCAATGCAAATAAATATACAAATACAATATACAATATACAGATACAAATCAATTCATTGGTACATCCCTACTATTATTTATTATTTATTACTATTATATATTATTCTTTATTACAAGCAGAGTTTAAGAAATAGCATCCTTGGAGCACAGTCCGGTGGCAAAAAAAGAGATAACAAACATTAACAAACAGAGTAGATACTGTAACTCAGTATAACAGTATGTGGTTTTTAAGCAAAGAAACAGCAGTGCATGCAACTACAAAACATTGTGAAGTGCAGCCAGTGCCCCTCCTCAATTTACCTATTTCTTTGTTGACAAATTGGCAACCCTAGTGTAAGCATTTTAGTGTTGCCATTATCACTCGTTTGCATTTCCGTTGCTGTTAGAATAGGAAATAATCCATTGCAGTTCTGTTGTTACTGTAATAATTTTGTTGTGGCTAATACATTTTTAGTGGCTGATTGTCTTTGCTAGGTTACAGGTGTGTACGATTAAGTGATACCAAAAGAGAATCGACCAGAGTGTCACTAACGGGAGAAATCGGTAGTCATAGAATGCCTCTCAGCCAATCACACGACGAGGCCCGACCTAATTGTGTTATAATGGTTTTCAATTCTTGTAGGGACTACAAAGATGTGGAGGCTGCCTTGAATGGGATGAAGAACGTGGCCAGGCTGATTAATGAAAGGAAAAGGCGTCTGGAGAACGTGGATAAAATTGCCCAGTGGCAGAGCTCCATAGAGGACTGGGAGGTGAGGAAGATTAATAATGAAAAAAGAAATAAATGGTAAAAATATGAAATGCATCATAACTGTAGTTTGCAATATGCAATAGAGCCTTCATTATGAAGTCCAGTGTTTATTTTTGTGTGCTATGACCCATTGCAGTTTTAGGGGAGTGTCTTTGAATCAGTGTTTAACCATCTCACATGTTTTTAAAACATCACAACTACTAGAAATACTCTGTATGTCCAGAGTTATCCATATAGTGAGTTCAGCTACTTTAAGGTGTATCCTGCTGCACACACAGCTTGTATAATCTTCATAGAAATGCTGAGCTATATGAGCTGTATTGACAAAAACAGTGATATTTAAAAAAACAAATGTGTGTCTCAGGGAGAGGACATCCTCAGTAGGAGCTCGGACCTGATCTACTCTGGAGAACTGACAAAAATCTCTCCACCTCAAGCCAAGAGTCAGCAGCGTATGTTTTTCCTCTTCAACCACCAGATGGTGTATTGCAAAAAGGTAAGACTACAAAGACACACAGAGTGGCCACTGAAACACACACATACACTACAATTCAAAAGTGTGGAATCTTGTCATGTTCATAATTGCTGCTGTTTTTTTGAGTAATAACTGTTCAGTGTACAAATGATGTCATGTTACTTACATTTTTAACTTCGATACACGACTTTAAAAAAATAACATTGAGTTGCGTTTGCTCTCCATCGGTTTAACAGCTTCACAATTTATGCAGATCTGAACTGGGGACTGGGGAAGATCTCTTCTTCAACCATTAGCAAAGAACTAAGCACTTCAGATGTAGAGTAGTAGCATAATCATATTCAAATTATTTTATGGATACTGTTTATACAATACATAAACAATCATAACAAAGGCAGTTTGTTTTTGTCCTGCTTCAGAAGACCTGATTTAACTTATCTTTTATTTATTTATTTTTATTCATATGGTATTTAATTTTCATTGTCTCTCAGTTATTAGTTGTTTGCCACTTTTTAAAAGTAATTACCCAATTAAAAGGGTAGAAAACTACATATTTACCATTTACATCTTATTTGCATTCTGTATTGAAGAATTTTCTTGCCACATAAAGGACTTTATGCACAACAGTAAGTCATAATAAAAGCATCTCTTCTGCTTATAAACACTCAGTACATACAAAATCACACCATGCTTTTGCTATTGTGACTCATAAGGGTTCATGTAGTATTTGCAAGGGTCTTGCAGGGTTGTGAACAAACCACACTGACATAACCAAGTCCGTGTTAGTGATTGTTTTGTTCTACATAACTGTGATCCTGTGTGACCTGCTGAATGTGTTTGCTTCAGGATCTGCTGCGCAGGGACATACTGTACTATAAGGGCCGAGTGGACATGGACCAGATGGAGGTTTTGGATGTAGAGGATGGGAAGGATAAGGAGCTGAATGTGAGTGTGAAAAATGCACTGAGGCTGCGCTCGCTCTGCGGCGACGAGATGCACCTGCTCTGTGCCAAAAAGCCTGAACAGAAACAGCGCTGGCTCCGAGCCTTCAGAGATGAGAGGGAACAAGTGCAACACGACCGAGAGACAGGTGAGTGAACAAACACACAGAGATGCACACACACAAACATATATATATATATATATATAAAATACCCTAATCTTAATTTCAAGAGCAGTGGAATGAAACACTTCATAAGTCCATTTTGTTGGTTCAGACTTGGCAGGTGAGCCCTGTTTTCCTCTGGATATACTGAATAGTTTATTCTGCTGACTCAGCAAATTCGAATCCAGAAGCTTCATTACAGTCTACCCCACATGAAGAAGGGACAACTGAATGCTCTCTTAAGTTAATTAAATGCCTTTCTCCGTTAGCACATGGGTTAACTATACTGAGTAATTGTGTGAATATGACCTTTAAATGCTTTACATCATTCTAGTAAACGTGGCAGTGTATTTTACCCATTACAGTTTTGTCAGCAAACCTTTTTCAGCTTAACAGACCAATCAGCCAATCAACTTAATCAGGTGTCTTAGAACAGAAGAAACAAAAACTGAAACTGTGTAACATCTGGAGCAAAGTATCTTTTAAATGCAAATACTGAATGATATGTGAATGTACTAGGGATGTAATATTATATAGATTATTATTAGTATACACTACAGGCCAACAGTATGGAAGCTATACAAATGCTGTAAAAAAACATTAAATCTTTATTCATCAGTATATTTATTAACAGAGCAAAGGTGTGTTCCTACATGTGCAAAGCAATAGTGTAGGCAGTGTCTGTAAATGAGATTAGCTCCTGCAGTTTTATTACACCTTTAATCAGATCCATTCCTCCATTCTGAAGCTCCTGGAGGCTCCATCAGCTCTCACAAATGTGTTACATTAAGAGTGTGGAGAGAATTAAAAACTGCTCAGTGTTATAAACAAATGGGTTTTTATAGTAGACTCTGTTGCAGTAAAGTACAGCACTGCAACACCAGTGGAATGTTCTGGAGTAAAAAGACCCATTATGTGACATCTGGTATTTTTTGCTGCTGGGTTCCCCCTACAGTCACAGAGTGTAACTCACTTTCACTATTATCTGTATTTACCAATCATGCTTTGCCCCACTCAGAGCCACACACGCATTTGTTGACACATTGCAGATGATGCAGAACCGGTGTAGACAACATCAGTAGCCAGTAGACTGACTATGTTATTATACAAGATTGACTGTCCCTTGCTTGGTCACTCTGTTTTTCTTTTCTTCATTCCTCTGACAATGTCTTCTTCAGTCACATTGTCTCCTCTGCCGTGAAGACTATACTATGCATACTAAGCTTCCACCTTATTAATCTTGTTTGCTTGTTGGTGTGTGACGTGGGACCATTAAGTGTTATGCAGTTCTCCAGAGGGGTTTCAGGAATGGGACAGTAAACTTGCGTACTGCTGACATAGATGGAGATACCATTCTCCCAATTATTAGCTACTGTACCACCAAAATGATTTTGGAGCTGTTATTTTAAAGTAAATTTGTTACTTCATATTGCTTTAAACTACACTTGTTTTAGTTGTGAAGTAATGATCCCACTACAGTGCATCCAAAGCTCACTGATGCATGTGGGTAGTGAAGGCAAGCTTGCCTGGTATGATCTCAGAGAAGAGCTGCTGTGGTTTAAAAAGTGAATGCTGACTCTGATAGAAAGGATTCAGAACACACAGTGCACCACAGTCAGAGCTGTTTCAGCAGCATAAGGGACCCACTCAATGTTAGGCAGGTGGTGTTAAAGTCATGACTTATCACTGTATACTAACAATATATTAATATATTCTCCAGCACTGCATCCTACACAGCTAAACCGAGTATATGTTCAGTCTGACTCAGGCTAACGCATCCTTTTTGGTCCCATGGTCTAATGACGGGTTCCTGCAACTCTGCTCTGCTTGTATTAAATCTTCAGTGCCTGTTTTTGGCACCATTTCTGGGTATTTGGCACTGGCAGCAGTGCAGTGGATTCGTATGCTGATCCTGAAGATAAACAAGCATAAATCCACCACATGCTGAAGGTAATGCAGTGTCAGTCTGCCAGTGCTCAGCCTTGAGGCACAACACAGCCAGCCTGAGTAATATTGTTGCTGTTTGTCAAAGCGTTCTGTGCAGACTTGGTTCCAAGTCAAAGAAAGAAGAGCCCAGTCAGTGCTGCACAATTCAAATTACACTAAGTGGTTCTTACCCCCTTTAATTTGCGTATAGCCCTGTTAGCGTATTGTGGCTGCAGTGTTCTTGTAATGCAGGGGTTTTTCATGCCAGGATCCACCTGTAGAGGTGGTGTTTTGTACCAAATGGTAAAACTGATTCTACTGTCTTACTATTTTCTAAAAATTCTACTGATTTTATGTTTACGTAAACCAAGTCATTCAGGGTTATGATTTGGTGTGAATGGCTCATTATAGAGACATTCACTGAGTCAGTGGTGGGGAATGGGACCAGTGGTCATGACGTCTACAGCACAAATATACCCATTTTACCATCCTACACATTCTCCTAAGTGTTTATATGGAATGAAGATGATGGTAAAATAGTGAAAGGTAAAATGTGAAACGTTCTTTGGGATCTGTTTCACCCCATAACTCTATGCTCTCACCCATTAATGCATTTATGTTTTATTCCAAAACTTTCTCATATGGTAAAACATCAGGTATTTTCATAATCAGTCCATGCAATCTCTCTGCGTGAGGGAGCTTTTAGAGGAATTTAGCACTTAGTCAGAATTGTTCACAGTGGCAGTGAATGGAACCACATGTACAGAAGTTTCTCTTGAATGGTGCATTACCCAGCAAACCCACTCTGCATGAAAGTTTACATTTACAGCATTTGCTTTCTAGTCTACAAAGAAAACCTGTTACACTAGTAAACCTAGACTTGGATTAAGAGCTGCTAGTCCACCAAGAGTCTACCAGAGCCAATCCTTTACATTGAAAAGATTCTGTGGAAACATTAAAAAAGTGGATATCCTCATTTAAGTTTTTACTTCTTCCACTGTTCTTTTAATCAGCCAGTTCAATAAGATACTATGAGACAGGAATTAAAATACG